>JAQMYF010000003.1:5701855-5712150 GCA_030014195.1 Neosilurus mollespiculum | reverse complement strand
CATATCAAACTCGTGGGCCGCAGTAACATTAAACTTTCATATTAAGGCGGGGGCCACAAACTATCGTCCTGCGGGCCACGAGTTTGAGACCCCTGGCATAAGGGCACTGGCCGGGAATTTTAGAAATTCTCCCCAAACAGTCGTATCCAGTTCCCACCTATTAAGTATTGCCTTCATTGAGGGGTGTAAGCAAGAACATGCCCCTTCTGTGACACTTGTTGGTTCCACCCGCATCTTTACGAACGGCTCTGCATGCACATTCAGGGGAGGCCTCACACACGTGGAGAGAAAGCGCTAGCAGTATCTTGTACATATGAACTCACAGATGTACATGATTGGCTGGTGATGACTGGAAGTGACAGGCAGGTATGCATTCTGTGGGAGCTCGGCCAGTTAGTTTCCATGGACTCCCAGCCGCTGATGGCTGCATGCATCAACCTGGATTTGAACTTGTGGTTGATTGTCGATGCACCACATCAGGTTACATTTTCTCTCTCTCGTCTCATTTGCCAAGTCGCTTAGTCCTGCTAGAGTTGTGGGACACTGGAGCCTATCTCAGCCAACACTGGGTGAACACTTACACAACATGACTGCTAGTTTGCTAACGTTACCTGCATTAGCAAACTAGCAGTCATGTTGTTTAATTTGAGCCCATGGCTTCATATGTCATGGAACGCCACGCCATGCTTAATACATTGCCCTCAGTTAATAATTTGTCAGGAACAAACAACATCTGTTTACTTTAAGAATTCGCTTCAGCTGAAACAGAGTAATGATATGTTCATGTAACAACGCCCAGGGAGTTCAGTTTGTCTTTCCGCATCATTAGAATAAGGATAGGGTTAATAAACCGTTGCTGGGGGTCAACAAACTCGCTCATTATGTCTGAGAATGAAAACCACAACTTAAAAAATTGGAAATTTTCGGAGTGGGACGGTGGCGTAGTGGTTAGCACATGTCTCAACGCAAGAAGGTCCTGGGTTTGAGTCCCAGGCCTGGCAAGGAGGTTTCTGCGTGGAGTTTGCATGTTCTCCCCGCGCTTGCGTGGGTTTCCTCCAGGTACTCCGGTTTCCTCCCACAGTCCATGCACATTAAGATATTTGGCTGTTTTTTGGGAAACAGGAGACCAAGAGATCCAATTACAGCTGTGGTTTTTACTGTTTTTAGTTACATACATCCAACATGGCATCCATGATTCTGATTGGTCAAAATAGCATTATATAGAACTTTACAATACAAAAGACTGTTGCTATGAACTATTATCGTTCATTCCTTATATTATTATTAATATGGATGTATGGACTTAGTATATAGTAGACAGGAATGGTGCAATTTGATTGGTTCTCTATCTATGGGATGATAATAATGGACATTAATATTTATTCAAAAGATTCTCGTTTTGATTGGTGGAAAGCTATCAAGTAATTCCTGGCATTGCATCATTCCCATGGGATAACTGAATTATTGCGCTGTTGCCATTGGATAAGTTGAATGCATGACTTGACTGCACAAATTATTGCAATTATTAATATGCACAAAAATATTTCAATGAATAATAAAACAATTACAGAATTCGGCTATGGTATTACGGACAATTATTCAGTCTCTGAAGGTGTTATCCACAAACAGCTCATCGACCGAGTAATTCCCTTTATCTTATACTACGTCTCAATCACTCACTCTCACATTTGCCAAACCACTTAATCCTTCTATGGTTGCGGGGAGGCTGGAGCCTATCTCAGCCGACACTGGGCGAACACCCTAAATAGCTTGCTAAACCATTGCAGGGCCAAAACACACACACAACCATTCACACTCACACTCACACGTAAAGGTAGTCAGAAACAGCCAATTAACCTAATGTGAATGGCATTGGGCTGTGGGAGGAAACCAGAGTACCCAGAGAAAACCCACCCAAACACGGGAAGAACATGCAAACCCTACACATAAACGCCCTCGCCAACCAAGAGACTCAAACCCACGAACCCTTCCTGCTGTGAGGTGGACGCGCTAACCGCTACGCCACCATGCCACTCTTGCCTTATTCAATAATTGCTTATTATCCTAAGTAGAATATGCTCTAATTGGATTAAGCGGTTTGGAAAATGAGTGAGTGGTTGAGACTGTGGTGAGTTTATTGATTTCATTACTAACGAGTCATGTAATACAACATAAAGACCAGAGTGCTGGGCATCATTTATTAAATAAATAACCCTTTATTCTCTGGGTCTTCTGTAAATAAAGGTTTTCTTTAAAATCACATTATGTTTTTTTTTTTTGTTTGTTTGTTTTTGTTTTTTTACACGAGTCCTGTGTTACCTTAATCAATTTCTCTGTACCTCTGTGTTCCCTCAGCCTTATCTGTCTTCACTTAAAAATTTCCAGAAGACACGCATTTGTTCCCAGGGTCCTGTGTTTTATTAATCTTCTGAGAAATACTCCATGTTCCATAAATTAAAACCTGGAAAGAAATCTATATTCTAATGTCCCATATTTTCTTGGGGAAGTTCTCAGGGTCGACGGATCAACTTTTTAACTCCACATTCCCAAAATCTGATGTTCCTTTATTTTAATTTTCTTGCTAAGAAGGCTGTACATACTTCCCCATATTTACATGTAATATTCCTGTATATCTTTCAGGGCTGTGCATCACTTTTTTTTTTTTTCCCTGAAATTTATTTTACATTTTTTGAATCCTGTGGCCCAATCTCTCACTCACTCGTTTGCTGAACCACTTAATCCTATTAGGGTCGTGGGGAGGCTGGAGTCTATCCCAGCTGACGCTGGGTAAATGCGGAGTACACCCTGAACATCTCGCCAGACCACCGCAGAGCAACACACTCAAAACTATTCACATCCACTCCTAGGGTTGATTTGGAACAGCCAGTTAGCCTAATGTGTATGTCAAATGACTGTGAGAGGAAACCTGGGTATCTGGGGGAAACCCAAACAAGCATGGGGAGAACCTGAAAGCTTGACACAGAAAGACCCTCGCCAAGCTCGGGACTCAAACCCAGGACCTTCTTGCTGTGAGACTATCGTGCTCTCCACCACACCACCATGCTGCCTTCCCTTATATTTACTTATAAAATTTAAGTCATTATATTTATGTTATTTGGCGGCTGTCCTTATCCAGAGCAACTAACATTTTCATCTCATCTATACACGTGAGCAGTTGATGGTTAAGGGCCTTACTCAAGGGCCCAGCAATGACAGATTGGTGGTACTTGAGTCTTGAACCCCTGAGCTTCTGATCATTAATCACTGAGCCACCACTGCCAATACTCCATATTCCCAGGTACCTACATTACCAATATATCATCATCCCAATATTCATTCATTCATATATTCATCTGCCGAACCACTCAAGCGTACTCAGGTCGTGGGGACGCTACCTATACCAGCCGTCTCTGGGTAAGGCGGGGTTCACCCTAAACAGATCACCAGACTATCACTGGGCAACACACACTAAACCATTCACACTCACACTCACACCTCAGGGTAATTTGGGACAGTCAGTTAGCCTAATGTGCATGTCTTTGGGCTGTGGGAGGAAACCGTAGAACCCGGAGGAAACCCACGCAAGCACAGGGAGAGAATACAAACTCCACACAGAAACACCCTGGACTCGAGCCCAGGACCTCCTTGCTGTGAAACGAAGGTGCTCGCCACTACACCACCGCGTCATTTAAACCCTCTAAGGAATATCCTTTTATTCCCAGAGTCTAATGTTCCCACTGGAAATTTCTGGAAATTTCGCCTTTTCTCTCAGGGTTCTAGATCTCCATGTTCCTATATCCAACTTTTCTCGAGAACATATGTATATTTTTTTTATATGTTCCCAGATCCTTTTGTTTCTGGAGTCCTTTGATTCCCAGATCCTATGTTTGACCATTGGTGACCTCGTAAGCCCAACCATGATCTTCGGAACCTTTTGAAAAGATGACTTTATCAACTGAGTATGCAATTTACTGAGTTAAAAATCATTGATCCCTCTTTAATACAGCCTAATCGAGGGACCCCGGACAAGAGTGAGCATAGCAGGGGCTGTAGGACCACAGGAAAGGAGAGCATCAATACACACCAATTATTTTGCTATCAGTTACTTCCTGCCCGAATGCTATCCCGTGAAAGTTGATTTATAGTTCTGCTATTCTAACATGTGCACACACACACACACACACACACACACACACACACACGGTGAGAAATGACTCAGACTGATGAGAAGCATCAGGAAGCAGCTAAACACACTGACTTTGATAAACACCTCACTGTCTCCCGGGCTGGTCTTATCAGTCTATCATTCCCTTTAGTCTTTGCCAACCTTTAACTCCTTCCTTCCTAAACTACAGACCTTTAAGTATCCAAAGAACCATTAAGGAAGGTTCTCTGTAAAAACAGGAACCAAAGATATCTTAAACGAAGATCTCCATACCAACAAGACAGAGCAGCATGGTTCCTGTCCGTGGGAGAAAGAGTGGAACAGTTCAGGTCTCATTCCGATCAGAGAGGGCGGCACGTAGAACCCCTTTAGGAACCTAAAAACCTTTACCTTTACTATCGATCAGAGAAAGTTTGCAAGTAGAACTCCATCAGGAAGTTACGAGCTCTTACTCTCCAGAGAATCCTTAGCGAAGGTTCTATGTAGCAGTCTCATTTCCTAAGGAAGGATCTTTCTTGTTCTCGTGTCATCTCTGTCCTTTTATTTCCACAGGAGTACTATTCCTGCAGTTTGGTGATGAGACGAGGCGTGTCCACATCACCCATGAGCTGAGCAGCATGGAGACTCTACACGCACTCATTGTGCACATGTTCCCCCAGAAGCTAACAGCTAGCATGCTCAAATCCCCCAACACAGCCATCCTGATCAAGGATGAGGCACGCAATGTGTTCTACGAGCTGGAAGACGTCCGGGATATACAGGACCGCAGCATCATTAAGATCTACCGCAAGGAGCCAGTCTATGGTTCCTATACAGCGGCTGCACACCTGGCCAATGGAGACCTGCGGGTGAGTATGAGAGTACATGTTTTATTTTACCGAAAACCAGTAATGCCAGCTACAGCTACATAAATACCCATGGTCCCTCGTTTAGGGCTGAAAGTGAAACACATGCCTTACACTTAAGCTTTCACTTAAGATATATTCACACAGAAAGCATCGAGTGATAAGCGAGTTGCTTTGCTGCTGAACTGCACGTGAAATCGTTTATTTTACACTGCCTATGAAAGCACATATGAAAGGCTTTGAGGAATTTCGTGTTTGGTGGCATTTGTCAATCAATGGTATCTTTAAGCTCTGATTGGTAATTGCTCCAATCGTTTGCATGAAATTTCAGCTCAGCCCTACCACTTCCTGTCGCTTGAGAAAATCTTGCCTCTCAAGGGCTATTTCGCTGCCAGTCAGTGATTTTGCATGGTCGCGTGTTGCTTCTTTCTTCCTATACAAAGAACCATTGAAGAAAGTTCTGCATAGAGCCTCTTTCCCAGTTAGCACTGGTTTCCAGTTAGAACAGGAAACTGAGAACCCTTTGGGAAATATTTTATGCAGAATTCTTTCCCAACTAGAAAAGCCGAAGATCTTTAGGAACGTATGAACCCATAACTATCAAAGGTTCCACTGAAAAAGGTTCTATATAGAACTGTTCTCCCTTGTCAGAGAAAAATCCTAGTAGTACTCCTTTAAGGAGCAACACGCTCAACCATCCAAGGAACCCCTGAGAAGATCAACGCACAAGTCTTTTCCAATTAGAGAAGCTTCCAAGTAGAACATCTTTAAGAACTTACAAACCCATCAGGAACGATTGTCTGCAGAACTCTTCCAAGCAGAACTCCTTTGAGGATGTAAGATTCAAGCCAAAGTTCACAAAAAGTTTTGGAAGGGAGTGGGAGCCCTATTAGGGTCAGGCCTGGTTAGTGCTTGGATGGAAAACCATCTGAGAATACCAGGTGCTGTGTCAATCAATACATAGTCACTGGGGTAAAGCAGCACAGGATTGGTCCGTTCAAAGGACATGCAGTTCATATGGGATTGGCCAGTTTGAGTATGGTCTTCAGCAGAGGTATGGCTATGTGGGATATGTTCATCTGCACAGGCACAGGGGTTGAATTCGCTCCGAGTCGAATTTGTAAAAGTCACAGCACGGTGGCATAGTGATTAGCATGTCCATCTTGCAGCAATAAGGTCCCAGGTTCGATTCCCAGGCTCGGCTGTTTCTGTGTGGAGTTTGCATGTTCTTCCCGTGCTTGCATGCATTTCTTCCGGGTACTCCGGTTTCCTCCCAGAGTTCACAAACATGCACAGTAGGCTAACTGGCAGTTCCAAATTGCCCCTAGGTGTGAGTGTGAATGGTTGTGTGTGTGTGTTGGCCATGCAATGGCCTGGTAAGCAGGGTGTCCCTTGTCCAGAGTCGTCTGAGATAGGTGCCAGCCTCTCCGCAACCCTAATTAGTATTAAGCGGCATAGAAAATGAATAAATGAATGAATGGATGAATTCGTAAAAGCCTGTTTTTTGGAAGGCCCCACTCAAAATTTAACGGGTTGCCCCTTTTTCTTGAACGCAGCATGGTATCCCCCATCCCTTTCCCTATCTCTGTAAATCGTTAAAGTGTCCGGTCCTTTGTTTCCTGACAGCGAATCCCTTCTGTGTTATTCTAACGGGTCTCTGGAGTGTGTGTGAGTGTGGGTATGGAGGGTGACTGAAATTGCAGAAATCTCTTCGAAATTGAGACTTAGTCTGTCACCCACAGCCTTTAGAACATTGACTTTCCTTATATTCTTAAAAAAGTCTTAAAACTCGATGTGTGTTTAGCTGGATTGCAGAGTCTCAATCCCAGAAACAAGTTGTCCAACATTGTGACTGTAACCCTAGTCGAGTGGACTGAAAGCTCTGAATAGCGTGAAAGGAGTTCTCCAGAGTCACATTACCTCCTGATGAATAGAACCCAGGGGGTGTGAGAGGGCAGAATGTCTGGAGCTCCGTTCTCATCTGTCCTCAACCGGCATCCTGCCTCTATCTGGGCTGAATTAACACTGAGTCGTTCTGAAGTCAAACTGACCCACGGAACAAGAACATGCCGCTGTTCTTCATGCTAATATCCGCAACAGCCATTTAACAATAATGCCTTGTAGGAGGGAACGTCTCTGCTGGATTGAATCAGTTTATTTATTCTGTTGCCTGACTGTGGGGTAGGAGGCAAGACTGCGCATACGTATGCATGTGGACGTTCCTCTTTGAAACATGGTGATCAATAAGATCTTTATCTTGGCAGGACATTTACCTCCAGCCATGTCTTAACCTCTTGGCAGAGGCAACCATGTGGGCTAAAGTATCTCTGTCTTACGCACTCATTTGCGAAACCGTTTAATCGTATTAGGGTTGCGGGAAGGCTGGAGCCTATCTCAGCTGACACTGGGTGAAGACAGGGTACACGCTGAACAGCTCACCAGTCCACCACAGGGCAACACGCACAGTCATTCACACTCACACCGAGGGGCAATTTGGAACAGCCAATTAGCCTATTGTGCATGTCTTTGGACTGTAGGAGGAAACTGGAGTACCCGGAGGAAACCCATGTAAGCATGGGGGAACATGCAAACTCCACACAGAAACACCCATGCCCAGGACTTAAACCCAGAACCCAATAAAACCAATTTTTAGTAAATATTAAGCAATATGTAGGCGTTTTGTTTGCGGTAATATATGTATACATGTGTAATATCAATCTCTCTCTCTCTCTCTCTCTCTCTCTCTCTCTCTCTCTCTCTCTCTCTCCTTCTTTTTGCAGAGAGAGATGGTGTATGCTTCACGCGAGTCATCACCCACTCGCCGTCTGAACACACTGCCCTCCTCCGGATCCTCCCCTTCCTCTGCGTCTCCCGCCCGGTCCCGTCTTTCCTACAGCGGCGGCCGTCCTCCATCATTCTCCGGATCTCAGCACGGTCACCATGGCCACCATGGATCTCCAGCTCACGGGCCAGCAGGGGGTATGACCGCGTCACCATCAGCCATCCTCGAACGCCGAGACGTCAAACCTGATGAGGAAGTCGCCGCCAAGAATGCACTCCTAAAGAACGAGAGCCTCTATGCAGACCCGTACAGCCTGGTGCCCGATGGGCATCGTTTAAGCATCGCATCCATGGGTGAACCTCTGGGCATGCCAGGCCCGGGAGGGCTTTACCGTCGTGGCTCTGTTCGCTCTCTGAGTACATATTCAGCCGTGGCGCTGCAGGGTGACTTGGATGACCCGCTCTACAAGCCAGGGGCACCGCTCTATGCTGACACCTACTCTCCTTTAGGCACAGGCTTCAGGCTTTCGTCTTCATCCTCTCCTCAGAAAATGTCTGATTCATACTCGGGGACGCTGAGCCGTGGTTCGCCCGTCAGGCAGAGCTTCAGGAAGGACTCGTCATCGTCTGTGTTTGTGGATAGCCCAAAATCGAGGCCGAGTTCGAGTTCAGAGCCACTGGGTGGCGAGACAGGGAGGGTGATGTCCGGCTTCGGGAATGAGACGGACACACGGTGAGGAGTTCCAAAAGTTTTCAGTTGGATTTCTGTAAGACAGGAAGATGTGACAATGTTGAATTTTGGCAGTTCCTTGACTGGAAATTAGCTTTTTCAGAAAATTTACTTAAGGGAGAAGTTTGTGACTGTGTTGAGTCCCAAAGTGTGTTGTTGCTGATAGTCGGTCCTTTTTAGCAGGGATCGTATGGAGGCGATGGAGAAGCAGATAGCGAGTCTCACAGGATTGGTTCAGAGCGTCCTCACCAGAGCACCGGACAGCGACAGCACGTAAGAAACACACATACACACATATGTGTATATATACATAGACAGATGTATACAGTGTATACCATCTCCACCAGCCACAGCCACTCATACTGAACGTTAACCCCATTGACTGAAGCCCATCTGCCGAAAAACGTTCAGCCATTTAGCATCACGTGCATTCACATCAAGCGGTGTGCATGTGTCTTACGTGTGACATGAAGCAGTGTACACGTGTCTTAAATGTGTCATGAAGCTTGTACGACTGTTTTGTTTCTCTGAAGTCACCGGCTGCTGCTCATCCGCTTGTGTTGTGTAACGCTCAGCACCGACGCGGTGTGGACTGTTGTTCGATGTGTTTCGCGTTTGCTGCCTGTAGCCTGTGGAGTGTATCCCTGCTTCCTGGACGCTGCCTCGTCCTCCACTTTCACCCTGGTATATTCGCTTTGAAGGACAGTCATAAACGCACATCTGGAGCTCATCTGCATCAGCATTAAACATGTTTGCAGACCAGTACACACACGCACACGCACACATGTACACACACAGAGTCAGGTCCAAAAGTCTGAGTCCACCATCAAATACCGATATCAATACTAGAGATGCGTTTATAGAGCACAAGGTACCTTCGCCATGTGCTCACCTATCAGCACTTGTCTCTAATTTTTTTTGCACTCAAAATTCTCTGTCCTTGACTTATCCTTTCAAGGTCGCTCAAGGTCAAAGAGGGTTATGCTATTTAAAAGGTTGTATATTGATATCTGTCCATCCCTCATTGCATTTATGGCTCTTTGACAGCAATTTCAATTCTAATTTCAATCTCCAAGACTTTGACCTCACCCTGACCTTCACCTCTGACCGTGACATTGCAAAATCCATCATCCTTGGTACTCAGCTAGGGTAGTGTCCACACCAGGTTTGGTTAGGCTCCTTGCATTGGTGTAGTCAGGATTTTGTTCACAGGCAAACTGACAAACTGGGGATTATAATACACCGCCAAAACCTCCAAAACCTAGGTATTAATTAATTAAATCAATTATGGAAATAATATTACATCATTAAAGAATGACACTTTTACACATTTATTTATGTTTATTTAATGGAATAGCCATTAAACAAATCACTTCCTGTTGTCACTTATACTAGAGCAGCTATAAACAGTCATTAACCCACCAGTACCTCTTGTCCTACGCTCCTAAAAGCAGGTAAACATCAAAATAATTTGGCTTATTATCTTACCAATAACCTGCAGAACATACGACCCACTAACACTGGAGACTCCTTCCAAATAACAACAATAGTAAAATTTTATTTGTTAAATGAGGGCAGTGGTGGCTGAATTGTTAAAGCAATGGGCTACTGATCGGAAGGGCAGGGGTTCAAGTCCTAGTACCACCTACCTGCCACTGTTGGGCCCTTGAGCAAGGCCCTTAACCCTCATCTGCTCAGTTGTATAAATTAAATATAACATGTAAGTTCTGGATATCCTGGATAAGGGTGTTGTGGGGTGTCGGCCATACTAGTC
>JAQMYF010000003.1:5694355-5696855 GCA_030014195.1 Neosilurus mollespiculum | reverse complement strand
CCCTGGGAGTAAGTGTGAGTTTGAATGGTTGTTTGTTGGAACTGTGATGGTCTGGCGAGGTGCTCAGGGTGTACCCCACCTTCGCCCATAGTTGGATAAGATGGGCGCCAGTCTCCCCGCGACCCTAGTAGCATTAAGCAGTTCAACAAATGAGTGTGTGATTAAATATATATCCACTGACCTGACCTGAAAATATTCCTGGAATGAATTTAATTGACGGCGGCACAGTGGCGCAGTGGTTAGCACATTCGCCTCACAGCAAGAAGGTCCCGGCTTTGATTCCCGGACTCGGGGCGTTCTTGTTTAGAGTTTGCGTGATATTTCCGTGTTAGCGTGGGTTTCCTTCGGGTACTCCGGTTTCCTCCCACAGTCCAAAAACATGCATAGTAGGCTGATTGGCTGTTTAAAAACAACCCTAGGTGTGAGAGTGAGTGTGATTGGTTGTGTGAGTGTTGGCCCTGCAATGGCCTGGTGAGCTGTTCACCCAGAGTCGGCTGAGGTGGGTGCCCGACTCCCCACGACCTTTATTATTATATAGGATTAAGCGGTTCAGAAAATGAATGATTGGATGAATGAATTTAATAGAGTCCTGAAACTGATTCCGAACTAAATGAATCAATTCGGCGAGTTGACTCACACTGATAGCTGACGGTGTGGGTTGCCAGATTGGTGTGGAATAAGACGAACGATGCACTTTTGATCGACCTTTTACTGGAATGAAAGCAACTCCTTTACACATCATGTGGCTGCACTACGCCACCTTGTCATGAATCATTTTCATAGAACAACACACCGCCGAGTGTTTTATTCCTTACTTAAACCTTTAGCCTTGCTAACATAAAGAAGAAATGCTGTAAGGATGAACCGTCTGAAACAGGTCTTGAACGTTTCTGACACACTGAGGTCTTTCTGAAGCCGGGAGTCTCTGCAAATCATTGATCAGTGATCGAGCTTCTCGAGACGCCGAGCCGTCATCCCGAATCTACAGGCGTCTCTATCGAGCCTCGTCAAATCGGATAAAACGCACAGACGGAACAAGCAGGAGGGATGTTCAACAGCACGCTGAGGGTTTACTGAGTGTTCACAAAGCTGGAAGGTTTCAACAGTAAGAGAAAGAAATGAAAAAAAAAAAAGAAGTGTGGGTGAAAGAATGGTAGGGCTTTGGGGGGGGGGGGCAGGTGCGTGTTTTGGGTGGTTATAGCTTACAGTCACAGTGAAGGAGGTGTGGCCTTTATACCCATCAGTCCTGATGAAGGAGGTGTGGCCTCTATATCTGTCGGTCCCAGTAAATAGGTGTGGCCTCTGTACCTGTCAGTTTGAGTAAGGGAGGTGTGGCCTCTATATCTGCACTCCCAGTAAATAGGTGTGGCCTCTGTACCTGTCAGTTTAAGTGAAGGAGGTGTGGCCTCTATATCTGTCGGTCCCGGTGAAAGAGGTGTGGCCTCTGTTAATATCAGTTTGAGTCAAGGAGGTGTGGCTTCTCTATCTGTCAGTCCCAATGAAGGAGGTGTGGCTTCCCTATCTGTCAGTCCCAATGAAGGAGGTGTGGCTTCTCTATCTGTCAGTCCCAATGAAGGAGGTGTGGCTTCTCTACCCGTCAGTCCCAATGAAGGAGGTGTGGCTTCTCTATTTGTCAGTCCCAATGAAGGAGGTGTGGCTTCTCTATCTGTCAGTCCCAATGAAGGAGGTGTGGCCTCTCTATCTGTCAGTCCCAATAAAGGAGGTGTGGCTTCTCTATCTGTCAGTCCCAGTGAAGGAGGTGTGGCTTCTCTATCCATGAATACCAGAGAAGGGAGCGTGGCCTCTCTATCCATGAATACCAGAGAAGGGAGCGTGGCCTGCAACTGTTAGTCCTGCTGAAGGAGACGTGTTCTCTCCACCTTCAGTATCACGGAAGGAGGTGTGCACTCTGTACCTGTCACTTTTGGTGAAGTGGGCGTGGTGTCTGTATCCATCAGTTTGACTGAAGGAGACATGGCCTCTCTGTCTCTCGGAGATGAAGGCAGATGGAACAGCAAGTAACAGCAAGTAAATGTAGAATACACACAGCATGAGAGCTGCGCAGTTGGTGTCAGTTGTTCTAACCCAAAAAAATCCAGTGTTGATTTAGCCTGTTGAGTGAGCTAGTGGATCTGAGTGTGACCTGTGACCTCTGACCTTGTAACATCGCCTTAGGAGATGGGAATGTTTGTAAAAATGCGCCAGGATCATGAATTATTCAGCAACAAAAAAACAATCACAAAAGCATAGGGTGCACAGATGCGTAGACAAGCCTGCATGCAAATACACACACACACACACACACACACACACTCAGACACTCATTATTATGGATAGCTTATACAGTGACAACACTCAATATAGAAAAAACAGGGCTCCTAAGGGCTCGAAAGCAGCATTTGTAGGATGTTTGCATCAGAAATTCACACACACACACACACACACACACACACACACACACACACACACACACACACACACACACACAAAAACACACACA
>JAQMYF010000003.1:5685337-5688008 GCA_030014195.1 Neosilurus mollespiculum | reverse complement strand
GATGGATGGATGGATGAATGGAAGGAGGAACGGGTGGCTGGAAATACACCTATGTACAGGTAGACATCTCGGAGCTGTTGCGTTTCTACATGTACATAGGTGTATTTCCATCCACCCTTTCATCCTTCCATTCATCCATCCATCCATCCATCCATCCCTCTATCCACCAATTATCTATTCTAGCTGTTGCGTTCTGCTTATTTTGTGAAGGGATAAACAAAACGACTGTGCATAAACAGTGAAAAATTCTTATGAAGATATGTTTTGCTCTCCCGAATGCACCGTTTCTGTGCCTGCTCAGTGAATTACATCACGACCTTTAAACCGATCAAGGTTGCCAGTGTGTGTGTGTACTACCAGTCGTGTACTACGCTCCTCGTGGGGTTCTGTTTTTTTTCAATATAAGCCAAATGAAACGTTTTAACACCATCCTGGCCTCTGGTTGCCTGACACGTAGTAAGCAGAATGTTCCAGATGCTCACCTGCTGAGCATTTCAGACATTCACAAACACACACACACACACACTCACACACTGCTTGAACTCGCCTGGTGTTTGTAGTTGGCGGCTCCTGTAGCTCAGAGGTAAACACACATTTCAACACACACTCCGTGAGGCTCATTAGCATCAGCAGGCAGTGCAGATTGCTCTCTTTTGCTTGAGCGAACGCGAAGGCGAAGCAGGAGACGCCACATGTCGCACTGCTTTTGGCTCCCTCTTCGGAAGTCTCCCACAGGGCTCGTTATCGGGGTGCAGTGAGTTCATGCTGACCGTTTAGCAAAAACCAACGAGTCTTAGCAAGTAATGATGGAGGTTTAGAGACGGCCCTCTGGTTCCTCGCAGTGCCGACCCAATATTTTCGAAAAGTCAACATTTTTGCAAGTCACAGCAGAAATAGCCTGGAGAAGGGTGAAGTGTGCTCCATGTGTTCAACCTTTGGGAAATTAGCGTCAGCCAGTTTTGCGTGTGATTCTGTCCACCTGAGGTTGTTATTATTAATCAATAACAGTTCTCATATTACAACAAGTAAACAATGCAGAGGGTATTAATATGCGATACGCCGGTCCGCCTTGAAATCTAATTGGTTTTATTGTAATGAAAAGGAAATGTCGCATACGGAAAAAGAGGATTCATAAAAGAGGGCGGGATTAAACCTGTAATGTGTATAAGCTGGTGAAGTGCGTGTAATGAAAAGGGTTGCCAGATCTATAACAACCATCACACAGGAGTGCTCCTAAAGGGGTGGTGTGTGTGTGCTGGGGGGGAGGGGGGGTAGTTCTGTTGACTGGTGGCTGGTTTGCAGGCGGTTTTCGGTACTAATCATCAGGTGCAACACGAACAGCGACGATGCATAAAACTCATTGGTTCATTGGTTAAAGCTCTGGGCTCCTGATCCAAAGGTCTGGGGTTCAAACCCCACCTGCTCCAAACTCTCACCTGCTCAGTGGTATGAATGATGTAAAAGGGAAAGTCACCCTGGATAAAGGTGCTCACTGCCGTAAATGTAGAACAAGGCAGGACATGGGGAGGATTCTGTATTCATCATAAAAGCACATCAAGGTCTTTATATTGTGCACAGACTGTCTATAGTCAGTCATAATTACTCCACGTCCGTGTTACGTGAACAACATAACGTTCAAGGCCAGTGGTGGCTCCGTGGTTAAGGATCTGGATTACTGATACGAAGGTTGGTGGTTTAAGTCCCAGTACCATCAAGCTGCCAGTGTTGGGTCCTTGAGCACGGCCCTTAACCCTCAGTTAAGTCACTCTGGGTAAGGGTGTCCGCTAATTGTACTATGTCTGAGAAGTGGATCCGATCCCAGTCCATGAAGAAAGATTTCAATCTGCAATTTGATGTTGTTCTCACCGCTGACCAGCATGTTCCAGACCTGAGCGTCAGGAGAAAAAGACGCACTGGCTTGATTCACTTGGCTTAATGCGTGCATAAGTGTTAACCACTGATGTAGCCTCCCAGTTTGGTCGTGATGAGAAACATAATCGAACCCTGACCCATTTAAGAAGTTCATTTCTTCATTCATCCATTTCTAAGCCGCTTTATCCTGATTAATGTCGCTGGGAGGCTGGAGCCCGTCTCAGCCAACTCTGGGCGAGGGTGGGGTACACCCTGAACAGCTCGCCAGGCCACTGCAGAGCCAACACACACACAACCATCCACACACACACTCACACCTGGGGTGATTTGGAACAGCCAATTAGCCTACTGTTCATGTTTTTGGACTGTGGGAGGAAACCGGAGTACCTGGAGAAAACCCATGCAAGCATAGGGAGAACATGCAAAACCCACACAGAAACGCCCAGAGCCCGGGAATCGAACCCGGGACCTTCTTTCTGTGAGGCGGACGTGCTAACCAACTGAAAGTGGTAAACGTAACTGAAAGAGAAAAAGGAAATATAATACGGAGGGTTTTCCGCTGGGCTTCAAATACCGTATTGTTTCATGGCGAGTATCATCTGCAGCGACTCGTTTCTTTTGGACACTACCATCAACATTCAGTAATATTTAAACAGCTTTGTGCGCTCAGTGCTCGCTAACATGAAGTTATTTATCATAGGTCAAAAGGAGCACAAGCTTGTGAAATGTTACGACGGAGCCGTATGGCTCGGTGCAGCTCTGTTCATTTAAAGAGATGGAAAAAAAGGGTTATTGAGTT
>JAQMYF010000003.1:5677837-5680337 GCA_030014195.1 Neosilurus mollespiculum | reverse complement strand
GAGTAGCTCATTGACGAGGTGCGTGACTGTCAACCTGGAGATCACAAGTTGGAATCCAGGTTAATGCCACTGACATCCGGAACCGGGAGTCCGTGGGAGCTAATTGGCCGAGCTCTCACGGGAGGGAGGGATGGCATACGCTCCCCTGTCACTCACAGAGATTACCAGCCGATCCATGGGAGTCTGTGAGCTCATTTGTACAAAAGGGGCGGATAACACTTCCCTCAGAGTGTGTTACACCGCCCCCCAAATGCACATGCGCAGCAGTTCATAAAGAGGCGGGTGGCAGCATCACATGCACACGCCCCTCCCTGGTTGGTGGTGACCGTATGTGATAGGGAGGCAAGACTTGACAGGTATGAATTGGATTCGACTTAGCTTTTTTTTGCTCATATTTGCGTGTAGTATATTCTATAACAATTATTTGTCCCACAGAACAAAACCATGCGCACTAGGCTGTTCCAAATATCCCCTAGGTGTGAATGTGAGTGTGAATGGTTGTGCGTGTGTGTTGGCCCTGCGATGGTCTGGCGAGCTGTTCAGGGTGTACCCCGCCTTTGTCCTGTATCAGCTGAGATAGATAGGCTCCGGCCTCCCTGCGACCCTAATAGGAAAATGAGTTGGTGAGTGCAGACGATAGACAACAAGTATTTCATATATTTTTTGTTTTAATACGGTTACGGTTTAAATACAGACGGTGGTGATTAGGTGAGCAGGTGTTGACTTTCGGAGCGACTTTTTCCCGCTTCTGGATGTTCGACCTGAGGATAAAGAACAGAACGTTCAGAATTCTCACTTAGGAATCATTACAGGGCGAAACTGTTGCTATTATTGTCTTTCCCTGCAGAGCAAATTCACTTCTAAACCTATTTTCAGTGCGTGTGTGTGTGTGTGTGTGTGTGTGTTGTTGTTGTTATGTGGGAGGGGGGCTATTAACTGATTTTGTTCTACTTTTCCCTTCTGCCATACTTCACACTTGAATGAAATAATAATAATAATAATAATAATAATTCAAAGTAATTTTAAAGAAATCTGACTCTCTGTCTCTCAGAGCGGCGGTGGGAAGGCGATATCTCGCCTGAAGCACCTCCAGCAGAGCGGCTTAGACAAGAGCAAAGTAGGCAAACAGAGAGAGGACTTCCTCAAGAGCCAGGGACAACAGCAGGTAAGACCTTTCACCCCCCGACCTCTGACCTCAAAGACTGATTTATATTCAGCTGCCTGGAAATCAGATAAGGCCTTAATCTCAGGTTCATTAGTAGTAATAGCTGTATTATGTGTTTAAACAGGATAATTATTTATGAAATACAAAAAAAATAATAATAAATAAAAATTTAAATGAGATTTTTATACTTTTTCAAAAGAAATCACGAGAGACACCAACAAGCTCAGGCATGCAGGTGCAGAACAGGTGTGTAACAGCGTCTCTAAGAGATTAGAGTTTATACTACACTGAAACATAATTAAAGGCAAACTAAAATGATATTTTTATAGTTTGTGTTTACATATATATAGCGTCTCTTTAGCATACTCATTCATACTTTATCTGAGATTCAATCACTTAATCCTACTAGGGTTGCAAGGAGGCTGGAGCCTATCTCAGCCAACACCGGGCGACGGTGGGGTTCACCCTGAATAGCGCGCAAGACCATCGTGCAACATGGGGAAGCACACCCTCAATCATTCCCACTCACACCTAGCGACAATTTGGAACAGTCGGTAAGCCTGACGTGTATGTGTTTGGACTGTGGGAGGAAACCAGAGTACCCAGAGAAAACCCACATAAGCACAAGGGGAACATGCAAACTCCACACAAACACCCCACCCCCAGGAAACGAGCCCAGGACCTTCTTGCTGTGAGGTGAACATGCTAATCACTACACCGCCGTGCCGTCCCAAAGTAAATCATTCACTGTAAAAGTGTCTAGTATATACTACATGGAAATACAACATGGAAAAACCGTATTGAAATGAGGTCCATGGTTGATTCTTACATTTTAAAGTGATGATGATGCTGTCCGCTCTAACTGATCATGACAAACTAGGAGCGTCGTTTTGATTCGAGTGTTATCCACTCGGAATAATGTTTTTAATCTGTCTGAGAGCTGACCAATCAAGATCAAGCAGTTCCCGCGTAGTATATACTAAACATTAGCTCTCATGCGCCAAAAGTGAAGCCGGCTCCATCGTCTGCACCTTTTTGCATTATTGCAATGGCACAAAAACAGGCTAGCAAGTAACCCGCACCATGGAAATGCACTGAAAATGGTTTGGTGACAAGTTTCTTTAAATGAAAAAAAAACAAAAACTGAGGGCAGCACAGTGGCTAGCAAGGAGTGATTAGAACGTCTGCCACAGGCTCCTGAGTGGCGCATCGACAAGGTGCGCGACTATCAACCCGGAGATCGCGAGTTCGAATCCGGATTGATGCCACAGCCATCCGTGACCGTGAGTCCATGGGAGCTAATTGGCCGAGCTCTCACGGGAGGGAGGGATGGCA
>JAQMYF010000003.1:5656575-5669073 GCA_030014195.1 Neosilurus mollespiculum | reverse complement strand
TGAGATGGGCGCCAGCCTCCCCGCGACCCTAATTAGGATTAAGCGGTTCAGAAAATGACATGACATGACAAAACACTTAAGATGTACGCTTATGTATATGTTCTTACCATAAGATACTTTAGGAAAGAGCTGGTTAGCTGGAGGTCTTTTCCTCACAGCAGGCCTATAAAGTCGCCTTTGGTGGGAAAAAAAATCTGTCTAACTAAAAAAAAATTAGGTATAATAAGCTCCTACCATCAAATACTTAAATTATATATTTTTTGCTTTTCATTAAATAAGTTGAGAATGAACTGAACCGGCGTTAACATGATAGCTACAGCTAGCTCGAAGCATTTCTGGCTTCATTAGACTGGGTGCAGTTCACTCTCTTTCAGACACCAGCATTAGGCCATACGGAAGACAGGAAACCTGATCCTCATTGCAACTTGAGTTTGTCAGGGAAAGGATAGATGGATGGATGGATGGATGGATAGATAGATAGATAGATAGGTAGATAGGTAGATAGATAGATACTTTATTTATCCCCCCATAGGTGTAAATTCAAAATGTCCAGCAGCTCAAATGTATGCATGCCAACTATACACAAATGCACAGTACCATCAATATATACAAATGCACAGTTAACAAATAGTACTGCGTTCATTCCAAATGTTCCTTTTCATGAAATAAATCTAGAATGAATGGAAGAACCGTCTGGCTACCATTAGCTTTTAGCTTAGAACAATATGCGACTGCTCAATTTCTGTAGTGTTGTACCTAGTAATAGGATATGAGCTGCTATCCTAGTAGTAGATTAGCCAATCAGAATGCCTGATTGCTCGTATCCAGTGCGAAAGGATGCAATAATTTATTGTATCCACCTCAGCACCATTTCCTTTTGAAATGGACTTGATCAAACTCAAATTTCATGCTAACACATACCAAGCTGCGTATATCACTTGTATTTGTTTTTTCTGATGAGAAACATAATGGAAATGAATAGCCTACACCTATTTATAATACTATTTATACACACCAAATAAAAAAAATCTAGATGAATCAGTATTTGTTTGTTTTACATGGTACGTTCTAAGCTTTCTCGTAGCTTCTTTGCAGATTAGCAAAGCTAGATAATTGTTTTAGCTTTATTACACTCAGTAGAGGCATCAACAAGCTCTGCTACTTCCTTCCAAGCTTGAATTTCCTTCATGATGTTTCTGGACGTGTGTAACGAGAAGTCGTGTATGTAAGATTAAGATCAAACCACAGTTTCCTTATGCCTGAAAGTAGGACCTAAAGTTGTGAGTGGAGAACTGATGAAACGCACCAGAGATTGGTCTAGAGAATTATTTAAGTCACTAGTTTAGACTGCCTTACCATGCCATACCAGTTAAAACAAAAACAATTCAAATGTCACTGTTACGTTATCATTTGCTGATGTGGTTATAATCTCTTGTTCCTCACGCTGAAAATGAACTGTTGCTTTGTTTCTTGTATGAATGTAAGATTTATGTTGTACAGACACTAATGTACCTGCCTGAATGATACATGCATGCTTAATGCTAATGAGTGTTTTCTGTTTTCATCTCTCCATCCCTCTGATCTCCCTCCCTTCCTTTTTCATCCTCCTCAACCTGTCCACCTCTCATCTTCTCCGTGGGACGATGCAATCACATCACCTAACCGACATCCCTGACCTGTGACCTCAAAACCCCAGTGAGAAGAAGCGAAACTTGACCTGACCCAACCTGACCTGACCCCACCTTCCTCTCCTGTACTTCCTCTTCACCATCCTCCTTGGAGTCTTGTTCACCTTGTGTACACATCTGCTCGTTTCCCATTTCAAGATGTGTCCATTTGAGAAAAATAGGATCCCCCAACCAAAACCCTATCCAGGTCCTCCATGAGCATGTGGGGTCTTTTGATTGCTCAAAATGGATGGCCAAGAAAGACTTCCCCAATCAAACGTATTGACTTCATAAAGAATAGTGTACATCCTCCTCACTTTCTTCTCTCTTTCTGTCTTCTCTGCTCGGCACGTTCCCAAATTGCTGCCGCTAGAGAGAGCTGTTTGTCATCCCCAATACCCGGGCTGCTAGCTTCTCTGGCCGTCTACCCTCTGGGCTTTGTAATGACCACCAGGTGGATTCGTTCTCCTCCTCTGGCCAGACCAAAGCCCTTTTGGCCACCCTCTCAACCGAGGCCCTGCTGCTAGCTACCACCCTCAGGCAGCGTCGGCTCCTCAGAGAACAGAGCACCAACTATTCAAATCCTCCCCCTTCACTCTCCAACAGCCACTCCTCATCCTCTTCCAGCTCATCTTCCTCAGCTTCAACCCCTTCTCCTGTGTCCGCTGGCTCATCCCATGGCCCGAACCAATTGCTTGGCAACAGTACAACAAACAAGATGAAAAGAAACGTTGATTCATCCCAGTTTGTTCCGGTTACCCATACTGGGTAGGATACCAGGACAAGCAAGAAGCTTCATGCTTGAGGATATCTACATCAAGGTGAAAGAACAACAGAGACTCTTTGTATGTATAGAGTTTAAACATGTATTAGTCATGAGTCTTCGCCTCCATCTTGGCTGAGCCCTTGAGGAGCCTGGAGGAATGATGCAGGCTGCAGCCCACACACAAACGGAGCCCAACATCTCTTGTTCATTATAGGCTTATTCTTTCCCCATCTGGATCCTCCAGAACCCTGACAGTACTGCCAGTTTCCCTCAAGAAGCCCACAGATGGGTTTGGACCCCCTCCACGTTCCAGCTTGGATTTTCATCACGTCCATGAGCCAGCAAAATACCACTCACGTCAAACCAGAGAAAGGACTCACTACTCCCAAACAAAGCCATCCATCTGCCAAAACATTACTTTTCACAGACCTAGTGGTGTCTGGTAGATTTTTATCAAGTGTAATTAGCTAGACCGTGAACATGCGTGATTGAAGGTAGAGTTGCAATAATCCAAAAGTGAGTACAGTAGTCGTCAATGTGTGTTCAGAATTTTATCATTTTAATATTGAAAATGGCAGAATGTGAGAAAAACAACAAAGCAAAACTATGTGTTTAACTTTTTTTTTTTAATCCCGGGATGGTTTCTTTAGGTAGTACCAGAACACATACATTACTGTACTCAAAACAATGATGATACCTGATGAGGTACTTTTTGGGGTAGGTCCTTTTAACTTTAGTTGGAGGGCGATGATTGGACCACTGGTCTACAGGACCAAAAAAAGTAAAAAAGTGGACCAAAAAAGTGCACTGTAATATTTTGTTGGACCGCCCTCAGCCTTCATTGCAGCTCCTAATCGCCATGTTGCTTCGGTTGGTCAGGTAGAGGCTCAGCAACATTATGGGGCAATCAAATAAACTCAGCTGATGACTTGAATGTGCTGGTGGGTGGACTTTTGGAGGGGTTCAGGGAGCATGAACTGGCACCACAGAGTGCGGACCTTAACCCTGCTGAAAGTCTTTGGGATGCGTCATGTGGTTAGCACAGCCGCCTCACAGCAAAAAGGTTCTGCGTTTCAGTCCCACAGTGCTTCTGTGTAGAGTTTGCATGTTCTCCCTGTGCTTGCGTGGGTTTCCTCTGGGTATCCCAGTTGCCTTCCACCGTACTTAGACATGCACATGTGTTGGCCCTGCGATGGTCTGGCAAGCTGTTTAGGGTGCACCCTGCCTTCACCCAGTGTCGACTGAGATAGCCCCCGGCCTCCACGCCGACCCTAATAGGATCAAACAGTTCTGCAAATGACTGACTGACTGATGACAATTCAAGAGGCTGGTGAAAAATGAACCAATTAATGTGGTTAGGTTGCTTAAGTTTGTCAAAACAACGCCATGGCGATTACGCGCTGTAATCAAAGCTGAAGGCAGTCCAACAAAATCTTATAGTGTGTGACTTTTTTTGCCACGTGGTGTATATTTGAGTTAATGGTAGCTTGAACAGACGTATCTGAAACTGGTGCTAATACAAATATGTAAAAGGGAGACTATAGAATTCTATAGTTCTTGTTATACGCACACAGAGACAGAATGATTATTCATATGATTGTCATACTTCCATATTTTTTAAACTTGGCACAACTTTACAAGTGCGACACATGGATTGTGGGATGTAGGAGAACACTCGGTGTTTACCGATTTAAAATACAATAACAGGGTTGAAAAAGTTGCAGATGGTTTAATCGCTGAAGGATAGATGTTCGAATGCCCCGAGGTGATCTGAGGCACATCGCTGCATGATGGAGGTGTTGATGCTCCATAAAAGCACAACCAGCAAAATCTATAGAGAATAAAAGAAAGAAAATTTTAACGTATTTATTTCCTTTTAAGTACAAAGTACAGTAATTGTGTCTGACAATCAGTACAAGATCCTGATCGGCACACTTTGTTTTCCCCTTGGGGAACACCACGGACTCATCCAGGGGAGGTCTGGGGTAAGTGTTTGCCTAACTACATAACTATAGAGGACCACTATAGATTAATCTGATGAGCCAGAAATATAAAACACCATGAATGAAGCTCATGGTCAGACACTTTGACCGCCTTGGGAGAACAATTGACCAGTCAGTCCTTCAGGACAACTTTTAGCTGCTTTTGATTACATAAACCAGTGACTCGTTCATCCAGGAGAGGATTGATGTAGTGTTTGGAGAACCGGCCCATTAAACGGTGTGGTTAGATATACTATACGTTGTATGGAGGTTTCTCCAGAGGACGATCAAAACAGGTCGCTTTGGTAGACGCAGTCAGCAGGTTGGACGTTCACTTTTAGCTGCTCTTCACCTCATCACTCAGTAACTCTTTAGCCGTCTTAAGCTGTCCGAGTTGCCAGGACAACAGCAAATGTTTCTTTGGCATGGTTTTAATTCTTGCCTTCAGAGAACTTAATAAAAAAGAGGAAAATATTAGTAGAATGTGGATTTCGAGCTGTTTGGCCGAAGACGTGCTGGAAATGGATTTGTCTCGGCGCAGAGAGGAAAACAATGGCCTGAGGGCAGGACCCGTGGGAGCAGCAGGCTGCCAGAAGAGAGATTAGCACACGTGCTTGCAGGGGTTTGTTTTGTTTGTTTGGTTGGTTGGTTGGTTGTTTTGTTTTTATTATAGAGTTCAGTGTGAAATGTCAGCTTTGGAAGGATTTATGTTCCACAAGGGAAATCGACTTAATTACAGGAAACAAATCTGGCTCCTCTGGCTTCAGTTCAGCCTGGTTTTAGGCGAAGGCATTTGCCATTTTGCCATTTCTTGGGGAAAGAAAAAAATAAAGGAGGGGAGGGGAGGGGGGGGGTCGCAGCTCTGCTCTGTGCAGCTATTTTTCTTGGGAGCGTACTCTTGATTTGTGGCCTTTAGAGGAGCTGACAGGATCGGCGGAACAAATGGCTTGATTGGCAGGTGGCTTTTATGTCGTCTTTAAAAGCACAGGATGATTTTGCTTTTTTGTTGCTGCTCTCTCTCTCTCTCTCTCTCACACACACACACACACACACACACACACACACAAAGCCAAAGATATCCAAGTGGAGATGGAAATCAGAACATCTGGAGATAAAATTATTTGCATTTTTGGTTTTATCTTGTAATTAAAGGAAACAACCGCACTGATTAAAAGATAATCTCTTTCAAATCTCTGGAGTAATTTCTTACTCTGTGTAAAATTTTAGGCCGATAGCTTCTGTTTTATTGATTATATGGGCAGTTATTTGAAAACAGAGTTTCAGAATGATGATGTCATCAAAGCCCAAGTTAACATGTACAAGTAGAGGATTTTAACCGTGCGCACCGTTTATTGACAGATTTGTGTTGGCGGTGTCAAAAGGTTTAGATTAAAATCATTCACCCATGCTGTGGGAAACTATATCTACACCAGGATTCATATATATAAATATATAAATATATAGGCACAAGCCAAACTCCTCCATGTTAACTTGGGCCGTGATGATGTCATCATTGTGAGATTCAGTCTTCAAATAGCCACCAAAAAAAGCACTACAGAAGCAGATGTCGCTCTAAGATTTTGTACACAGACAGATTTTATCATAGAGTTTTGATTGAGATGAACTTTTAACAACTTCTGTTTTCTCCTTTAATGTGTTCATAAGACTGATATGAAGCACTGCTGACCCCCCCCGTCCAAAAAAAAAAAAGAAGGGCCAAAATCGAGGAAGTAAAATCATACAAAATGTCAAACTCTTAATCAGAACGCTCCCAGAACAAGAATTATGTAAATGGCACCAGTGCCGCTCGGGAGAATCCAGGCCTCCAGCCAGTTCAGTTCATTATTATAATCGTGATCGCAGTCTGTTCCACAAAACCTCATCAATTAGAGCGCTTGCATCTTGGTTACTTCGAAAAGTGTCGCTTTGACCATCACATCTGCCCCCTTCACTTACGCTTTCTCTATTCATGGATTAAAGAGTCGGGCTAACGGAGGTGTTAGCATTTCTCCTCAAGCCATGGAGAGCTGAAGGAGGAACCAAAGTCCCAAAGTTCTAGACAATAAATCAATCATGTTGGAAAAAAATAAATAAATAAAAATCACACTTTTGCATTATGATATCTGGGATTAGCTTCAGTTTTAGCTCATAATGAATGTAATATGTTTTTATTCTTTTTTTTTTCCTTTTTTTTTTTTTTTTTTGCATAGGTTGGTAATAGGAATATTCCTAAAAAAAACAAATGATGCAAACCTTTATCATTTCTTTTATTTTATATTAACTAATATTGCTAATATTGCTTTGTACAGCTTTTTTCCTTTGGTTTTTTTATATGTACTGTATAATTACAAATCTTACATCCCACTAGCTTTATTATTTATTCATGAGAAGAAAAAAAACAAACATTTTATATATTACGTTGGAAATATTGACTTAAATGTACAGTATGAATTTTATGTAATATAGAGTTGCTATCATTTTAGATTTGTGCAATTAGCAGTTTTGTTAATACGGATTTTATATTAGTTCTTGTGTGTTGGGGGAAAATGTTGGGTGAATCCGAGACCAACCCACTCACCAAACTGCTGAAACCGTGAGATCAGGGGCCGAGCGCTCCGTCTCTGAACTTCCTGTATTCCTGAACTGTAAAGAATTTACAGCGAAACTTCAAATGTATAAATTTTCTGGTATTGAGGTATAAGCGCAAAACACAATGGATCGCATGTGGGTATTGTTTTGTGGTGAAAGAGTGTTGGCTAACGAGCACGTCTAGCTAAGGGACGAAGTTCTTTAAGCTAACAAAGAGCACACTTGCAATAGAACAGAAAGCACATGAGAAAAGGGGGAATAAACGTAAAGATGTGTAGATTATTTCAACTTATTTCAACTTTATCCCTTTCAGGAAGGTTTTACTTGACATGTGGATGTTTGGAAATCTTGGCATCAAACAATTCTAGACTAAAAATAGTCGATATTATGTAAATATAAAGCATCATTCTTAGAGTTATACATAAAAATGTTATGTCCAGGAAACAAAAAAAAAAAGTTTTATTTCAAAAGATGGAGTTCTAAGGTATTTATTAAAAATAATTAGCAATGCATGTATATTATTAAAAAAAAGCAGACGCACGATGCCATTGTTTTAAAAAATGAATAAATAAATAAATAAATAAATAAATAAAGTTGTCTACATGTTTTATCAAAAAAAAAAAGAGAGAGAGAGAGACTATAGAAAGGCACAGATGTAAAAATGATAAGATTAAATAATAAAAAAGTTTAGAGTTAAAAGTAGGACAAAGTGATTTCTTTTTATACTTCAGATATGTTCGTGGCGAAGGCATGTCCAGTCTTACTGTAATCTGTGGTGATGTGGTAACCAGATTTGATCGACAGACGCCGAATGTGTGTGTCACGAAAGGATTCAGCCGCCAATCATGGCGCAGAGTCTGTAGCGTGACCCTCCCATCTCTAGAAGTAGTACGATATAACCGACACCTCTATAAGAAATATAGATCTTTATATAAATAATCTATCAGTGTATAAATAGATGCCTATACTGAAGAAAAGAAGATGCTAATTTATCAGTGTGGATGCCAACAACCAATAACTTTGTGAGAAATGTGAAACTTCAACCCCACAACCCCCCACAACCCCCACCCCCTACACCCTGCTGTATGAGGAATTGGGAGAGCTGAAATTATTTTGTACATACTTGCTGTGGTGGTGTGTCTAATAAACTCCAGCTCTCTTCTACAACTATATTTCAGTGACTGTTTATTTATTCTTTTCTTTTTTTTTATTGCATCTTTATTCTTAGTAAATTTTTAGGTTCTAAGGTAAACACTTAAAAAGTGTGGTGGTTGACGCGTCTGGCTCACGGCAAGAAGGTCCTGGGCTTGAGTCCCGGGTGCGCCAAGGGCGTTTCTGTGTGGAGCTTGCATGCTTTCCCTGTGTCTGCATGGGTTTTCTCTGGGTACTCTGGTTTCCTCCCACAGTCCAATAACATGCTTTAGGCAAACTGTCTGTTCCAAATTGACCCTAGATGTGATTGTGAATGGGTGTGTGTGTGTGTGTGTGTGTGTGTGTGTTGGCCCTACGATGGTCTGGTGACCTGTTTAGCCTGTACACCACCTTTGCCCAGTGTTGGCTGAGATAGGCTCCAGCCTGCCGTGTCCCTGACTGGTTGAGTGAGTGAGTGAGTGAGAGAGTAACGTTTGTGACGGTAGCATCCCAGATGTACAGGATCTTAAATCTTCACCCGGAACTTCTTATCTTCAGTATCAGTTCTGACCAATTGGGTTTAAACCTGAGCATGAAATATAAACTATACTACATACATATTTATTTTTTTACCTGCTATCTGTTTATATTTTATATAATTATGTAATCTTACTACTGCGGAATTCTTGCCTCCCTCCGAGAGTTACTGTACAGTTTCTATAGTGTTCTCTGTAGGACAACGAAGCCATTCCTCTGCATTTCCTCTGCTAATTTTAGTAGAAGATCTATAGATCAAACATCCGCTTAGGCCTCCTAAGAAACCTGGAGAACCGACAAGCAGACCGAGAGCCGTCTCAAAGGTTTCAAAGGGCGGTGTCTTCAGAATTCCCTGGGAGCAACACCTTGCCCACAAAGAACTGAGTAGATGAACAGGCATAACTAACATTGTGCAGAAGGTAAGACAGACACGTTGTAGGTCACGCCGTATGGATGAGGCAGTCCAGACATCCACACGTCTCATGCAGATGGGCACCACTAGAAAAGAGATAGAGAGGCAGAGTACTGGGCACGTGGAGAAGGACTGTAGAGGAAGAGATGAAGGCGATGGGTAACACCTGGAATGTAGTCACTTGGATTGCTGAAGACCGCGACGGCTGGAGGAGACCCGTTGGCGCCTTATGCTCCAGTCGGAGAAAAGAGGATAAAGCAAGTAAGTCATTTTAGCAGGTTGTTAAGTAATAGGCAGCACGGCGGCGCAGTGGTTAGCACGTCTGCCTCACAGCGAGAAGGCCTGGGTTCGATTCCCGGGTGGAGTTTGCATGTTCTTCCAGTGCACTCTGGGTACTCTGGTTTCCTCCGACAGTCCAAAAACAAACTAAAGAAACTCCACAACTTCTTAATCATATATTATTGAACATAATTGTTTTATTCGAATAAACATTCATAGCAAATGTGACTCCTGTTACATTAATCTATATAAAAACCCTTTTTTCTTTCTTTTTTTAAAGTTTTAATTTTTTTTTACAAATATTCTTCCTTCCAGATGCAACGGCACAGTAACTCTGTTACTGTTAAGCACGTAATTGGATGGTTGTTATTCAGTCTTCTTTATATACAGCTGTTTAAGGTAATACAAATAAAAAAAGTGAGAAGTAAGAGTGTGTGAGTGTGTGTATGACGTGTCTGTGTTAGTGTGTAATTGGTGTGGAACTGTCAAGTCATGTGGGTGTGTTTGAAGATGTCGGCATGTGTTTTTAGCATTAAAATAAGCCCGATATAAATTCTAACACTGTTTAAATGAATATGTACGAGGTTCTAGATTTCACTGGTTAATTTTCTTGCCGCTGCGCTGGTCTTCGGCCGTCTGTTCTTCGGTACGGAGAATTTCTCAAGTCTGATGAGACAAATTTGCGCACAATGTTTCAACACTTGTGACCTTATTAGACCTATTAGAAATGTAGTACATAAGAAATGCTCCTGCAGCTCGTCATTACCTGTGATGATGTCCTCAATGGCTCCGTCGGTGACCTGCGGCTTCACCTGCCTCTTCTTCAGCTCTGCTATCAGATCCACCTGAGGCATCCTGGGCATCATGGGACCCTGACCAACACCAAAAGGTAACACCAGATAAAAAATACAAGCAAATCATGACCAACACTCCAATTACTGCGATTCCTTGGGAAATGTATTATACTGTAAGAGCAGAGGGAAACATGGAGATACGAGTCTGACCTTCTGCCGAACGGAGTCTTTCTTCATTGGCGACGGCGTGCTCGGCTCTTCGGCCACCATCTCCTGCTGCTTCTTCTTCTGCTGGTTTTCCTGTTCTGCTTGCTGATATGGAGAGACGCATGTGATCATGTACAAAAGACCGATATTTGTATTTGTTGAGGCAAAAAAAAGTATTTGTATTTGAATAAAATCCACTAAGATCATGGGGAAGATGGAGCCTATCTCAGCCAACTTTGGGCGAAGGTGGGGTACATCCTGAACTGCTCGCCAGACAATCACCTGGCAACACACTCAACTTTAACGAATCATGTTGAAGGTATCAGAACCTGGTGGACCACTAAATCCGGCAAAGTGTAAGGTAGAGAGTGAAAGCCAGTATGGCCTGCATGGGGCTGCTGGAGAGGAGTTATTCTAGGCCTGGCAAAATGCCATATTCAATATGGACTGTTTGCATCTCATGGATTCTTTGATCCAGTACCGTTCTGGCCACAGTGGTTTTCGGTAAAATGCAGGAGGCAGACAAGAACCCATTGCTTGACCTGGTGAATAGGACATTTACATTTTGATGGTCAAATCCTAAATGACTCCTTGCGCCCCATACAAGTGCACTACATAAAGTAAGAATTAATGGCTGCTGTAGACTATCTATCTCAGATGTACTCTGGTCCCTGATTCTGGAAGACCCCTGTCCTGCACATTTTAGTGATTTCCTTACTCTGTGTACTAATGTAGATCTGTTATTAGTTAATCAGTTAAGTCAGTTGTGTTGGAAATGAGGAAAACATGAAAAATGTACAGGACGGGTCCTCCAGGACCAGGGTTGGGAACCTTTGCGCTAAAGCAGCCATAATTTCTTACTTTATGTAGTGCACTTGTATGGGGAGCAAGGAGTCATTCAGGGAAATGAGCATTGAAGTAATACTTTATAATACTACTGTACATGTCACATTTTCTGGACCAAGCAGCATGTTCTATTCTGTCTTCTGCCGTTTACCAAATCACGTACTAGAGAACGGTACTGGATATTACAGAGGGTAGAATTTGTTTTACAGGATTTTTCAAGACCGTAGCGCACACACTTATTGACCGTTATATACTGTAAGATCGTCACTAAATCACTTTTCACGTGATTTTTCACTGAAGCGTTCTACACTGCATTATTTTGAATGAATCAAGACCTGAATGGTAATATTCAGTTTATAAACATATTAGAATTATATATAAAACTACTTTTACATTATTACATAGAAACAACATCAGTCTCTTACCTTGTAGGCTTTAACGAATCTGCCAAAAAAAGGAAAGAACATGGATGGCTGTGTCGTCTTCGAGTTCTCCCCAAAATACTCCACTACTGAAACATACGCCTCCTAGTGGAGAGGATGTAGAACAATAGAGTAGATTAGAATACACATCAGTGTAGAAATGACTATGAGATTGGGTGGCACGGTGGCGTAGTGGTTAGCACGTCCACCTCGCAGCAAGAAGGTCCTGGGTCCCGGCATTTCTTTGTGGAGTTTGCATGTTCTCCCCTTGCTTGTGTACGTTTCACTCCACAGTCCAAAGACATGCATGTTAAGCTAAATGGATGTTCCAAATTGTCTGTATGTGTAGGTGAGTGTGAATTGTTGTGTGTGTGTTGCCCTGTGATGGTCTGGCGAGCTGTTCAGGGTCTACTTTGCCTTTGTCCAGTGTTGGCGACAGAGGCTCCAGCCTCCCGGCAACCCTAATATTAGATAATAAGTGTATGTGTCCCCTCACCTGCGCCTTCTTGCCGTCTTTAACAAGCGATTCCAGCAGTGGGCTGTTGACCTTAACGAACTCTTTCAATGCAGTGATGTCATCCTGCACCATGAACTCTTTCTTGGTTCCCTCCATTCCTCTCTCTAAAGAGCGCACATCCTGCAGCACGCCATCCAGAGACACTGAGACGAAGAGAGAAATCGTTTTTTATAATGTGTCCCATTTTATTTCAAAACATCTCCGAGCACTTGTCATAAAACAGCAATAAAATTTACATTATGAATAAAATTAAATGAGAATCAAGCTCCCAGGTTATTATTCACATGGCTACACTGCAGGATGGTGTGTGTGTGTGTGTGTGTGTGGTGTGTGTGTGGTGTGTGTGTGG
>JAQMYF010000003.1:5633200-5649153 GCA_030014195.1 Neosilurus mollespiculum | reverse complement strand
CTAGTCGGTATCTCTCAACCTCACGCACCAGCTCAGGCTCCTTCCCCGCCAGAGAGGTGACATTCCATGTCCCAAAAACAAGAGTCAATAAATAATAATAATTAATAATAATAATAATCATCATCATCATCATACGAATAATAATGGTAACAACAATAATAATAATAATAATAATAATCATTATCATAATAATAACAACAACAACAATAATAATAAAAATTATTATTAAAATAAGTAATAATAATAATAATAATAAAAGCACTTCTAAACTACTGGTTTGTGGTTTATACAGCATTTAAATAAAATACATTGTTTTATTATAAATACCGGTGTACTGTACATGCAGCACAATATCAAACTGTAGAGAGTGAAAACAAACAAACTCACCATGAAGTCAATGTTGCTGTCGTCGCTGCTGAAATACTCCATCAGCTTCTCAAACCTGTTCTTCTCTCCACTCACCTGAGAGACGGAGACAGGGAGAGAGAGAGACAGAGAGAGAGCGAATTATTATTACATAGAATTCATAAAAGGGAAGTGGTGGGGAGGTTGCTGCCTTCCTCAGCCGACACTGTGTGAAGGCAGGGTACACCCTGGACAACTCACCAGACCATCGGAGGGTCAACACTTATACAACCATTCACACACACCTAGGGGCAGTTTGGAACAGCCAGTTAGCCTAACGTGCATGTCTTTGGATGGTGGGAGAAAACCGGAGTATGCGGAGGAAACCCATGCAAGCACAGGGAGTACAGAAATCCATACAGAAACGCCCCTGAGCTCTGGACCTTCTTGCTGTGAGGAAGACGTGGCACTACGCCACCTACTGCTCCAGTTGAATATTAAAAATAATAATAATAATAAAAGTGTTCTGGAGAGCTGTAAGGCAGCAGTACTACCTGATATTGTGTAATAACACCCCCATAGCAGCTTACAATACTAAGATATTAAAATAAGCTTAACAAAACATGAGTAGATTAAAGTTTTCATTGTGCTTGTAAACCTTAATAAGGAGTTTGAAAATATACCCTATGATGAGGTTCCAGGATACCCAGGAAAACACTCGAAATGCCACCATGATGACGTGTGAATTCTAGCTTTTCTTCTATACTAGGGTGTGGTACAAGTAACAAACCATAAAATGTTGGAGGTGATCTGTGCATTGGAACATGTAAAAAAAAAAAGAAAAAATTACCAAAATCCAGAAAAATGCCTATTATTTATAATATGTGCCAGAAATGTTCATCAGATGTCCACTAGGGGAGACATTTCACTCCAACTATGCCAAGTTATAATAATCCGTTTGTGCCTGGCGAAGGTAGTTTACCTTCCACTCCATGAGTGTCCCTCAAATTTCTGCATTTAACTACTCTGCATATGGTACAAAGTGCAGACCATCATTATGACGTTAGTACTGATTCCTGTCATGACACAACCCCGTGCAGGATATTGCTCAATATGGGTGAGAGATTGAGTCACCTCTTCTTGAATCTTTAAAAAAAAAAGAAGGAGGAGGAGGAGGAGGGGGAGGGTGGCATTTCTGAGACCGAAAATATATGTGCTCTATTCTTACTTCTTTAAAATTGTTAAAGGCTGAGATGATGATGTCATGTCCACCTCGAACGAGACACACTGCAGCCAACAGCTCCAACACAAGGGCTTTTGTCCTGCACAACAAAGCACACAGTGTGAATTAGTTTCAGTATGTAAATAGTACCGCAAGGAACTGAACTCGAGACCAGACACGCATGCATAGCACTTCTAACCATGAGAATGCAAATCTGATACTTAAAATTTTAATGATCATTTTAAAATTAAAGAGCCTGGTATAGCACACACACACACACACACACACACACACACACACAGTCTTTACCTGGGGTTCCTGTTGTTGAGACTGAGCGTGATTTCGTTCACACAGCGAGGGTGGCTCATCACAAGGTTAAAGCCAGACTGTCCAGGACAAAATCAGAAATGATTTACAATCATCCTTATAAAAAAAAAAACAATAAACTGCGATATGCAGGAATTTCTAGAGATTTGTTTACATGTTTTGAATTAATTTTTTAAAATGTGTTTAATATGTACATGATTACGTGCACAGTGTGCATGTATATAGTCCTTATTAGTAGTAAATATGTATAGGATATGTAGTAAGGGCGACACGGTGGCGTAGTGGTTAGCACGACTGCTTCATAGCAAGAAATTCCTGGCTTCAAGTCCCAGGCTCGGTGAGGGCGTTTCAGTGCGGAGGTTGCATGTTCTCCCCATGCTTGCGTGGGTTTCCTCTGGGTAATCCAGTTTCCTCCCACAGTCCACAGACATGCACATTAGGTTTACTGGCTGTTCCAGATTGCCCCTAGGCGTGAGTGTGAGAGTGAGTGTGAGAGCCCCTAGGAGTGGCTGTGTGTGTTGGTGTTGGCCCTGCAATGGACTGGCGAGCTGTTCAGGGTGCACCCCACTTTCGCCCAGAGTCGGCTGAGATGGGCTCCAGCCTCTTCGTGACCCTCGGACAATTAAGCAGCTATATAATAGTAAATAATATATAATAGTAAATAATAGGGCAGTTGTAGCCTAATGGTTAGAGAAGCAGCTTTGGGCCCAAAAGGTTGCTGGTTCAATTCCAGGGTTGGTTAAGTTCAGGTAAATTGCTGTGATCACGACTTCACAAACTCCTGGAGGGATTGGCCATAATCCAATTACACAATTTGCACTGGTGTGTGTGTGTGTGTGTGTGTGTGTGTGTGTTATTCATGTACCTGATAATTCATGATAGCTCGCAGGCACATAATGCAAACATGGACATCATCTCTCTGGCTCAAGCGATTTTTCAGGGATCTCTTGCCTTGTGCCAGATTAGTCAGTCTGAGGGGGGAGAATAAAGAATTCATGAAAGAAGTGCTTCCGTGTGGAGGTTGCATGTGCTTGTGTGGGTTTCCTCCGGGTACTCTGGTTTCTTCCCACAGTCCAAAAACATGCACAGTAGGCTAATTGTCTGTTCCAGATCACCCCTAGGTGTGAATGTGAGTGTGAATGGTTGTATGTGTTGGCCCTGCAATGGTCTGTACCCCGCCTTCGCCCAGAGTCGGCTGAGATGGGCGCCAGCCTCCCTGTGACCCTAATTAGGATTAAGCAGAGTAGAAAATCAATGAATGAATGTACATGGTGTCCTGTGATACCCTGGTGTCCTATTCTGGATGTTTTCCCGTTCTGAGTCCACCCCGACTCAACTAAGCAGTTCCCATAGGTGGATGGCGAATGTGGTGTTGGTGCAATAAGTTGGCATGGCCAAGTGACTGACCGGACGGTGAACGCACGAGCGGCCCGGGTCATGCCTTGCGTCGCCGAGAGTGTGGTGTTTTTGGTTAGATCCTCCACAGATCTTTCTGAGAGCTTCCTGTTGTCTGTAACAGCAGCTCCATTCTCCACTGACTCCACCTCAAAGCTGCAGCGTACAACAGATATCAGAAGCATTACATAGTTTATCATGCCTCTATGTCAAAAGAATAATCATCATTAATATAAAGCGAATTTAATATCACAGGTGTATACCAAAACTGGCAATTTGATTGGACTTACGGTGCGTCACTCTGAGCATAGGACAGATAATCAACCAGCACATCCAAACCCTGGTTCTCTTCGTTCAGAAACTCCTGCGCCCATCTAACCAAAGGAGTGAGAGGGAAGAGATGATGATGATGAGGTAGAAATCACATCTGCGTTTCTCCGGTGCCATATTCTGGTCTCAGACTGGGATCAGTAGAGAAACTCACCCGATATGATTGGTCCTCAGGGAGATCTCCAGCTCTCTCAGGACCTGCGTGGACTCCTGAATGCGCCTTTTAAACTGTGGAGAAGAAATTTGATTACATCATGTATTTTTACTTCTAGAAACTTCCCAGATTGCTGCTGAAAAAGAAAGAAAGAAAAAGAGGAAGAGAGGACTAACCCTGCGTGTCACTCCACCCTGGTCCAGGTAGAAACTCTTGATCTTATTCAGATAAGCAGATGGAGGGTTTTTCACCTGGAAGCGCTCCTAATGGACACACAGAGAGAGGGACGGATGGATAGATGGATGGATGGATTGATGGATGGATGGGAAGGTGTACAGTATGTATGTATGTATGTATTGGCAAATAATTGATGGATGGATGAAAAAAAGACGAAGAAAAGACGGATTTGTTTGGATGGATAGACGAAAGTATAGTTTATAATTAGAGGTGTGGATAAATGGATGGACAGACAGGTGGATAGAGGGAAGAATTGAATAAACCTGGAAGTTTTGATGAATCGAAGGAAAAGAACTTAATGGATGGGTGGAGGGAGGGAAGAATAGATTAAAATGGATGTTTGGATGGATAGATAGAAGTCATTTAATGGATATAAAAATAGTTGAATGTATTGGGGATGGATGGATTTTAGGAGGAATATATTATTAAAAGAATAGATAGAAGGGTAATTTAATGCACGGGAAGATGAATAGATTTATTAATATATCTATGGATGGAAGAATAGTTTGATCAGCAGATCATGGATGGAAGGATGGATGGGTGGGTAAATGAAAGATGAAGAGATTAATAAATAGATATTTGGATGAATAGATGGAAGAATAGTCTGATCAGATGATGGATATTTGGATGGACAGATGGAAAAATAGTTTGATCAGCAGATGATAGATGAACGGATGGATGATTGACAGATGATGACATGAATAGATAAATATTTGGATGGATGTATGGATGGGTGGATGGATGGATGGATGGATGGGTAATTGACAGATGAAGAGAATATTAGATATCTGGATGGATGGCTTTATGGGTGGATGGGTGATTGACAGATGAAGAGATGAATAGTAGATATTTGAATGGATGGACATAGGGATGGGTGGATGGGTGAATGGATGGATGGGTGGATTGATGGATGTATGGATGGGTGATTGACAGATGAAGAGATGAATAGCAGATATTTGGATTGATGGGTGGATGGACGTATGGATGGTTGGATGGATGGGTGATTGACAGATGAAGAGATGAATAGGAGATATTTGGATGGATGGATAGAAAGGTGATTGACAGATGAACAGATGAATAGTAGATATTTGGATGGATGGATGGATGGATGGATGGAGGGATTTCTTTTATTTCGTACCACAAAGTGAAGGAATCCCTGAATATTTTCATGACCTTCGTTACAGTATTTGCAGTTTGTTTGATTCGGATCTCAGTGATGATTATAATGTAAATGTTCTATAATTAAGAATCAGTTTTATAATTAAAGCTACAATAATGAAGGAAGATTATATTATATACGTTGCCTGGATGATTACAGTAGGTTCTTATATCTGTCCTCATTAACCCGAAGAGAGAAAAAAACAGAGGAAGCACACTGAGGGGACTTGCGGCCTTCGCTGCTATGATATTCTTTGCTTTGCAGCCGCAGTGTGCGAGTTCGCAGCTTGTGGTTGCCATAGTGAGATGTAAATATTAACACAGGAAATGCTTTGCAGCTCGGTCTGAATTACATCTCGGTATCTGTACCTCGGTTCTTGGAAGTCCTGTTCGGTGTCTGAATGCAAACTGGTGACACTTTGGAATTTTTTTAAACTGAACCTTCTAGTGTACTTGAGTGGGTTTCCTCTGGGTACTCTGGTTTCCTCCCACAGTCCAAAGACACGTATATTAGGCTAATTGCCCCTTTATGTTCTTTCTTCAGATTGTACAGGTATATATACCGTCTACAACCCTACAGCCCAGCCCTCCTTCTTTACTATCTATAGGGGCAATCTGGAACAGCCAGTTAGCCTAATGTGGATGTCTTTGGACGGTTGGAGGAAACCAGAGTACCCAGAGGAAACCCATGCAAGCACGGAATGAACATGCATAGTTCACACAGAAACGCTCAATCCCAGCACTCGAACCCAGAACCTTGGTACTATGAGGCGGACGTGCTGACCTCTATGCCGCCGTACCGACAGTGCGTCAAAATGACATGTTAAAAGCTTATTGTCCAATCAGTGTTCATCGTGCATCCCATTAAAGCCCATGAGTCACTCACTCATCTGCCGAACCACTTAATCCTACTCGGGTTGTGGGGAGGCCATTTAGCCCAATGCGCATGGCTTTGGACTGTAGGAGAAAACCTGAGTGCCTGGAGGAAACCCATTCCGGCACGGGGAGAACATGCAAACTCCACACAGAATCGAACCCAGGACCTTCTTGCCCTGAGGCAGACCGAACTCCATGTCCCTCTGTCCCTTTGTCACGAGGTCTACCAGTGTGCCACATGACCTACACATTCTGTCATGATGTCACAAAGAGGGCGCTACCTTCCTGGGACATCCCAGAGCTTTATCCACTGCTTCTAGTTGAACTTTTAAAGGAAGCCAGACTTCCCATGTAGTCTTGAACAGTTTCCTGTGTGTGTGCTGCTAACGTTCGTCCTGCCTGTACCGGACATGAGGCAATAGAACGTGTTAAGCAACAGGTCTTTGTACTTCATTTTTATCTGTCAGCTCATGATCTATCCTGGAGCAACCAGTACACACACTCCAAAGTGATACCTTCTACTATCTACTTCCTGTTAAGGTCTCACTTCTGGGTTTTTTACCGCTGGATTACCTGAAAATTAATAGTAATAGATACTAGAGTTTCGTTCCCCATCGTACGAACAGTGGAAATAAAGCAGTGGTTTACAAGCTAGGGGTCATGAGAGCAACTCTATATTCGTCTTTTGTTAAAGTTTTATTTGATAGTTTTTTTCTTAATAATATCAGGAATATCATTCTAACAATGAAGGACAACTATTTTGAAATATTAAATAATGACGCCATGCCATAACACGCTACACTAGCGTAGGTTTATCCAACAATGGATCTTCACTGGTTCCTCAACAACAAGTAACTTTGGCTTAGTAACATATTAAAGTCACGTGTTATTGGCACATCATACAATATCAAGTGTTACAGCAACCCCTGTTATAAATCTGCAATGCATTGTGGTTAAGTCTCGAGTGAAAGCTTCAGAACTACAAGTAAATCCTTAAGGGGGTGATCACAGTGATAGAAAAGTGACTGACGTGAATGGCAAAATGTTCTCAATTTTGTCTCGCGACATTCGCGGCTTCGCATTTTGGTCGCCTGGTTCATCAACTCATCGCAAAAAATCTCAAACTTGATTTAAATTTCCGCGAACGTTGCAAAACGTGGCTCTGACGCGGAGTAGTCTCAAACTCTTCTCAAACAGTTATCACATGTCGTTGGGAAGGTCGCTGAGTTGCCGTTTTGTACGCAAGTTATTCGTTTTTTATTGGCAAGCAAAAGCGACAAGTTGTGCACTTTCACGTGGAAAGTTTGAGGAAAGTTTGAGATTTACTCGCATCCGCCATATTGTGTGTATTTTGTAATCATTCATATTTTATTCGCATTTTGTTCGCACAAATAACGCACAAAAAAAGCGAACGGTTTAAGAGCAAAAAGCGAACAAAACGCAATTGATTACGGCAAGAGATTTGATTTTTTTCTGCCAAACATCCGCAATCGCAATTTATTTGCAAATCAGTTGCAAACTGTTGCATGACTTTCTTGCGACTTCCACGCGATATACATATTCAAACCGCAAAACATTGGCCTGAATGTGGACAGAGGAGGCGCAAAACATCTTGACGCAAATTTCAAAATTCTCAAAAAAAATAATAAATTCACGTTGGTCGCTTTTTTTTTCACATCTCTAGTGTGCTGGCCCCCTAATTATACACCAGAGCCTAGTGGCTTATCATGGCCAGGAGCTTATTCTGGTTTCTGTAGCGTGAAGCGACTAGGAGTTCAACTCCTCCTGGATGGGATGAAAGTCCATCGCCGGTTACCTTCCCAGTATATTTTACTGGTACTCATTTAAACTGCTGGGTGGACAGAGGCACACTTGTGGTTAAGCCCTTGCCCAGGGGTCGAACAGTGGGGGGTCTACCAGTGGGAATTTGAACCCACAACCTCTCGATCATGATCCAGCACTCTAACCACTACACCACCATCCACACTCATACACCTTAGAGACATTTTAATTAGTCTTTAAAGTACTCTATCTAGGGCATTCTTTTCTAAATGTGAATGCACAAACCTATCACAGCGCATTCTGTGGTGTTATTTTCATTCACTTACACGCTCCTCAGGGACAAACATGTTAATCTGAGGCTTTATTTTCAGTCTCACTTTAATTTTTTTTGCCAGTAATGATGACACCTGCACTGATGAGGGTGAAGTGGTACAACAGTGAAACTGACATTTGAATTTTACTGGTGCAGGGGCGTTTTCAAATCACTTTTGACCTAAAATTGTGTTTTTAAACACACGTCTGTTCGTTTTGGAACATATGAGCTTAACCTCACACTTAGTTTAAAGGAAGTAAGACACGATTACATTTTTATGAATGTAGCCACACATTGCCGTTCATTACCACACGTCAGTATATAAATATAGTATTTATGCTGTAAGAGCCACTTTTTGCACTTTTTACAGCAAGATGGTCCTGGGTTCGATTCCTGTGCGTTTGCATGTTCATCCTGCGCTTGCATGGGTTTCTTCCGTGTACTCCGGTTTCCTCCCACAGTCCAAACACATGCACAGTAGGCTAACTGGCTGTTTCAAATTGCCCAGATTGTGAGAGTGAGTGCGAATGGTTGTGTGTATGTTGGCCCTGCAATAGATTGGCGAGCTGTCCATTGTGGGTTGATGTCCATTGATGGGCGCCAGCCTCCCCCACGACCCTAATTAGGATTAAGCATTTCAGAAAATGATGGAATGTCAGTAAGTTTAGGAGTGTAATCCTGTATTGTGAGGATTTTATCTAGAAATTGTGGTCTATAATATGTACTTTATATTGTTTGATGTATAAGTTACACTTTCCCTTTAATTAGAATGCTCCGCTAGACAGCATCGTTGATGACAGCATCACCGAAACAACCCTTTGGTATAACTCTTCCTACATTAAGGGTGGGGAGATTTACCTGAATTCATTTCAGTAATGCATTTGATTGTTGAAGAGCACTACTGGAAATCCCTGCAGATCAGACAAATCAGACAGACTTTTCGACTACAGGATTTTCTCAGTTCTGCTCTTTGTGCAGCATGGAAAGGTCAAAGCCCCGATGTCATCCTGAAAGTCGCTCCATCATATCATGAAACAGGCTTAATCAAGAAGAATTATTGTTACCTATTATAACCTTCATATATGTGAAAATACATGACGTTATCAGGGCCAGGATTAAACGCAGTGTGAGTTTATCAGGGGCCGTTTCCTCCATGACGTGACGAGACTTTGACGTGGTAAAATCTGACCTTTGATAACAAACGGTATGGCGAAATATTTTGGGAGTAAAATAGAAGTGGTGGTTATGGGATATTTAAAATTTATTATTTTGAATGTTACACAAATATAAGTGTTAAGGTGAGTGTCTCACTGAGCGATGAATGTTTGGTGAAAGCGTCGACTAGCGATACACTTTTTTGACGACTTTGATCTATTCGCCATGTACTCGTCATTTAGTGAGATAGTAAATGGCAGTTTGTTGATGACTTTCTGGTGACTTTTTAGTGATGTTCTGGTAAAGAATTGACAAACAGTTCACTAACTGTTCACGAATCCCTGTGAACAGTCAGCGACATTTTGGCGACAGTCTGTTTGCCAAATCCTCACCGAGTCACCTTCATACAGCATCACTATTCTGAGAGCTCACAAACTATTCACCAAGTATTCTGGAAGTATTCTTCTCCAAGTTGCCAGATTCCTGAGGGACAGTTGACGGCCACAAAGAACATTTGCAGACTGTTCGGAGAAGAGTTACTGAGTATTTAAAGACAATATGTGACCCGTCACAGCAAAGTGGGTATTAAGTCGGAAATTATTAAATACTTTGTTAAATTTTAAACCAAAGTTGCATGTTTAAAAGGCTGAAAATTGATGGCAGGATTTGGGTAGTTACTCCAAAGCTAGACAAAAATTTGGTATCATACAAAAATGGTACCATTCACTCATTTCTGAACCGCTTAATCCTAATCAGGGTTGTGGGGAGGCTGGTGCTCATCTCAGCCAACTCTGGGAGAGGGCAAGGTACACCATGGACAGCTCACCAGGCTGTCACAGGGCAAAATGGTACCAATAACTCAAAATTAATAATTTCCAACTTAATATCCACTTTGCTGTGATGGGTCACATTTGGCTAAAGGACATTATTATACTTTTCTTCACCTAAAACTAGACTACAATTCTGAAGGACATAAATGACTAAAATGTAACCAAAAATAACTGGAAATGCATTCTGAGAGTGCAGACCTCCACCAAGATATTGTAATCTGGTCTTTACATGGGTTATAGTGGCCTGTTTCGCAAGTATTTTTGAGCTTTATTTTTTTCTCTCGGCGCGTTCTGGGTGATTTCCGCTTCTTTGCGCTATTGTTCAGTGTTAAAAAATCTTACAGAACCCTCCTGGGTCCAGATCCGGATCACGCTCCAAATTTAATCAGTTCTTCATTGGCCCAAGACCCACATTAGGTGAAAACTTAATGGAAATCCATCCATTAGTTTTCGAGTTATCGTGGTCACAGACAGACAGACACGACCGATCTTTTCACCTCCCCCTTGGTGGAGGTAATAAAGATGCTCATCTAAATACCAAGACTAAATTTAAATCACCTCCCATAATGAACATTTGTATCTACAAGGCTATATTTTGTACCATCGTTAGTGCTTTAGATCTTCTGGAAACGTTTGCTTGCTCTTACCTGATCACAGACCAGTTCCCATTTCTTTTCATTATCATACTGACTCAGAAGTGTCATCTTATCAGGAGGCAGGTTCATGGAGCTCTGCGAGAGAAGAGAGGAGAAGGAGTCAGAATGAAACAGGGATGTTGAACAGTCATGCAGGAACTGCAGACAGAATCATAATCTACACGGTCTTGGGCTTGATTTTAATATTTGTAATGACATACTTTGTAATGATGTTCGCGGTATTAGCTATAACAGAATTCTAGCTTTAAAGACAAATTTAGTTGCTTACTCCAATATTTTTCAGTTTAGTTTTATCTAAAGTGTGTAGAGTGCGTATGATTACCACACACAATAATTTCGAGCTTTGTTCCTGTATTGAGAAAAGAACAAAAATCCCACCGATTTAAACTCGTATATGGAAGACCAACGATATTTGGTGAACTCTGTCACTAAAATGTTAACATTTTCAAAAATATCGGATTTTTTCATCTTAAAACTTTAAGCACTGGTTCCACAATCCAACGATCATTATAACATATTTACAGATTATATAAAGTTGGGCTGGTCCGCCTCATACAGAGAAGGTCCTGGGTTCAAGTCCGGGGCTTGGCGAGGGCATTTCTATGTGTTTGCATGTGCTCCCTGTGCTTGTATGGGTTTCCTCTGGGTACTCCGGTTTCCCCCCACATTCCAAAGACATGCAAATTAGGCTGATGGGCGGATCCAAGTTGCCCCTAGGTGTAGATGTGAGTGTGAATGGTTGGGTGTGTTTGTATTGGATCTCTGATGGACTGGTGAACTGTTCAGGGCGTACCCTGCCTTCGCCCAGAATCTGAGATAGGCTCCAGCCTCCCTGCGACCCTCAAAAAGGATAAAGCGATTCAGAAAATAAGATGATTTGGTAGATAATACTGAGTCAAACTCAGCCTGGTTTGTATGCTTAAGACTCTGGGACCACACACTCATTCACTCATTTGTCAAAATGCTTAATCGTGGGGAGACTGGAGCCTATCTCTGCCAACCCTGGGCAAAGACAGGGTGCACCCTGAACAGCTGGCATTCATCGCAGGGCAACACACACAACCATTTATACTCCCACTCACACCTAGAGCCAGTTAGCCTAATTAGCATGTCTTTGGACTGTTGGAGGAAACCGGAGTACCCAGAGGAAACCTATGCAAGCATGCAAACACCACACATAAACAGGCAGGAATCAAACCCAGCACCTTCTTGCTGTGAGATGGACGTGCTAACCACTATGCCACCATGCCGCCCTCATCACCAGGCTATGAATGCAAATACAGACATGAGATACAGTGCACCCATACCTTATATATAAGTACGTCCTAAAAATACCTCTCATTAGATCAGTATCGAGGGAGTTTTTTTCAGAGTTGAGTCAAGATTTGAATGCAAATTTATTTATTTTTTAGTTTGCGTCAGTGACAGACTCCTAGCACGAAAAGAATGACTCACTTCATGTGTAGGTAAGTGTTTACATGCAGTCTCCATGGTACCTTCTCTCACAAAATATGACATCAGTGGAAACAGGAAGAAGAGATGACTTGACCCATCTCTAGATCATACTATGTAATTGATAGATTGTTGTATAACTGTGCTGCCAACAGTAAAATTACAGGTTGTATGCAGTATACATGAGGGACAATAGCAGTAATGTGGTATATGATTGTTTTTCATTATTATGTATGTCATTCTCCTAAAACGGCACATCCTGGAGTGTTTTCTTTCTCTAATGTCTCCGCATTTGGTCCGTTTATTCGTAATTTTATTTAATGTTGTGTAACACCCTGAGAAATTAGTTCCTGTTATGACTTACAGTATAAAGTATTAGGATTATTCCACAACTCAAATTTTGAACAGGAATTTGAGTTGCATCGTACAAGTTTTTTGAATATCATTGGAAGAGTAGCAGAAATCTCTCTGTCTCTCTCTCTCTCTCTCTCTCTTTCGTTCTCTCTCCTGACCTTAAAGTGAAATGAAAGCAAGCCTACTAAATTCTCCTGTTCACATCATCAGGTGGTTTTTAGTAACATTTTCGAAGTTGCAACCTTCTAAAATCCGTTTGAGAGTTTGCATCAGCCTGTTTGGCTGTTTCGCAAGAATAGGACGTGAATCCCCCATTACGCATAAGACATATAAGAAGGCAGGCATGGTCGCTTGTTCGATTCCCTTATCATCAGGAAAATTGTGTGCCGGCAGTGGGAGTGTGCAGCACCTTCCCTTCCTCCACCTTCATAGCTGAAGTGCTCTTGAGTAAGGCACCTAACCCCCAACTGCTCTCCGGCCGTTGCAGTGTGTGGCAGCCCACTGCTCCAAGTGTGTGTGTGTGTGTGTGTGTGTGTGTGTGTGTGTGCGCTCACTGTTTACATGTGTGTGCTTACTTTGGATAGGTTAAATGCAGAGGCAACAATTTCCCTTGTGGGATTAATACAATATATCAAAATCAAAAGACATGATAACGGCAATAATAACAGTATGCGGATATTAAACTAACAGATCAGATATAAACTAGTGAACTTCTGAATAAAGTAAAACTAGGCACAAATACAAATCATACTCGATTCCATTCACATACATCGAACAAGAGTCCGATCAGATATGTTAAAGAAAAGAATACCGCGCCATGTATTCATGTGCAAATTATTTCCATGTCACAGACGAAAACACAACAACGTTTTACTACTTTCCGCATGACACTGTCGCCTCCCTGTGTGCAGAGGTAACGCTCATATTTTACTTTCTACACAAAAAAGGTTCAAGATACAGTGCATTTTAATAGAAACAGACAAACTATGCATGCAAGCTTTTATTAAGTTTGGGTTTAAAGGTTGGGTTTAAGTTTAAGGCCAGAATCTGCAGTTTGTCATGTTACCAAGAAATACCAAAGGAAGTCATGTCCAAAAATAATATGGTGCAGTATTTTACAAAACGCTGACACTGGAGACTCCTTCCGAAGGTTTTATACAAGTTGTAAACGAGTTGTTACTATAGAAAATATGATTTATTAGAACTGGCACAGTAATACTAAATAAACCTCCTCCAAGCCTAGCAATCCCCTGTATGAACCAATGTTTGATTAATGTCATTCATTCATTTTCTAAGCCCTTAATTCTAATTAGGGCCGCAGGGAGGCTGGCGCCCATCTCAGCCGACAGCTCGCCATGCCAACACATTGTTTGGTTAATGTCATTAATTGTAATTTCACAAAATGGCAACAAATCCTTTAAAAAGTTCCTGGACCCAGAGTTTGATCTGAAATATCTCCAAAATCTAATGCAGTCTTACTTATCTTTATCTTATTCTTATTTGTTCATAATTTTGAAAACACACACACACACACACACACACACACACACACACACACATACACACATTTTATATATATATAAATTAAAGTAAAATAAATAAACAGAAACTAAACAGCACCCCCTGCTGGGGCTGCTTTAATATGACACTTCCAAAAAACTCATTCAACATCTCGCAGTGTTAAAGAATCCTTTCACATTTCCTGCATCCACAATTTATTCTGGATCATCTCCAAAATCGAATGGAGATCTAAAATCTTCCATGTCCAAAGCCCCGCCTCTGGTATAAATTTCATGAAAATCTGCACTGGTACAGAAAAATCAATCACCACCCTCTGACCAATCAGATTTGAGACTTGAGTGGCTTCTGACATTTCAGAATTTGTGTTTTTCTTATTCTGGATGCACAGCTTACATCTCACAGAACACATAAACTCTGATGGAACACACAGTACACCAGACACGCCTAGAAACAGCAGCTCTACAGGTTTTTAGGTGTTGACTCTGCTGTGATATAACATTTTGATCTACTCGGAAAGGGTGTAACGTGTTGGTTGTGCTGGGCATTTCCTCTTCGAAGTAGTTGTGGCTTCCGCTCTGGCGCTCTCTCTCTACCACTCTCTCTCTTTTTTAAACAAGCCATGGGGTGAAGATGATTTTAGCAGTTTCACATAGCGAGAACTGGCAGAGAAGACGGAGGGGTCTGTAGACGTCTTTGTAGAGTAGCGACATGCACCCAAGGTTTATTTCTGTGTTTTGTAAAGTGTGGTAGTTTAATACTACCTATAAACCTGGCATGAGGATATTCCCCTCGAGCACACTTCTCTTCATTTAAACTCAAATTAATGTATTTTTAAACATTTTCGATCACATTTTTATCCAACTGTCTGGTAACTGCTTGACCTCAGATGTCGGTGCCGCTTCATTTTGCTTCAACCTTTCAATAATGCACTTTCAGTTTTACTTAAAGGAAACTCCACCCTGAACGACTTACTGGTTTGTCAGCATCACACCTATGTGGTTCAGTTTAGAAGTTTATATGATATACACTCATCAGGATACTAATATAGCACTTTTTTTCTGGGCAGAATAATTATCTACACATCTATGGGGCGCTAAACATGCATCGAGTCTTTAGTAGGAAGAATTTCGTGCTTAAGTTTTAATTATAGGGTCACGCCGAGGCTGAAGCCTATCTCAGCCGACACTGGGCGAAGGCAGGGTACACCCTGATCAACACGCCAGGTTGTCGCAGAACCAACACACACACAATCATTCACGATCAACTAGGGGTGATTTGTAACAGCCATTTTATGACCTGATGGTCATGCCTTTGGACTGCTGGAGGAAACCGGAGTACCTGGAGAAAAAACCCACACAAGCATGTCGAGAACATGCAAACTCCACACAGAAACGTCCTCACTGAGCCCGTGACTCGAACCCAGGACCTTCTTGCTGTAAAGAGGACGTGCTGACCACTACGCCGCCGTGCCTCGTCTTTACTGCTAACACCTCCATCACTGCATCATCTCGTAGATCGTTAGCTAACCCAGACACCTCATTTTCATTACTCAGTACAACTGTGTAGTAAAGCTGCAGTGTATTCTGGGATATTACGTCGAACATTTGCTCCAACTTCTTTATTACTTACAGTATATTACAGGGTTTAGCATTATTAAATAATAATAATAATAATAATAATAATAAGGCACGGTGGTGTAATGGTTAACACGTCTGCAAAAAGGTCCTGGGTTCGATTCCCCGGCATGGGGGGTTTCTGTGTGGAGTTTACATGTTCTCCCTGTGCTTGTGTGGGTTTCCTCCGGGTACTCTGGTTTCCTCCCACAGTCCAAAAACATGCACAGTAG
>JAQMYF010000003.1:5607417-5617657 GCA_030014195.1 Neosilurus mollespiculum | reverse complement strand
CATGTCTATCTGTCTGTCTGTCTGTGTATTCTCATGTCTGTCTGTCTGTCTGTCAGTGTATCCACATGTCTATCTGTATGTCTGTCTGTGTATTCTCATGTCTGTCTGTCTGTGTATCCACATGTCTATCTGTCTGTCTGTCTGTGTATTCTCATGTCTAGCTGTCTGTCTGTCTGTGTATCCACATGTCTTGCTGTCTGTCTGTCTGTCTGTCAGTGTATCCACATGTCTATCTGTCTGTCTGTCTGTGTATTCTCATGTCTGTCTGTCTGTCTGTCAGTGTATCCACATGTCTATCTGTCTGTCTGTCTGTGTATTCTCATGTCTATCTGTCTGTCTGTGTATCCACATGTCTATCTGTCTGTCTGTCTGTGTATCCACATGTTTATCTGTCTGTCTGTCTGTGTATCCACATGTTTATCTGTCTGTCTGTCTGTGTATTCTCATGTCTGTCTGTCTGTCTGTGTATTCTCATGTCTATCTGTCTGTCTGTTTGTGTTTCCACATGTCTATCTGTCTGTCTGTGTCAGTGTATCCACATGTCTACCTGTCTGTCTGTCTGTGTATCCATGTGTCTATCTGTCTGTCTGTTTCTGTATCCACATGTCTATCTGTCTGTTTGTCTGTGTATCCACATGTCTATCTGTCTGTCTGTCTGTGTATCCACATGTCTATCTGTCTGTCTGTCTGTGTATCCACATGTCTATCTGTCTGTCTGTTTGTGTATCCACATGTCTATCTGTCTGTCTGTTTCTGTATCCACATGTCTAACTGTCTGTCTGTCTGTGTATCCACATGTCTGTCTGTCTGAGTATCCACATGTCTAACTGTCTATCTGACGGTCTTTCTACATGTCTGTCTGTCAGTATGTCCACGTGTGAACTGTCTGTCAGTGTGTGTCAACGTGTCCATCTGTCTAATTGTCTATCAATGTGTTCACGTATTTAACTGTCTGTCTGTCCTGCGTAGATGTGAATAGAGATGATCTGTCTACCTGCACATCGATTTAAACTGTCTGTCCTGCTGTTTTCTAGCTAACATATCCGAGTCCCCCTGCCCACATCTGTCTCTCTGTCTAACTGTCTGTCTCCTCTGTCTAGCCACCTGGTAAACTGTCGACCCTGTTTAACGGAGATCAGATACGGGCGTATAAATAAAAAGTACAGAAAGGGGAAACGTGATGTATTACGTCGTCTTGGTTAAAAAAGAAAAGACAACGAACGCTGATGGTTTGGGTTTTTTTTGTTTCGATTGTTTTTTGTTAGCTCATCTCATAGCAGGGTGTGTGTGTGTGTGTGTGTGTGTGTGTGTGTGTCCTAGATGTAGAGGAATAAAAGCCGTGTGTGTGTAAGTGTGTGTTGAGTGTATTCTGCGTGCGTCTCTGTCCTCCTTGTACCGCGTTGTTATTTAGATTCCTGATCAGAGTTTTTCTTCTATTCCTCACTCGACTCTGTGTGTTTGATCTCGCCATGACTCAGCAGACAGACGGCTCTTTCAGCGACAGCTTTGATCACAGTAAGTACAAAACTCCGCCTCTATTTATTTTATGCAACACTGCAGTAATTTTATGTATGTATGATGGTTTTTATTTATAACTTACCTTACTGTGTTGTTTTTTTGTTTTTTTTTTGTTAGATTTCTTTGCAGAAACTGCCCGGAAGGGATCCGTGGTCTCCAGAGCCAATAGTATTGGATCCACCAGTGCCTCATCAGTACCTAATACAGGTGATTCTTACAGTCCTACACTCAGGTGATTTATAGCTAAACCTGAGCGGGAAAGATGTACGTTTTAATGTAAAAATAAATTAAACGACTTATTAATGTCCACTTGTAAATGGGATGATAGGAGAACCAAAATGCAGAAATGTCTTTTCGTCACTCCTACTAAAGGAGGCGTGGCTTAGGTGCCTGTCGGTCCCATTGTTGAAGGCCTGGGCTGTGTGTCTGTGGTCTCTGGTGTGGCCTTTGTGAATGATCATGTAGTGGGTGTGGTCTCTGTACCTGTCAGTCAGCATGAAGGAGGTGTGTCCTGTGTGAATGTTAATATAGTGGGTGTGGTCTCTGTGCCTGTCAGTCTGCAAGAAGGAGGTGTGGCCTTTGTGGAGGATAATGTGTAGGGTGCGGTCTCTGTATCTGTCAGTCAGCATGAAAGAGGTGTGTCCTTTGTGGAGGATAATGTGTTGGGTGTGGTCTCTGGACCTGTGAGTCAGCATGAAGGAGGCGCGGCCTTTGTGAATGATAATGTAGTGGGTGTGGTCTCTGTATCTGTCAGTCAGCACGAAGGAGGTGTGGCCTTTGTGGAGAATAATGTGTATGGTGTGGTCTCTGTACCTGTCAGTCAGCATGAAGGAGGCGTGGCCTTTGTGAATGATAGTGTAGTGGGTGTGGTTTCTGGACCTGTGAGTCAGCATGAAGGAGGCGTGGCCTTTGTGAATGATAATGAAGTGGGTGTGGCCTCTGTACCTGTCAGTCAGCATGAAGGAGGTGTGGGTCTACCCAAGTCTGAGTGAAGGAGGTGTGGCATTTGTAAGTGACAGAATGTGGTGAGTGTGGTCTCTGTGGCTGTCAGTCAGCATGTAGGAGGTGTGGCCTCTACACAAGTCATTTGTAAAACACAGTATGTAGCACCTGAGGTCTCTTCATAGGTCAGCGTGGAGGCGTGGCCTTTATGAAAGATAGCATGTAGGAGGTGTGGTCTCTAAACGACTTAGCATGGAGGAGGCGTGGCCTTAGTGAATGAATGTAGGGAGGTGTGATGGCCTAGGCTCCTGTCAATCACAGTGAAGTAGGCGTTCACGTTTGCACTCACCGTGGTGTTTACACGTATACGTTTTAATGAATTCTTCCTATCGTTGATTCTCAGATGATGAAGACAGCGACTATAAACACGAGACCAAGGACTCGTATAAAGACCGCAGGCGACAAGCGCACACGCAGGCTGAGCAGAAACGCCGAGACGCTATTAAGGTGAGGAGCCATGCTGGCGTGCTGTGTCGGAGCGCTTCGTTTGGATTTAATTCATCCGCCGGGTTTATTACTTTGTTCAATAAGTAATTACTAATTAATCTCTTTTGCTTAAACACACACCTGTAGAAAGGCTACGATGACCTGCAGTCCATCGTACCCACCTGCCAGCAGCAGTCCGAGTTCGCCATGGCCTCTCAGAAGATCAGCAAAGCCACAGTGCTGCAGAAAAGTACGTGGGTCACATGACTGACAAATGATAACACGGCAAAGCAGGATATCTAACATTCGCACAAGATTTGCATAGCTGTAGCCATGGAAACGCTGACATCAAAAACGCACGTGGAAATGTAAATTTCAACTGAATTCATTCAAACATACACACACAATAAAAAAAAACCTGTGTGTGTGTGTGTGTGTGTGTGTGTGTGTGTGTAGCCATAGACTACATCCAGTTTCTTCATAAGGAGAAGAAGAAGCAAGAAGAGGAAGTGTCCATGCTGAGGAAGGAAGTGATGGCGCTGAAGATTATGAAAATGTGAGTCGGGTTTTCGAAAAGTGGACGGCCAGAGGTAAAGGGTTCACACGCTTTCAAAGACCAAGAGCCTTCGCTTTATTATAACGGTCATAAAAATAGTAAGATGGCGGTGTAGTGGTTAGCACGTCCGCCTCACAGCAAGGTGGTCAAGGGTTCGAGTCCTGGGCTTAGTGAGGGCGTGTCTGTGTGGGGTTTGCACACTGTTCGGAGTTTTGGGTTTCCTCCGGGTACTCCGGTTTCCTCCTACAGTCCTAAGACATACCCGTTGGGCTAATTGGCTGTTCCAAATCGTCACTTGGTGTGAGTGCGAATGGTTGTGTGTGTTGGCCCCAAGCAAACTGTCCGGGGGTGTACCCTGCCATGGCCCAGAGTCGGTTGAGATAGGCTCCAAGCCTCCCAGCGATCCTTGTAGGAGAAAGCGTAAAAAGTGCCTAAAAAAGTGACACTAAAAGAGTGCGTTCTGATTGGGTGAAAATCCAGTCACGATGCTTAACGTCTGAGTGGTATCGTGTTGCGCAGTGATATTAATAATCTCCTAAAACTCGGGTTTATGATGGCGTCGAGGAAAACATCAGCGCTTCAGGATATAGTGGAGGTACCGCGTGAATGCGTGGGAACATACCGTTTCGCTGTGACCGTTTTGGGCGAGCTGTCCAGGTCCTTTGTGCACATCACACTCTGCTTCAGGCGGTGAGTTGATAACAATGTGAAGTGCTCAGCAAGAACTAGGACACAAGTAACATGAGCAAAGTTCACTGTGATAAAACGGAGCCCTGAGAGTGGATTTATTTGTGTTCGTTTTGGGTGGGGAGGGGGGGGGGTGTCATGGATTTTTACTAATCTCAGAGCTGCGAAATCAAGAACATGACGATGTTCCGCCACACGATGCAGCATGGAAGCATGGAATAGTTTCACACTGTCGTCATGGTAAATGGGTCGCACAGTGGCATGTCTTACGGCAAGAAGGTTCTGGGTTCGAGTCCCAGGCTCGGCGAGGGCGTTTCTCCGTGTTCTCCCCGTGCTTGCGTGGGTTTCCTCTGGGTGCTCTGGTTTCCTCCTACAGTCTAAAGACATGCACATTAGGCTAATTGGCTGTTCCAAATTGCCCCTAGGTCTGGATGTGAGTGTGAATGGTTGGGGGTTCATAGTGTATCCCACCCTCGCCCCGAATCGGCGGAGATAGGCTCTAGCCTTCCTGCGACCCTAATAGTAGGAGTAAGCGGTTCAGCGAACGAGGGATGATTAATTGATGCGCTCGTGTGCTTATTAGCTAGCTACGGTACATACCCAGAATTCATCCCTGGAATTCATTGCTACGATGAGGAGACGACTGTTTGTTGCTACAGTCCAACCAATCATTTTAAAGCCGACGTTGTGAAAAGGGTTTGCCGCTGCCACTATTGTACACATAGATGCCTCGCGGGTTTTTTACAGTCCTCGATTGGTGGCTTTTCATAGACTGTTAAGTATTTTAAGTGAAGCTGTTTACCTCCGCTAGGTTTGTTAGTTTGTGTGAAATAAAGCTCAAAAAAATTGTGCACGGATTTTAATGAAATCCTTTCCTAGCGAAGGGTGTGGTACAAGTAACAAACCATTAAATTTTGGAGGTGATCCATGCATGGGATCATATTAGTGGGGAGAAAAGATCCTGGAAAAGCCCTAATTCTTTAACATGAGGCAAGCTGTTCATCAAACACCCACTAGGGGGAGACATTTCATCATTCATTCATCTATGCCAAGTTATAAAATCCTGTGGATTTTTCAGGTTAGTTGGTGTCACCATAATCCATTTCTACCCGGCGGATGACCTTGAGTGTCCCTCTACCTTTAAACAAAGCTTCCTGGCAGAATTTTGGTGTTGATTGGCTTGTGGTCTCCAGTAATCACGTCACAATTACGTCAACTTGCTTTTATATAGACAGGATAAGTAATGACTACGCTAATGGGACAGATAAAAGATAGACACACGAGGACAGAACCAGCCCGAGACCTACTTTATGAGCAGTGCCCTGCTGTGCGTTGACAGACCCACAACAAAAGCATGACCTTTATAAAAACAAGTTCAAAAGAAACCCATTTTGGTGTGCAGTTGTCCACGCTTTTCATTACCTTCGAAAAGGAGGGTTTTCCCCCCTGGGGTGGTTTATTTGTCAGGCTGTAAAGGGGCATACTTGAATTTGATCAACTTCTAAATGTTTCCAAAGGGAAACCATGAGCGGCGTTATCTAGGTCATGACCTAAATTTTAATTATTAGATTCAGCAGGCAAAGATGTTATCAAAAACATGCTCGGATTAGCTAGCCAACCCACGTCATGTACGGTGTGTAGTTCTAAATAAACAGACATAAATAAATGCTCACTGGAAATGTGAACCGTTTCGGAAATGTGGCATCGCGTTTACGGTTATTGTCCTGTAAAACTCGTGTGTGCGGTCCGGAAACGGCATCGATGAGCAGGTGTCCGTGTTGGCGTCGGTGGAATCATTGGTAGTTTGGTGGCATCTGTCAGTCCAAGGTATCTTTTCGCTCTTACAGCAAGAAGGTCCTGGGTTCGAGTCCCGGGATCGGCTTTTCTGTGTGGGGTTTGCATGTTCTTCCAGTGCTTGAGTGGGTTTCCTCCAGGTACTCTGGTTTTCTCCTATAGTCCAAAGACATGCACATTAGGCTAATTGGCTGTTCCAGATTGCCCCTGGGAATGATTGTAAATGGTTGTGTGTGTGTGTGTTGGCCCTACGATGGACTGGCGAACTGTCCAGGGTGTACCCCACCTCCACTGAGGGTCAGCTGGGATAGGCTCCAGCCTCCCCATGATACCCTACTAGGATGAAACAATTTGGCAAATGAATGGGCGGATGGTATTTGCTGTACATTTGATATTCCAGTACGTGGCGGTAGAGTTTAAAAGTGGGGAAACAAAGCCAGTGTAGAAATTCAGTGACTCTGTTTCGTAATCTACATTCATGGGCACCAGCAGTCCTCTGGGAATACAAAGATTGTTCCAATAGTTTTGGAAGTATACAGTGTCCGGGTATTTAAAGTGGTTCCGGATGCAGATATGCATGTCATAGAAGGCCCAGCTATTGTCGAAGTGTTCACTCATTCTGTATGTGTGTGTGTGTGTGTGTGTGTGTGTGTGTGTGTGTTGTACAGGAACTACGAGCAGATTGTAAAGGCTCACCAGAACAACCCTCAGCAGGGCAGCGAGCAGGTGTCTGATCAGGTGAAGTTCAGCGTGTTTCAGAACATCATGGATTCTCTGTTCCAGTCGTTCGTCACCTCGGTGTCCGTCGGAAGCTTCCAGGAGCTCTCGGCCTGCGTCTTCAGCTGGATCGAGGAGCACTGCAAACCACAGGTTACACACCCTAACACACAGTCATGGGCGTGTGTGTGTATATATATATATATATATATATATATATATGTATGCACAGGGGATGCTTTTTTGGCTACCTGTCTAGTATATACATTCTATATAAGGGCAGTATGTAGCTGAATGTATTGACTTATATTAGTGTTCATAGAAAAGAACCTCAGGGGATTTTCACACGTTTTTTTTTTTTTTTGGTGAAGCGATCAGGGAGGTTGGTGAACAGATGTTATATTCCTTATCATGGGTTAGCATCAGCCGCATCCGGTGCGGCTCTGGGCCACATTCTGAGGAATACGGTTGCCTTAACCGGTCACGTTACTTCCTGTTTCAGGCTTGGGGATGGAAAGGAAAGGTTTGGCTTGATCCGAGAAGGAGGTTGAGCGTCATGGAAAAACCCACACAGCTAAATAATGTTAGCTAAAATTCTTCGCGGCGATTCCGCACCAAAAAACGCAGCTGTTTAGCAGTTCTGTATAAGTACCGGTTTAATCACCCATGTGCTCATCCTACGATATGTTCTCTAGTATGCGGACGTGACTGAACTCACACTGGAAGGATGTAAAAGATAGCCGGGATTTGACCTCTGAAAGTCACTCAAGGTCAAAGGTAACTGTCTCAACAAAAACAAACAAAAAAAAAAAAAAAATGGACTGAAAGTACAATTAATAATCGAATGTTTTGTGTGTGTGTGTGAGTGAATTTACCCAAAAACAGCTAGATGGAGCCACCACCTTCAAGAGGGTTGGTCGGTGCAGAGGGTTGTCTTGATTGGTATTCATGCATAGCCTCATTTTAGGTTAGCAGGATAGCAGGTTTCATCAGGGGGGCCGACGATATACGGTTTCCTCTTTAGTGTAACGTCACGTCTCTCCTAGCTCCCCATCTCCAAAACATTGTGACCTCGTTCTAACCTTCACCTTTGACCTTGATATTCTAAAATCGGGTCAGCTCTGGGATTCGAGTAGGGTAGTGGTTCCACCAAGTTCTGCTCACAGGTAAACAACCACCAGTGATCACAATACCTCCGGCCGAACCGGAGGTAATACCAGCAAGCCTCGGACTCGAGAGGTGTGAAAAACTCGGTCTGGCCCGGAGGCCGGAACCCGGAAGTGCGTTGCTTTCTTGTTGACCCTTGACGGCGTGCGCGCGTTTGTGTTTGTGTGTTCGGCAGACGCTGAGGGAGTTCGTGGAGTGTGTCCTGAGGCAGCTGAACGGCCAGCTGTATTGATGCGTTGGAGATCGCTCCGACACTCAGGACGTGGAGTTCACAGACGTTTCAGCTTGCTGTACTTCTCCCGACACTACCAAAGGGACAGATTCTTATTCTTCTTATTGTTCTCGCTACTGGGCCTCAGGTGCCTGTCACGCAATGCAACATGTGATACACACTGAGCCGCTTGGTCTCCTGCAGTATGAGTTGTGTATATAAAGAGTTCGTCTGAGTGACGGGCGAATGTGAAATACAGAGTTTACGCTGCCGTGTAAGACTGACGAAGCCATGTGTTACAGCTTTATACACAAGAGTGTAAGACGTTTATACAGTAGATTGTTCATGTTAATGCACGATGTAGTAAAATTTGGATTTAGGGCGAAGTACGATCCACCCTGAACCCACCAGTGACCCGGAAATCGCATGATTCATAAAAATATAAGCAGCCCGGAAAACTCTTTCAGTACCAACACACCTTAAAGGTGCCCATTCACTAGTTAATACCGTTATCACTCACTCGCTCATTTGCCGAACCACTTACTCCTATTAGGGTTGCGGGGGGGCTGGAGCCTGTCTCAGCCGTCACTGTGTGAAGACACCCTGAACAGCTCGCCAGATTATCGAACTTCGCGCATACTTCCATTCAAACTCACCCTCACACCTAGGGGCAATTTGGAACAGGCAATTAGTCTAACGTGTACGTCTTTTGGACTGTGGGAGGAAACCTGGAGTTCCCAGAGGAAACCCACACAAACACGAAGAGAGCGTGCAGACTCTACACAGAAATCCCCGGGACTCAAACCCCGCCCAGTTCGTATTGGTTAAATACAAAGATTTCCTGGTGAAACCACCCCGACTCCCGGGCTTAGTATCTGTTATTCGCCTGTTCTATGCCCCCCCCCCCCCTTTTTTTTGGTTGTGCGTACGGTATTAATAACAAGGCCGCACGGCCGAAGAGGACGATCTTGCGCGTTTGTTTTAACTTGTTGGTGAAACACATTTGCATGGAAAGTGGAAAAGTCGGCGATGGAGTGTTAAGAAACGAAAGATACTCGTGTACAGGAGGAAGCAAATGGTTTCAGAAAGACACTGTGGCTGATTTCCAGTTGCAGTGGCATCTCATCCTTATTCGATATTCCTGGGAAGTAAATGGGCTCCTTTAAGTCGGAGAAATGCTGAAAAGCCTCCCGTGATGGGAAAACTCCACTGGAGTGAGAAAGTTGAAAAGGCTTAAATCTGTTGATGTGCAGGAAGGAAAGAGGAAGCGAAAGTGCTGATCATGCCTATGCCATGTGACTCATGTATATCACTCGCCAACACGCCCAGGTTCCACGTGCTGCTCATCAGCAGCTCTTTAAACCAATGCAATAACGTCAGTGTTTATTACGCACGTGAAGTGCGTGCTCCTTCTTAGATAACCTCTGAATCAAACTCTATCGTCACGCCATTCTACGGTGACCGTGATCTCGGAAATGTGATCTACACGGAACCAAACGCTGAACCGTCCGTCACAAAGGTGTGTTTCCTCTCTTACCTCATATTCAGATCCCAAAGCACAAGTTTAATCACAGAAACAGGTGCCTTGTCTGCTTACTCGTTAGTCGTACGCACAATTTACAGGGAAAAAAGGCAACAAAAACACCAAGATGGGGAATTACTTTGCTAAGCTTTAGATTTGTGTTTAACTTCAACATATGTTCAGGAATAAAGCCTTTCCGGAGTGTTATGACATCATAAAAATCACAGCCAATCAGGTTCCAGTGTGTATGTGTACGTGGCAGCACGGTGAATTTGGATGCTTCTCCATGTAAGAGAAATTTTTATGTCACATTAAAAAAAAACAAAAAACATCCAGTCAGGTTCCTGTATGCAGCTCAGGTTCCACAGGGGTAGCACTCTAATTTTGGGGATGTTTCCTATTTACATATTCGTAAAAATTATTTTCAAATTAGATATTTCAGATTACGTGATTTTTTTTGTTTGTTTGTTTTTGTTTTCAGTTTTTTTTTTTTTTGATGATAGTAACAATTGTCATTGCAAACTATTTATTTATTTTTTAAACAGAAATGTTCAAACAATTTTTGCTGGAGGTTAACTGCTTATGCGTCTCGTTTTATTCAAAAACATTTTGATTTAAAAAATTTTTTTAAACATACCAG
>JAQMYF010000003.1:5564934-5598736 GCA_030014195.1 Neosilurus mollespiculum | reverse complement strand
AATTTCTCAGGAAAAGTTTTCTCTGTACGTTCAGGACTTTTATTATGAAACGAATGTGTTTAATCAGTGCTCTGCTGGAAAAAAAAGCCACTCTTTCTGTCTTTAGCCATATCGTGGACACTCCACGCAACCGCAGCTCAATGCATCGCAGACACTCTCAGAATATCCTCCCTCTCTCTCTCTCTCTCTCTCAATATTTTTTGTATGGATGCGGTTTGTAATCAGAAAATAAACATTTAATGTTTAACTTATTTACAGTTCCGTGCAGTTTTTTCCCCTACAACCATACGCATCATAAATAATAACAGTAGTGACACCAGAGCATCTCCTCTTTAGGTGTCCATGCTTCCACTGACACGGACACGTTGACGTCAGGACCCAGGATTTCCTCAGACTTTTGGAATCATCACTTTATGATCCTCATCTGTTTCGACTCCAACCTCCTCCTGATCAAAACACAAATCACAGCACCAGAATGAAAAAATTAATAAACAGTGATACCTAGAATAACAGAAAGGGGGAAATTTTTTTATATATGTATATAACTCCTAGATACTGTACATATATTACATTCATTCATTCATTCATTAAAGAAAGAAATAAATAAATATATGCCTAGTTTTATTTCATTCAGAAGTTCAGTAGTATCTGTATGCTCTTATTTTTGCCGTACTCTTGCCTTATATGAACAGATGTGTCCACGTCCGATTCTCTCGATTTCACGCGCTCACGAGTGAAGTAGACTACAAATTTGGGGGCGGCCGTGGCCTAATGGTTAGAAAAGCGGCTTTGGGACCAAAAGGTCGCTGGTTCGATTCCCGAACCAGCAGGAAATATGTGTGGCGGCGGAGGGAGTGATGTGTGGCGGCGGAGGGAGTGATATGCACCTTCCCTTCCTCCACCTTCATGGCTGAAGTGCCCTTGAACAAAGTACCTAACCCCTAACAATGTGTGTGGCAGCCCACTGCTCTGATTGTGTGTGCGTGTGCTCACTTTGGATGGGTTAAATAAGAGGCAATCATTTCCCTTGTGGGATTAATACAGTATAGCAAAAAAAATAAAAAATTACATTAGGCTTTTTCAAAGGCTAATGTAAATCTATCAAACAGATTTCAGCAGATTGCAACTTTGAAAATGTAAGTAAAAACAACCAGATAATGAAAATATACCATCATTTTGTTTTAAGTAGTGCTGTGTGGTGTTCACTGAAAAGCAACACATGCTATGTTTTCGTTAGTCTAAACTTTCACATTTTCTTTAGGTAGAATACATTTGCAAATATTTTATTACAATAAAAAATTAATTTAAACCTGTGTCCCCTGATGTCCAGCAGATTTAAAATTGTCACAAATGTAAACAAGTGCACCATGAGAGCGCAAACCCCCTCCAAGAACAGTAATCCCACATATGAGCCAGAATATGAAAAATTTGTCTTATCTTACAATGTTTTAAAAATAATTCACAGATCCCGAAGTTGACCCGGATCATCTCCAAAAATATTTTGTGTAACCATGGTAACAAACAAACATACAACCCACGGCAAAAACAAAACCTCCACGGTGGAGTTAAAGAGCAAAAACAGATACTCCAGATCCAAACCCGACTTCAGTGACAAGAGAGGAAATGAAACAAGGATACAGGGATCAGGTATCGGGAAGGCGCATGCACAACAACAACAACAACAACTTCGAACCTCTGGATGTTTGGACCAACAGCTAATAACGACTCACCAGAAATTCCTTCTTGCTCTTTGGGTAACCCTCAAGAATGGCTCCCATCATATCAGTGGCCTGGACAATCACAAATACAACACCGGAGTAAGGAATTAAAACACTACGGGGTGTGCCGTGACAAGAAAATAATCCACAATGAAGGTCCGGGGCTCGAGTCCCAGGCTCAGCAAGGGCGTTTCTGTGGAGCCTGCATGTTCTTCCCATGCTTGCGTGGGTTTCCTCTGGGTACTCCGATTTCCTCCCACAGTCCAAAGAGATACAGGCTAACATTAGGCTAACTGGCAGTTTCAAATTGACCCTTGGTGTGAATGTGAATGGTTGTGTGTGTGTTGGCCCTGTGACAGACTGCCCCGCCCTCGCTGAGATAGGCTCCAGCCTCCCCGTGACCCTAGAAGGATTAAGCAGTTTGTAAATGAATGAACCAATGAATTAGTGAAAGTTTACCAGTCTCTTGCGTTTCTTCCACTCCTTCACATACAGGCTTCTCTCCTTGTACACCTGCCAAAAAAAAATGTTTTTCTATGATTATATCCATAAATTCACCCCATTTGCACTATACAAACTTTTATTCGTTTATATTTATTGCTCAAGTATCTATTACGCAGTAAAATATCTGAAATTCATGTTTGACGCTGATGTGTTTACAGCCATTAAAGAGTTACTAGGAGGTTAAAACTGTCGCATGCTCACTTTAAAAGAAGGCTGAAGGAGGAGCCATCAGGAGCTGATGTGTATTCCCAGTAGTTTTGATATTATAGTGCCACCTGGTGTTGGAAACCGACAGCACGTTGTTCAGTGTGAAACGTCACACATCAAACTTTTTCTTAAAAAGCTTCTCCATTTAATCCCACAGGGGACACAAACTTCCTCACACGTGGATACACTCACAGCCAAATCAACTGATGGTTCATTTCTTTACCCGCAATAAAATCTTCCAGTTGCTGGTGTTAATCGCGGTATTATCATAGTATTCCTTTCAGAGGCGGGGCTTTGTCAAGAAAGACTCCACTCGAATTTTCGAGATAACCCGGATCAGATTCTGGATCCGGGAATTTTTTAAAGGACTCTTTAGGATTATGAGGCAGGATGAGTTTTAATATTCTGGCTCATATGGGGATTTCTGAGCTTGGCAGAGGTTTGCGCTCTCCTAGCCCTCGTTTATTTTGGTGACGAGCAAATAAAAATCCACCGTGTTCACCCTGCACACAAGAGGAAGTTGCACAGCACACGAGCAGGAAGTTTGCGAGTACTTGAAAAATGCTACTTCGCATTAAGCATCAGCGAACGCAAACCACGAGGCTTTCGACTAATAACGAGATTTTCCGGTGAACGCCACACAGCGCCATCTGATGGCAAAACCTGTTTATTAGACATTTAGATTAGCCACGCAGTCGTTTACGCTTTTTATACGGAGACATGCTGTTTCGAGCGTCGTCACTCTAGCGCTTTTACACATCAGGTCGTGCACGGTGTTTAACTCTGATTTCAGACCTTCTCTCTCTCCTCGGGCGTGACGTGATTGGTGGCGGATTTGATTTTGCGCAGACGGACTTCAGAAGCTTCGCACTCGGCCCTCAGCTGCTTGATCTGCGTCGTCATCTCCGCTGTGGTCAGTGAGCTGTTCAGCTCCTTCAGCTCTGTGTGCGGAGACAAAAAGAATGCGAAAGTAAGGAACGCAAAAAACATTTCTCATGCAAGGGTGACGTCACCTGTTCTTCGGTACAATCCGCTCTAATCTCGGTGGATGGTGTAGTAGCATCGACGTCTGGCAGCTGTAATCTCTCGAAGAGTAGACGGGCATCACTGGTCCCCGTCCATCCCTTAAAGCCCTCATGTGTTGGCTCCAAGTGCCACAAACCCGGTAACCTGCTTGACCTGGCGGTCTAAACTCACGTGAGAGGGTGGCGTTTACACTGTACCCACCGCTAGCAGGGCGGACGAGCTGCAGTAGCAGCCAACGGCCAGAGTGAAAGGGTCTCCTGATGGACTCTACAGCCAAGCGTACATGACCTGAAGCAAATCTCATAACAGTCCCGGGGATCTCGACTGTCGGTTTTCAGCCCGGAGAGGACATGGACGCCGTCAAGCTATTATAAGCCCGCTGAAAGTTTTACGAGGATCAGTTCATCTTGGCTGATATTCACCTTTCCTACATCTTGTTTTGGTTCTGTGTCTGCTTACAAGGCCGCACGGCCAAAGGAACGATTTCATACATGTGTAATAACTTCGCAGGGCAACAGCGATGTAGAGAAAGTGGAAAAGTCTGAGTCAAAAGTCAAGTGTTAAAAAAAAAAGAGAAGGCGGCGTTAAAAAAAAAAAAAGTTTACTCATATCACCAAGCCCGGTGCAAGGGTTACTGACACTACGGAAAAACCCTGAATCATTGTCAAAAAGAAATGCCATATCTGTTTATATCTGTTCATAGTTACGTTTAAAGCCATGGAGTGTCTGCGGAGCGAGATCGTTCCTGTTAACGTTTACATTACAGCAGCTATAAGCAGTCATTCCCACAGCAAACCCCCCCCAGCTTGAAGGAGTGCAAGCTCCTCCATCCTGGAGACTTTCCTCAACATGCCCGGACACCAATCAGATCGGAAAGCTGGCGAACACGTTTCAAAAGAAAAGAGCAGGCGTGTACCTGCTTCGAGCTGTCTGCAGCTCTGCGTCACTGCCTCCACCTGGCTGTGGAGCTCCGAAATACGGGAGTCCATCTGCTTCAGATCAGCATCACTTACATCTGTGAACTGAGACTGACACACACACACACACACACACACACACACACACACACACACAGACATTCATTCCTCGTTGACAGATTTATTCGAAATCTCATATTACCGTCTGTTATAAAGTGCGTAAACAAACACACCTGATCTGCGAAATAGATCTTCTGCTTGCCATAAACCTTCTCTCTGATCCGACCATCTTGTGCCAACTGATCCATGGCCTTCACCACTGCCTACACACACACACACACACACACACACACACACACACACACCTTTACCTAGAAGTCTTCAAAAAGTGCTGACACTGGAGACACAAAATAAACAAAACTTCTCCTTGCATAAAACTACCACATCAATCATTACACACAATTATGTAAACAAATAAATAGATGAATGTATTAAGGAAGCTGATCATCACACACTGCTGTTATAAAACCGACTCAACACCTCCTGACCAATCAGAATCGAGATGTGCTCATCGCTGACTTTTGATTCGTACCGTCTTTCCGAGTCCATGCTGCTTCTGCAGATTACTGAACACATCCTGGGCGCTGTACGGTCTATTCTTCTCATTCAAATAAGACAGGATGACTTCTAAAGCTGGAATTCCACCGAACACACAAAAACAACCAAATTGTTACATTCGTAAACAAATTATCTAACTATTAAACCGTCCTATACCTGTTTTCGTGCAGCTTCCGCCCCGTTTTGGGGATTTGCTCGTAGCACCCCGTCTCTCGCGTTACGATTGGTTAATATGTTACATTAATCAGAAAATTACCAATGGGACTGGATAAAATAATCCATTAGCCAATCCTAGCGCAGAAGGCGGGACTTGACGGAATTCAGGTAGGCAAAAAAAAAAAGCCCAAGATAAACTGGCTAACAATGTTTATTCAGATAATTTTTAAAATGCCAGTATTCTGACGTAAACACAAGCTAGTTATTTTTGCATTATTCGTACATACATGACAAATAGTGTTTGTACTTACCTCCGGAGTCCTTTTTACTCATTTTTAATGCTAAACACTCCTAATATCTGGTTCTGTTTAGATCAGTGAAGCTTCGCGCTCCGCGCTGCATCATGGGACCTGAAGTAGTGACGCTTCTGCGACGTCACGTCCGATTAGCGACCGCTCTTCAGAGCTAGCTAGCAAGGATTTTGGTTGTTGCTAAGCGCTCGGCGTTTAAAGAAATGTTCTTTTTAGCCTTAAAAGAAAAACCTCCTGTATTTGTTTTTGGGGTTTTTTTGTACTCCAAACACAACTATACTGTAATATATATATATATATATATATATATATATATATATATAAATAACTGTATTCCGACGCCATTTTGATTCCTTTAACACTGTTTGTCATAAAACAACAGCTTTATTTTATTTACTCCAAATTCTTATCCTATATATAAAATTTTCTACAATACGTCCACACAAACTATATAAGTCTTTACAGTAGTCGTTATTCAAAGCCGACAGACTGACGTGAGCTCATATTCAAAATCACCAAGCTGCCACTGTTGGGCCCTTGATTGGGGCCCTTAACCCTCGATGGCGAAATTATGTTAAAGTGATAAATATAAGACACCTTTATCCAGAGTGACTCCCCCCCAAACAAAGATGATGAGTATATTTTTCTGTCCCATGGCACGTTTTGTTTGTTTCTCGGTTCCTGCTATCGTATATTCTAACATCACGTATGCCGTCTTCCTATTGGTGGATTTTAAGTGCGCGTCATGGCAACTAGAGAGAATTAATACATAAATAAACAAGCGGTAATAAGAATAAAAGAAATTCATTTCCAGCTACAGTGGAACTGCATCATCGACCATCTATGGTTGGAATTTAAATGATATTTTACTAGTGATAGATTTGAAGGGGAATTAAACCGAAACGTAAAGCTCGCGTGAACGGTTTATGTCCGTACCAATCAAGATATGCTAGGTTTAATAAAATCTTCATCGTGAAAAAAATTAAAACGAGTAGTAAATTCTCACACAGGGAGCACCACTGTACTGCGACTGGGAACTGGGACATGACGGGGGGGGGGAGGAGAAGCTGTAAACGCGGAAGTATTGTGCATTAAATGCACCGAGGTATACACCACGCGCTCACGTAAACAAGCAGACGCTTGTCTGATGTGCAGTATGTAAATGTAATGAATTATGTGCTGATGTGCCAAGTTTATTCAATATATTCAAATGTTCACAAGTTAATTTTGATTCGTTAGTTGATATCTGTAAAAAAACAAAAAAAAAAAACAAAAAAAAGACATTAAAAGGTTTTTATTTCAGAATTTATTCACTTGCACATCAAAACATATCAAAAATCTACAGAGTAACAGAAGATATCGCAGATGTACACAATACTTATACTGTAGAGTATCATATTATTTTAGAAAGTACATTTTCCTTTAAATTTTATTCATTTTCTAGAAAAATCGCCGATATTGTGAGGTGAATATAGGCAGCCTGAATTCTGATATTTTGCTCCTTTGGTGACTTTTTCACCACACTTAGTTTACAAATATATTAAATCTCTTTCCCTCCTAAAGTACGACAGTGTGTCTTAATTCATGTACTTGATATTGATAGACTTGATAGTGTTCACATTGAGAAGTACAGCACTACAAGTATCCAGACGGCGACATCAAAGCAGTCCAAATGACAAAACCCTCTATGGCCGCCATATTGCCTACGTAACAGAAGGAGAGGGATCAGCAAGATATTTTACATTTATTCCCATCAACAGCTCGGTGGGACTACAGGCTTGAACCCCCAACCTTTTGATCAGTAATCCAGAGTCATAACCACTGAGCAATCAGCCACTTCAAGAAGGGAATGGAGTTGATGCTAATGATAAAAATATCCACGTCGCATAAAATATCGACGCAGACATGCGAGGAAAATTAAACCGTATTCATTTTTAAAAGGTGGTTTTAGTGCACAACTTGCTGTACTCGATTTGAGACAAAACCCTGTCCAAATTAATGCACTAAGCAAGTACGTACACAGTGGATTAACCGAAGTACGCAAAATTGAGACACACTGGACCCTTATCATTTTATTATTATTTCATTTACATCCCAATGTAAAGTGATTTCTTTCTGGCTCACACACAAGATGAATAAACTGATAACCAGCAATTATGTTTATCGTCATGAGGAGACGGAATGGAAAAAACAAAGGGTCAGCATTTACAGGAGAACGTGACGAACTCTAATAACGTTCATCATGAGGTTCATCCAAAAAAACAAAAAAAAACAAAACAAAAAAAAAACCCATAGGTGATCTCATTGATTTAACTACAATTTTCACATCAGCCTTTTGTGCTGACCTTAAGTTTTATTCATTATAATAATATATGCACCAGACACGCACCATGATAAGCATGAAGAGTTAAAGACATGAAGTAATTGCAAAATGTCATGATATTGCTTTTAATCCGGCTGCACGGCTCAACCATTATCCGGGAGATGCAAAGACACTGTTACATATTCAATGCACGCCTTAATTTTATCTTATACGCATGGAATATGGTGATTTGTTATAGCCACACCCACTGGATATGAGGAATGGTGCGTTCCGATTGGCTACTCTACTACTAGGATATCAGCTGGGAATGAAGGTATTGTATAGTATTTTTTTTTTTTTCCCATGTTCAAAAACTATTATTGAATTTTCCACCAAAGCAATTGGTGCTGTCAGTTTACCGGCTTGTTTGAGTCTAGCCGTCTAGTGCGGAAATGATGTTGGATAATAAAATAAATAAATAAATAAATTTCTAATAATAAAAATGCTTTGCTCCTCACAATCCAGTGTATGTGGATGTAATAAATCAGTTGTTCCACTCAACCTTGCTGTACATGGCGGACAGCTAGAACGCCACGCCGGCTATCAGCTCATGTGCAACTTGATTTCATGGAATTTGTGTTAAATAGATTATACACTGTACAGCGATTAATAGCAGGTATCTAAGATGAAGAAAAGGATCTCTAAGCTGCCACCTGCTTCCTCTTCCTCCTCGTCAGTTACAGGATGTCAGTTTCTTTAAAACGAGTTGAAAAACAGAGTAGAAATCGTCTACTTGCATGTACGACTGTGTAACGGAAAGAGAATCTCACCACAGTTACATGTTAGCCTGGAAGAAAGTGCAAGCTACTGAAAGACAAGTGGGTTAAAATGGAACGCTTGAGAGGTTTTTTTTTTCTCAGCAGTTTATACTCCAGCGTTCTTTCTGTGGTCTACCAGAACATAAAGCGATCACTCAGATGCCACCGGAGGCACTCGTGCGGTTCGGACTGGCAAAGAGACGAAGGACGTCTTCATTTAAGCCTAATAAAAGATAACCAAACATCAAAGCTTTTAATAATAAGCAAGAGAACTCAGATTGGTAGATGGTGCAAAAAAACCTACAAGATAAAATATCTGTCTATTTTTGCTAATATTTTCATGTAACGTCTATAGAAGCTAATTTATAGCTGTATATAGGACGACATATATGTGCTGTCCAGGTCTCTATAGATAGACATTTATTGAATTGTACAAAAAATAAAGAGAGAATCATGATACCATAGAAGGATGAAAACCAATGAGACACGAGCGCACGGAGGGGAAAAACACCGCAAGCAAGCACGTGAAGAATCACTCCACCACAGCACACCGCCTCCTACTCCTCTTAATACACACCACGTCGTACAGATCGCGATTCATTCGGACTTCATCGTCAGCATCATCAGGTCGTGCACTCCTCCAAATCAGCCGAGCTGGTTTATGTGCATACAGCAGCCTCAGAAAGGACTGGAACCTGATGTGCTTTTACGCTGTCGTGGCCAAGCAACAGCAGTATTTTAACACGGGATCTGAGAGTCTAGTACGGCCAGTGGTTTAGTGGTTAGGGTGCTGGGCTCATGACTGAGGGGTCATGAGTTCGAATCCCCGTGCTATGGGCAAGACCTGGGCAAGGTCTTAACCACAAGTGTGCCTCTGTCCACCCAGCAGTATAAATGCAGAAACGGGGGATAAACTCCGACTGTGATGAGCCAGAAGGTTCATGGGTTTAAATCTCAACAGACTTCACCTTACCTGAAGGCCTCGTAATATTTCATCATAAAAATTAAAATGTTAAATTCAAATCCAAATAAATGACTAATTATATAAATCAAATAAAAATAGACAAATTATATAAGATGATAAATATTAAAACACAAATATTAAAAACAATGTTGTTAAAAGTGATGTGTAAATGCTGTAGGTATTATTTTAGTATATACACCACACGGGAACGGTGCAATCTGATTGGTCTGCTATCAGGGATAAAAAAAAAAATAAAAAAAACACTCAGTATTCACCTGGAGCAGGCGGCGTCACCATTATCACACTTAAAACTGAAAAAATAAACAGATACAATATACTCGGTCCTCTTTACGTTTCTTACATTTTTTGTGTAGTATGTAGTACATACCTTTACAGGTGTGCATGTACAAGTGTGTAGGCTCACAGAGCTCACCTGACCTGCCTCTGTCATGGTTAAGATATCTAAACAGAAGCTATAATCTCGATTAACTTTGCTTTTCTTCATGTTTCTGTGTAAAATATACTGAAACTCTTAGATATGGTTAAAGAGACTCTTACACAGCGGTGCACCTGCACTCAGAGTTCACCTGTTCCTGTTACCTTTTAAAAAATGTAAGAAAGAAATTTCTTAAAAAGCTTACGTTCCCGTGTAGTATATACTAAAACAATAATGCGCCTCGGGCTCGGTGGATTGAATATTTTGAATTGAATATTCACGACCTCTATCACACCTTTTGCGAATAATCACTAATTGTGATCTTGAATTTTAAGTTAAAACAACACAGATGCTGTGATTAAGGTTTGGGATTTAATTCCGGCGTCATGAAAATGACATTCAGGTGTGTATAACCTACCGACCCACTCTCAAAATATTCGTTCATAAATCAGCATCAGCGTCGAACAGGAAGCAGGGATTATGACAGTGCTCTAATTAAGACTTGGTCATGAATCAGGAGCGTTTGTAGTATTAGCGGTGTACAGCGTTAGCGGATGTGTATGATCTACAGCGGCTCTACAGGAATGTGTGGATTGGTCCCATCATGAGTGTAACGTGTTAAACAACGCTGTACAGAATTTAGAACGGAGTAAGGCTCAGTTTGTTAGTTTTACGGACGCTGTAAAAACGTTTGGTGTTTGCTCTGCTGGTTTCTGTAATATGTCTCCCGGTGCTCGTGTACTATTGCTGTGCATACAAAAGAAATCGGGGGGTAAGGGTGTTGGGGGTGTTGGGAGTGGGAAACGTCTAAGAAAAGAAAGACTTCACAGTGCTTGATTGGAACCACTGACTTGTGGAACCAAAGACAACATTCATACACACACCTACATGTACACACACGGCATACGTGCTTTTCACTACGCTCCAGAGAATGGACAGGTAGGTGTGGATATAGGTAGGTGTGTATCAGACCCCTCCCTCCCCACACACACACACACACACACACACACACACACACACACACACACACACACACACACATGGCTCACTGTGGCTTCCCCAGCAGGTTGGACAGGAAGCTGGAACCCTGTTTTCTGTTCTGGCTGCTGCCTCTCGCCCCTGTACCCCCTAAAGGATCCATCTGATTAAGCTCGGACTGATCCAGCAGCTCAAAGTCGTCGTGATCCTGGTCCAGGTCCAGGTCCAGCTCTGAGCTCGACTGTTTCCTGTATCCGCGCGGACCCTGCATGGCCCCTGAGAGCGCCGCCTGGATCATGTTGCTGGCTAGGATGCCTGCTAGGTCGCCGGTGATGTCGGAGGTCAAGTTGAGGCCGCCGAGCGAGAGGTCGGTGTCCAGGTCGTCCTGGTCAGAGTCCAGCTGCGTGTCCAGGTCCAGCATGGCGGACGAGGCGGAAGTGCGCGGACCGGAGACGCCGATTGAGGCCAGGCTGGGCAGCCCGAGACTCTGGTCGTCGTCATCCTCCATTAGCGTGGCGTCTGGGTTTATAGAAGGGAAGTCTGGGAGGTCCTGCGCAAATGACTCCTCTGGGTCACTGTGCCTGTCGAGTTCTGGTGGGGTGATGTAAAGTCATCTCAGAAACACGGATATAAACATAAACACAAATAATTCAATAAAAGGACCGATCACGGCTCATCTCTCTTAAACCAAGCCCTAAGACGGACATAAATACACAGGGTCTCACCCTCTGAGCCCTCAGTGAGAGGAGTCTGTCCCCTTGACAGGTTAAAGGTGCCGTTTTCTGTGAATGAGGCTTCGGCATCAGAGTGCTCCGAATCAGTCATTGCTAATTCCTTAGCGACGGCCGCTTCATCAAACTACAGGACGGGAAATACGATTCAGATAATCATGTTAGTTGTATCTAATGTATGCCATTTTTGGGCATAACCACAGACCATCATCCAGTGAGCAGAAATGAATCCTGGGATGTGCATGTCGGTCATTTTGACAGCTCAAGAGAGACAAATGCCTAAGAAGAAACCGATGTGAAGCTTCGTCCTCCATCATTTATGCCTGCGACCTGACTGGTCAGAAATTCCTTGAAAGAGCTGCATCATTCCATCAAAACCACAGAATCACCCGTGCGGTCTTTTCAGCTAAGCGCTACAATTCTACAATGAAAGTAAAAGCTCTACTTCAGGCCTCTCGTAGATGATTAACGTCTAGGGCACTTACTGTAGGGCAGAAGGCTGCTAGCTCCTCCTCGCTGTCGCTGGCGTCACCTGAGGCCCCGCTTCTGATTGGTCGTCGAAGAACTGTAAATGCATGGCCAGTGAAAAATGCGGCTTAACACTAGACAGAAGGAGTCTCAGAGGAAATTATCCATCTTTTCTTTAATGCTTTAATACTCACACTGGTTGTCGATGGGTTTGGACATCATGTAGCCTTTGACGCTGAAGTCCAGCCACTGCAGGGCCGGCTCCAGCCTCACGCACACACGCGGCCACGCCCGATGATAAATCGCCAGCGGACACAACAACGCGCACCACACTGACAAAACAGACGAGAAACGGGGAAGGGTTTTGCAGTCTATAGAGAAAGCGATTTTCCTAAACCAAGGGATGAGCGATCTTACAAAAACATCATATCACGATATTTCAGTCATATCGACCAACTTTTATAATTTACTGTATATATTGCAGCCGCACGGTGGCGTAATGGTTAGCGCATCCGCCTCCCAGCTTGAAGGCCTTGGGTTCGAGTCCCAGGCAGGATTTTGCATGTTCTCTCAGTGGGTCTCCTCCAGGTACTCTGGTTTCCTCCCACAGTCCAAAAACATGCACATTAGGCTAACTGGCTTTCCCAAATTGCCCCTAGGTGTGAGTGTAGATGTGAATGGTTGGTGTGTGTGTGTTGCTCTGCAATGGTCTGGTAAGCTGTTCAGGGTGTACCCCACCTTCACCCAGGGTCGGTTAAGATACGCCCCAGCCTCCCCGTGACCCTAATAATAGGATTAAGCGGTTCGGCAAATGAGTGAGCACCGACTAAAAAGAACAAATCAGGTAACTGTAGTGATGTGTGTTTGAGACGTTTCACTCACGAATGACATAGGACAGGACCACTCCTGGGATGTAGCGCCCCACCATGGCCAGGAAAGAGAACAGCGTGCACACCAGCACACACAACTGTACAGATCAGCATATAACTCTCTTCAGTATACACTACATGGAAACAGTGCATTCTGATTGGTTCACATCTAGTGACGATGAACGTTTATCCGAGTCACCTGTCCGGGGCTGTGACGTTTAAATTCCTGGAGATCAGCAGCACACGAGGCTCCGCTCACCCACGCCTCGGCCATGTGGTGGCACAGCTCGGGTACGCTCAGGGTGCCGGGCTGCACCAGGCCCCAGCTACACACACACACACACACACACACACACACACACACAGAGGTACGCAGTTAACAACCCGGTGCTCTCTAAAAATCATTCTGTATGAACATAATACTAATTGTACCTTTCATTTTCACCTTCGTCCACTCGCTTCACTGTAAACAGACAGAAACAAACTTCAGTAGTAAATCTCTCCACCCTAACACCAAAGGAGCACTGCACTGACCGTGTGACTGCGTGCCTGTGTGTGATTGGTTGATTAGAAGGCGTTGATATTCTTTTTTTTAGCCCCAGCCCACAACGTGGCTTCAGAGCTGTCGGAACGCGTTCCGTCCGTCACACTTTAGTTTCCGGACATTTACTTGGTACGCGCTGAAGCTGGGGCTTTCAGACTTGCTACGCTTCTCCTATATTGGGATATTACGAAATGGTCCTTTCGGTGGAACCGTCTTTACCCCTGAGGTCTATTTTACTTACTTATAAATTTTTTTATTTTTTTTTTTAAACAAACCTTCACATAGAGAAGTACCAAACAGCCGACTCTACATGAACACAGGCCTTGCAAACGGTTAATATAAGTAGAGCTGACTTTTTAAGTGTGCTAATGCTAGCTTAGCCTTAAAGGTCCTAGCCTAACTATTATGGTTCATTAAAAAAATTATAATAAAGCCTTAGCTGATTATACGATACCTTAACAGGTTTATTTCTGTTAGTGGATCAGAAAACGAGCTTTAGATTGGATATGGGGTGTTATGATATCCCTGGGTTACTGTCTAATAACTGTGTAATAAAAGATAGAATAACGAGGATGATGCTGATGATGATGATGGGGCCCCCCCCCCCCCCCCCTCCAGGCTTGCACCGATTGTCTAGCCATGACTACCTTTGAGTTTGGGCCAAATCTTGTTCCTCCACATGTCGATGCACACAATCAGAGCCAATCCCAACGCCAACAGGAAGAGCAGCCTCAACGAGCTCAACACAAAGAACCTGCAAAGCAGAGACGCAGAGATGAAATCAGACGCCTGCACTTCCTTTCCTGCGAAACCGCAGACGCGTTTAGCACAGTTACTGACACGCAGTGCTCAGACGTGATCCATCTTCTAAATTTATCATTATTATTATATTATATTAATTATATAATGAATGTGCAACATATATTAATTATAGAGCAATGGATTCTGGGTGAGGCACAAACTTCCTGCCAAGGTGTTTCCCTCAATCACTTCCTCCGTGAATCTCAGAAACACGCGATACGGGGTGGGGGGTGTGATTTGGGAGGCAAAAGTAAACACTAATTTGGACGTACTGACTGAAATGGTGACGACTCGTCTCACAGTATCACCGTATAGAGAGCTACAAGAGTCTCAGTGTTTCGAAGGTCAATGTACTGAAAGGTGTTAAAAATGTAAAAAATATAAAATAAAAAATAAAAAAATAAAATTTTAGAGGTTAAATGTTAAATAGTCCCTCAAAACCAATTACTGGTGGTTTATTGACTAAACTTAGCTTCTTAATAACATTACATAGCATTACACTCTACATAGTAAGCATATATAGTGAACAGGAAGCATTCTGGGATGGCGGGGGATTATTATTACAGATATTATTATTATTACTTGATAAAGAAATCAGTAATTCACCTTTTGTAAAAACAGATTTCGGAGCTTGTGTTTAAAGTGTACCTGTGGTGAATTTGTATTACTAGCTCTTTAAAACGCTTCCGTCACGCAACGTCAGTCCTTGCTTCTTGTCAAGTACGAACGAGTCCTGCCACACCACTATTACTACGAGGCATGCGCAGCGACGTGTTGCCTTCTTCGTTGGCTGTTCCAGCCCTGGTAGTGATGTGAATTCGTTGCGCTTTCCTATTGGCTGGTCTGCGCGCAGCAGACACTCGTCTAAGATAACACATTATGGGCCAGCGCTGAGCTGTGTGTCTCCAGGAAAACGGCAAGGGTCAAAGCGTACTGTTGCACAAACAACAAGCGCAGAAATCGCGGAAAAAAACAGAACATAGCTTCGGCTCGGGCCGTACTCTGCAAGCGTATCATTTTCGGACGCAGTATCCACTTCGACCCGACCTCCTATCGACGTGACCTCCATGCAGAACACGAAGCCCGATCTTTTACGTCTAAAACCGGACGCTGTTCCTACGGAATTCCGGCATAAAAAGTCAAAGGATGACGACGGACGGGAGCAGCGCCTCGCCAAAAGGGACCAGTAAAAGGTAAGAGCCTTTAGTATGTGGAGAGTTTCATCACCTAAAATTTTGCTCGCTGTTTGTTTACTTGCGCTGGACGACCCGACCCAACGAGTTCGCCTCACTTTCAGGGGAAAAAATGCTTTTTTTCTTTATTGGTTCGTCCCCCGCTAGTAATCCACAGGATAAAATTACCCAGTATACTGCTTTTTATGGTCATTTATGTTAAAATAAGCCCTGTATCATTTAAACATATTACATTTCACATGGATTATGTTGTAAAGATGAACAATACCTTTAAAAAACACTTCAAAAAAATGTTTTTGTAACTGTATTTTTTATTTTATTTTTTTTTTATAAGTAATGAATTTCCTGGACTCCTTTCCACATACTGATCCTCCTCGTTAGCAATAGGTTGTTGTGCTAAACTACGATATGACTGAACACAGAGACTGACCAGAATCGAGTATTCTAATGAGCTGTGTGATAATACACAGTAAATCCTCAGATTACACTTGTAGTAGGCAGTAGCTCCAGAAAAAAGAAAAGAGTAGGAGAGAAAAAAGGAAGAAGAAGAGAGAATAAAAAGAGGGAGAAGGAGAGCAACAGAAAAATAGGAAAGGAAAAAGAGATGGACAAACAGGAAAAGAAGGAAAGAAAGAAACAGAGAAGGGGAAGAACAGAGAGAGAAGAAGAGAAAGTATATGAAAGAGAGAGAGATAGAGAAAGGAGAAGAAATGAAAGGCAGAGAGACAGACAGGAAAAGAAAAGAGACAGCGAGAGACAAACAGAGAAGAGGAGGAGAAGAAAGAAAACAAAGGAGAGAGAGAGAGAGAGAGAGAGAGAGAAGAAGAAGAGGAAGGAGAGAGACAGATAGAGAGAAGAAAAAGAAAGAAGAGGGAGAGAAACAGGAGAAGAGAGAGCAAGACAGACAGAAAAGAAGAAGAGAGAGAAAGTAGGAGAAGATGAACGGGAGAGAAATCCCTCTTTCTGTATCTGTGTAGTGACTCCCATCGCCCAGACGCCTGAAAGTCTGAAGAGACGGCGTGGAGGGAGCAGCGGTACGGCTGTAATCCGACTACTTCACAAAACCAGATGACTCCGAGCTTTCCAGCGCAGGAATGTTGGTCCTCAGCTGTCAGCTGACGAAACGGGGTCGGGACCAGCGATGGAAAGCGGGTGGTCTGAAATCAGCAACTGCTGACGTGTTGCTTCCTGGCAACAACATTTCAGTCCCATGACAACCACTCGGGTTATTTTCAGGACACTGCGTTAGAATAACACTTAAGTAGCACAGATCCTAATTCAGCACATTCCTCAGAGCCGAGCGATTGGCCAGGAGTTTCCCCTCAAGCTTCACTCGTCCGTGTGTTGACACCATGCCACACTGAAACGCAACTTGACCTCTGTCCCAGCGCGTGACGGTCTTATAGCACGGCTCGAATGCACTGAAAACAAACATTACGCAATTCTTACGGACAGGATTTTTATCCTCAGCTCTTACTACGACCGATTAATTAATCGCGCTTCAGTGAAGCCTCGGCGTGACATGTTGGATTATGGGAATGTTGCGTCTCAGCTTAACTGGTTGGTCAGGTGATATGCAAGTTAATATGACACTTCATACCAGCTCTGGTAGCAATAAGGGGCGGGGCTTTGAGCGTAATTAGAAGCTCTATTACGTCACTATTATTATCCGAATCTATTATTCTATTCATGAACAGATTAAAACACTACAGGTATCACGGATCTTCTGAACAGGAAATAAAGCTGTAGTTTCCTCGCCTCTTTTTAAAGCACACTTTTAGGTGTCAGTCTAAATATAACCAGGTGCCATCTGTCTCCAACACCCGGGAGGCAGGAATCGAGCTACAAAAGGAAGCCTGAACACAAATCCTGCTGCAGTGCATTGTGGGATATCGACAGCATACTTGGTGTTACGGATGATGCCTAAAACTTCAACAGTGGACTCGACTGTGCGATGGGCGCTGATAAGCGAAGGGATTTCCAATTCTTTTTTAGCGAGTCAAATGAAGTGACTCAGCTCACCGAGAAGTTGGTTTTGGCTCTCCAGTGTTTTTTTTTCTTCTTTTTTTTTCTTTGAAACCAGACAAACTTCACATTATTATTATTTCCTAACTATGACGAAAGTTTATAAAAACTCACTCTAATGCTAATTTAAAGATAACGTCACTTTTATATGTCTTCAGATGCACGTACCGAAAAGAATCGGTTCACAGAGTCGACTCAGTTCTAAATGATACATCACATGAAACTGTGTTTCAAATTTAAACAAAATTGACAGTGACATAGAAGTTCACTAGTTTAATGAAAGCCTTGTGTTCCTGGGTTTTTTTGGGTTTTTTTAATGAAGAGAATTTTAAAACCACCACCTTCACACGTACGCACGCATCTGTCGACTGAATCGAGGGCGGTATTATAGATAGTATTATAATGGCATTATAGTCGACGTGAAGCCAGCTGCTGCACCATCCAAGGGTATTTATGGTAACATACCAGTATATCCTTTTACTTTATAAAATTAAAATTAAAATATAAAATTTCCCACTAATTTAATCACAGCTAATTCCCACGAATCAACTATTGCTTCCCCATCACACACAACCATCTACAAACCAGGGAGAGCTGTAAGCAAGCAGCAAGCAAGCAAGCCTCTGCGTGGCACATGACACTGCCACTTGCATCTTTACCAACTGCTGCACATGTGCATTCAGCGGTACCAACTGTGACCAACCAAATGAGCACAGACACCCACGATTGGCTGTAAATGACAGGTAGGTGATCGTATGCCTTCCTTTGCTCACGTGAGAACTATGGAAGCCCTCGATATCAACCTGGATTCGATCCTGCGATCTCCAGGTTGACGGTCTAGCACCTTGCCGGTGTGCCATTGGAGCTAAACTTTATCATACGTAGTTATAAGTCGTCTGTTACTGTCTGAAAATGGAATATGTTTAAGAGCTTCGTGTCGAGTAGTTCTGCATGGAGGTCACGCCGAAAGCAGGTCGGGTTGAAGTGGTCTGCGCAGGCTACTGGATCACGTCCGAAAGGAAACGTTTTCAAAGTACGGCCTGTGCCGACGTCATGTTCTGTTTTCCGCGATTTCTGCAGCCGTATGCTTCGCACTCCGCCGTTTTTCTGGCGACACACAGCTCAGCGCTGGCCCATAATGTGTTGTCTTAGACGGGTGTCTGCTGCACGCAGCCCAGCCAATAGGACAAAACAACAAATTCGAATCACTGCCAGGGCTGGAACAGCCAATGAAGAAGGAAACATGTCGCTGCGCGTGCCTTATGGTAATAGCAATGTGGCAGCACTCGCCTGTACTTGACAAGAAGCAAGGACTGACGTCGCCTGACGGAACCACTGACGTCGTACGTGATCGTTTTAAAGAGCTAGTAATACAAATTCAACAACAACAAATTCTTCTCTAGAGTAAAACAGTCCTTAGGGGGCGGGGCATATAGACAGCATCTCATTGGATAAAAACTAGATTAGTACAGGATGAGTCAATGTTTTCCCAGAAGTGAAAACTACCCATCATTTTTCTTTTTCCACAGGTAGCACCAAAGGCACTGAGCACAACACAAACGTGGAACCCTGACGAAACGTTTCAAGGCGACTGTGATGATGATCATTTGGAAGACAGTCATCTCACCAGAAGGCGCAGTTGGTCAGGGTGAACAGGAGCACGCTGTGTGCAGGTCTTTCCCACAGAAGCACGGCTTGCAGGTAGGTGATGAGCCGCTCATGGGGTCCCAGAACGTCCAGCAGCGACGCCTTCACGGCCCGCACGTGCGCCGCGGTGTCTCCGGAGCCCCGACGCCGCCTCCTCACGCCTCCACTCGGGCCTCGGTTCCACGCGTCTCCGCTGCCTCTATCCACTTCTCCACTTTCGCTCTCCTGCGCCATATTCATGTCTACAAACTAAACCCTATATTTGGGAGGGGGACATAACAACACGAGTAAAATAAACAAATAAACACTCCGGTTCCGTTAACAGAATTCACGCTAATGCTAAGCTAGCAAAGAAAAACAACAACAAACTTGATTAGCTTTATGTTGTTGTTTAGCGTAGTGTAGTTTATCATAACAGCGTCGAAGCAAGTGTCAATAAAATAATGACTGAACTACACTGAAAAAAAGAAAAACACAAAGTGTGTAAACTCTACATACCGCAGTTTATCTCTCAGGTAGCAGCCGTCATGTCACTTCTTTCACGGATGTTTGCTTTCCGACCGGATGAAGATCTCGCGCGAGCCAATATGACATCGGGGGCGTGTTCTTAACAACCTCAACATCCGGTTCCGTACATGCTAAAGCTAAAGCTAACTAGGAGTCCGCCATTTTGTACTGCAATAATGGGTTAGCAGATAAGCTAACAACAGCAACAGTAATAAAAATACACAAGTAAACTGCTGTGAATTTATATAAAATTATATTTCACATCCTTCCAAACAATTATGAAGTATAATATACACTTTATACAATTTCAATAAAATGTAATCACAAATTAATGTATCTGCTCGTGGCTCATTTGAATACTCATTTCTGATTGGTCAGTTATGGAACTCGTTCATTTACGTTTATATTTATGGAATTTTCACCCTTTTCCAGATTAACTTACATTTATATATAGAGACAAATTTACGTTGTGGGATAAATATAGTATATCAAGTTAAAAAAAAATAAAATTCAAACCATTCACACTCACATCAAGGGGCGATTTGGAGCAGCCGATTAGCCTACTGTGCATGTTTTTGGGCTGTTGGAGGAAACCGGAGTACCTGGAGGAAACCCATACAAGCACGGGTCACACATGCAAACTCCACACAGAAACGCCCCCACCGAGTCCGGGACTTGAACTCAGGACCTTCTTGCTGTAAGGCCACAGTGCCGCCCGTTTGGCCATATACTCACCGACTCGTTTGCCAAATCGCTTAAGCCTATTATTAGGGTCACAGGGAGGCTGGGGCCTATTTCAGCCAACACCTGGCGAATGCAGGGTACACACTGAACAGCTCGCCAGACCATCACAAGGCCAACACACACACACACACACACACACACAACACTAACCATTCACCCTCGTATTGACATATACTTTTGTAAAGATAGAAAAGAAAGAAATAAATGAAAGAAGGAAGGAAGAAAAAGGTGAAAACAAATAAAGAAATAACACAGTGGTTTATTAATGATCTAAGGCGTTTCCAAAATCATTCATTCATTCATTTTCTGAAGCGCTTAATCCTAATTAGGGTCGCGGGGAGGCTGGCGCCCATCTCAGCCAACTCTGGGCGAGGGCAGAGTACACCCCGGACAGCTCGCCAGGCCATCGCAGGGCAGAAACATGCTGACGGCAACACAGCCTACTCTTGACGAAAATCAGCAATGGTTTTTTTACATCCCTCTCACCACAGACAGTGACAGACATGACTGGCCTTTGATAACCCAGTTAGCTGCACTGGGATGGGGGGTCTAAAATTAAAATAATGTCTTTTCTTTAAAAAAAATTAAAATAGAGATGGCACCGATCTTGTTTGACATATTATATTTTAAATTTGAACGAAATAAATGATGATAATAAAGATATAAAATTAATATTATCCCTTTACTGGACACATAATGGCCTCCACTGTTTCTATGGTACCAAAACAGCCGCTGCGCATGCGTAAATGGGCTTATTGTCGCCCACCGTAGTGCGGCGCATGCGCAGTGAGATCTACCGTTCTGCGGTATTTTGTGTGTGTGGAAGCGGGAAGATTTAGGGACGGAGATTAAGTCATTATTTTTTTTTACAGGAATTAGCTAGAAACACAAGATGCCTCGGGAGATTATAACGCTGCAGCTGGGACAGTGTGGAAATCAGAGTAAGAGCAGTGTTACAAAGTGGTTCGGGCTTTAGCTTGTTGATATGTGCTAAAGTCGCTAGCTGACTAGCATTAGCAACCTAGCGGTGCTAGCATAACTGAAGTGTAGAGTCTGTATGGATGTAATAGGAGGTCAGTTCTGTTTTTTTAGGTTTATGTTTAGGTTTGCATCCATATGAATTAGTGAGTGGACGTGTTAGCTTCCAGTTAGCTTGGGAACCATTAACCATCTGTAATAAAGCTGTTATTAAGGTATAATAAGCTGTACTGTAAGCACCAGGCGGTTAAGGGGTTACCACACTTTCTGGTTGTTTGTATGGAAGCCCATTTTCCTCACTAGAGAATTTTTATGAGGTAATAAAGTCATAACAATTGGGTCATTCCATGCTAACTTATCTCCAATGTCTCCCAGTTCATGCTCCTGTCTAAAAATGCAACCATGCCAGTCCTTAGAGCTATACTGCAAATATTATTCTAGGTATAACATTTAGGAATTTACCCAATAATCCCCAAAATTTATCTCTTTTCACCTATTTTTTCCCTGCATGTTAAGCCACACCAAAACCAGGGCTCATGGTGAATGAGAATGGGACTTTTATTGTTTTTGATGTTAATGATGATTTCTGGGTTTGTTTGTTTGTTTTTGGGCCCCACCCCAACTTCTTTAAAACTGAGGCTCTCAACATTTTGAGATCAAACTTTCTGTACAAGCCCGAGTAGCTTAGTTCTTCAGATACTCAAACCTACATTGGTGTACATTACAATCGTAACGTAAATATATAGGATTAAAAATATGAAAAAAGTTCATATTCATACCCACACCTGCAGGCATTTTAACATTTCAGGCTGTGTGAAGCCTTCTCCCGATTCCGGTTTCATTTTATGAAAAACTTCAGTATGTAGGAAGTCATGGCGATTTTGTTCAGTCGAATCAGATTGGTATGAATATTGATCTGGGAATAATGAAGGTCATGATGTGTTGCAGTCGGTTTCGAGTTCTGGAAACAGCTGTGTGCTGAGCACGGAATCAGCCCCGAGGGCATCGTGGAGGAGTTTGCCACCGAAGGCACGGACCGCAAAGATGTGTTCTTTTATCAGGTAACAAAATTTGTCAGGTAGTTCAAATTCCAGGTCAGGGTTACGGGTTACATTGGTATGTTTATATCCACTACATGGCCAAACGTATGTGGTCACCTGATCTGAGCATATCCCATTCATATGTGAACATATTTTAGATATATATCACACAGCAGTGAGTAAAGGGTTTGTATGAAGACGTGAAGTTTGGGGAAGGATGAACCTTAACATCAACCCCACTGAACACCTTTAGGGTGATCACGTCGCCCCACGCCAGTATCTGGTCTCACTAACATGCTGGTGAGTTATGACTGACAAATCACGTCCCAAAAATCTAGTAGCAGGCCTTCCCGGTACAGTGGAGCTAACAATTTTTTTCTTAAATAGTTTACTGGTGAGTGGAGTTGAATCAGGATCGAGAAAATCTAGAGCAGGTGCGTTCAGTGGCCAGCAGAGGGAGCCAGAGTTTCAGGTGTTCACCTAAGCAATGGGGGAGAAAAATCCAAATTCCAAGCCAGGGGTGAGAGCAGCGTGGGAAAACTCACTGGAGGTGACATGAGGACGAAACCTTGAGAGGAACCAGATGCGCCCCGAGTTCTGGGTTTAACATTTATCCTCGCTGCACGAACCACCATCATGTTTACGTATTTAGTTCGAATTGCCACAGATACTTCTCAATTTCTTCCACAGCTTGTCTGTCCGCTCAGTAAAGTATTACAAAGATTGTTAAAATAATAATAATAAAAGTAAATTCCACTGAAAATATTTAACAGAAAAACAAAGTCGGACGTTTTCTAAAGCTTTTCTCTGTGCTTTGTCTCCCCCCTACAGGCGGATGATGAGCACTACATCCCCCGAGCCGTCCTCCTGGACCTGGAGCCTCGAGTCATCCACACCATCCTGAACTCGCCCTACGCTAACCTGTACAACCCCGAGAACATCTACCTCTCAGAGCACGGAGGAGGAGCAGGAAATAACTGGGCCAGCGGCTTCTCTCAGGTTCAACACCCATACACTCTAACATGCTATTAATCATTCACGCGTGCGTGCGTGAGAGAGTGTGTGTGTTTTCAATTTAGAGTTAAAGTATTTGTTTGGGCTTTTTCCAGGGAGAGAAAATTCACGAGGATATCTTTGACATCATTGATAGAGAAGCCGATGGCAGTGACAGCCTGGAGGTGAGTTTTCGCTTATGTATTATTATTATTAATATTATTATTATTAATAAACATACAGAACTATAATCCAAATAACAGCGTTCCATAGAAAACAGCTATGATTAGTCAAGAGCTCACAACCACAGCAAGAAGGTCCTGGGTTCGAGTCCCGGGCTCGGCGAGGGCGTCTCTCTGTGGAGTTTGTGTGTTGTCCTCCGTGCTTGTGTGGGTTTCCTCCGGGTACTCTGGTTTCCGCCCACAGTCCAAAAACATGCACGTTAGGCTAGCTGGCTGTTCCAAATCGTCCCTTGATGTGAGTGTGAATAGGTGTGTGTTTGTGTGGGGACCGCTGTGTCGGCTGAGGCAGGCTCCACCCTCCCGGTCATTATTGTCTCATTCGGGTTGGTTTGGATCGGAGTGAATAAAGGTGTCCTGATGGAGCAGTGGCGTCTTTTTATTCCCGCTTTGCGTCTCTACGCCGAGCTGGAAGGCACGCTGTCTTTAGCCCTCCGAGGTTTCGGAGAATGTGTATACACACAGTGGGCTGGGAGGGGGTAATTTCACGGCTTTTTATGCCCTCGTAATTGGCAAGCGGGAAACGTCCCTCCCTTTAAAACAACAGAGAGCCCTCACTAGATGGCTTCATTCATATATTCTTCTTCTCACTCTTTTGCTGTACCACGTGATCCTACTAGCGAGCCTATCTCAGATTGCACAGGGCGAAGGTACCGTGGGGGGTGGTGGTTAGGGTGGTTAGACCTAAAATAGTCGTCCTGGTCTCACACAGTGGTGTCTATAGTATGCAGCTTAACACACACAACCCTCACCCCCCTGTTTGGGTGTTTGACTGCTGTGCTATTTGTGTTTCAGGGGTTTGTGCTGTGTCACTCCATCGCTGGAGGCACAGGGTCCGGTCTTGGCTCTTACCTACTGGAGAAGCTCAATGACAGGTTACAACACACACGCGCGCGCACACACACACACACACACACACACACATACACACACACACTGCTCCAGCGCACTCCTTCTTTCCCATTGTCGTGCTGTAACTCTTTAAAGGTACAGTGTGTAAGATTTAGTCGTATCTAGCGACATCTGACGGCGAGGTTCCAGACTGCACCAAGTGACTTCATTCCTGACTCCACCCCTCGAAGCCTGTATGGTTCTGGGATACTGTAGGAACATGGCAGTGCACTTTTTTTATGTTTATCGATGAATACAAGGACATTTGTTGATGATTTCTGCTCATCGAACCTTTAAAATGTTGCCCACTGTATCTTTAATGCACTTACATTGCATTGGTCAGTACAGCGGAAGCCTGGAAAAGTAGTAATGAGTCAGTCATTTTCCCACAGCAGCCTGATCCCAAGGGGTTCAGTGATGCATTGTCGAATTTAGGAAATGCCTCATTAGACAGCTGCTGAATCGGTACAACAACTAACCACAGTGTTTATCTGGAATTTAGTGTTTGCGATTCTCTCTCTCTCTCTCTCTCTCTCTCTCTCTCTCTCTCTCTCAGATATCCTAAAAAGCTGGTGCAGACGTACTCTGTGTTTCCTAACCAGGATGAGATGAGTGATGTGGTGGTGCAGCCTTACAACTCTCTGCTCACTCTCAAGAGACTGACCCAGAACGCAGACTGTGTGGTGAGTAATCACACACACACACACACACACACACACACACACACACACACACACACACACACACACACACACAAACAAGCACATATATCTGAGTATGTGTATATATACGTATATCGTCGCTGTCGAGCGGAAACCTTCTATCTCTGTGTTTAGTCATTATTATTATTATTATTATATATTTATTTATTTATTTATTTTGCAAAAAAAATGTTTATTTTTGAATGAAGATGACGATGAAAAGTCAATGCTATCGGTCACTCTCAACGTGTGTGGGGGTTTTATTACTTAACCAATGAAAAGCTTTAAAAAGAGCTCGTGATCTACTTCTGGTAACTCCATTGGATGCTAGAAAACCAGCTCCGCCTCCGACTTAGCGGAAGCAGCTCACAGCCGAGCTGAAGGTAAAAAACTAAGACTTTAAGTAGTGATAAGGTTAATGTTATAACTAATGTACACACACACGTACATGAACGTGTGCTCGCGCAGAAGTGCAAATATATAAACATGGATGAAGAAACAGAACCAACTTTGATGGCACAAAACTCGATTCTTAAATTGTTTTCATGTCCTGAAAATAATGGTTTAGGACAAATGAGCTTTCTGCTCGGCAGTAACAATATATATATATATATATGATATCAGGGGAAGGTGTGTGGAGGTCAGTGTGAGTAGAACAGGGTGTCTCTCTCTCTCTCTCTCTCTCTCTCTCTCTCTCTCTCTCTCTCTCCCTCTCCTCCACCTAACGCCAAGCAAACATCACATTTCCTCCCTCAGCGCTCGCAGTCACTCGCGTCGACCCTTGAAACAGACCTCCCATTCTTCTTTCCTCACATTCACTACCCAAAAAGAAAAAAGAAAAAAGGGATAGGAAGACAGTTTTAATGCTATATCATTCTCTCACCGCTCACACACACCCTTACACACACACACAGTCGTTCATAATCACTCATTTCCTGAACACCCAAAGCTCAAAATGCATCATATTACTCTCACTGTGGTCGAAAATATCAGGAGGAAACGAACTGGAATTGAAGAATAACACGTGATTTGCGACGAGAGGAGAGGAGACGATATCGTAGCTCTTTAAGCTGACTTTAAGACCAGGGTGCCAAATATACTTCATAAACTAAAGCAGGGTTCCACGGAAAGAGACAAGTGATCATGCAAATCAGTGAGTGTGTCTGTCTGTCTGTTCTTGTGCCTATTTTGCCCAGTTTCATGTCGAAGTTAATGAGCGTACATATTTATCACGAGGGGGTGGATGGCGCTTTCCCTCCGAGTGTGTTAGGCCGTCCCCAAATAAGCATGCGCGGCAGTTCGAAAAGATGCGGGTAGTCACATCGTATGTCACAGAGGGGGCATGTGCATGCTTACGCCCCTCCCTGGTTGGTAGTGGTCATGCGATAGGGGAGGTAATACTTCACTGGTGGGAATTGGATACGACTAGGATTAGGGGACAAAAAAAAGGGGATGTGTAATAAAATTATATAATTATAAAAAAACGAGCATACGAATTTCCCCCTACATAGCACGATGTGTGCCTCTTATACAGGTCTTGTAGCTGAAGACAATGGCGACATCTAGCGGCAGTAGGTGGAATTACCTCGAGCCTGCCCAAAGTCAACTGCTATAAGCTTTCCAATAACTTATTCTTACTTTTTTAGCCAGCAAAGCCTCTAGTAGTAATAATAATAATAATAATAATAATAATAATAATAATAATGGGACGTTGCCCCATCGTGAAGATCTTTGCACGATTTTTTGTTTCTTATTTTCTTCAGCGTCCCCTCTATGACGCTGTTACGTTACCGGCTAAAATAAAGAAGATCGGAAAGGTTGACCGAGGCGGCTACACGCCGTTTAAAAGGAATTTCTCTGGTTAGTTTTGCGTGTGTTTTCATGTCAAGTAAGGTATTTTATTTGTTTATGTGTGTGTTTGTGCTTAATTACATTCCTCGGACTATAATTTTCCCCAGGCCTCATGGATTTGGGGCGGAGCTTGCTGTGTTGAACAGTGCTGATTCGATAAACTCGGGCATCACAGAATGGAATATTTGTCGCTTGAAAAAAGTGGTGCCACATGGAGTGGTGCTAGAAAGTTTCTGTGTTTCTGCAGATTGTCCCACGCACCGAATGTTCACATACTTTTGAAAACTCATAGGTTCGTATTACTGGTTCGCCCGTTTGCGATGTTTCTGTCTCGGTTGTTTAATCGGGTTCTCTTTATCTACCGCTAGGACTCGCACGGTGACGTTTCAAATCATATTTACGCAGAAATATTGAAAATCTTAAAGGGTGCACAAACTTCCGAGCACCGCTCTGAGAGGCTGGTCACATGACTGCGTTTCGGCTGTAAATCTATAAAGCTATCGGAACAGGCTCTGTCCGTCTGTTCGTCCGTCTGTCCGTCGCACTTTAGTTTCCGGACATTTACTTGCCGCGCGCTGAAACTTGGTATGCTGGCTCACTACTATGAGAGTTTGTGTGTGTGTGTGACCTTGACCTGCTTTTCAAGGTCACAGAGGCAAAACTGTATTAGGTTCCCGGACATTTACTTGCCGTGCTCACATGCTTTCGGCGGGAGCACATGTACCCCTGTGGTCATGGCGTGTTTCCTCCTCGTGTGCTTACACTAAAATCAAAGCCACGCACAGAACCATCCGTCAGGGACTAGCTAACGTGATCAGCGAGAGTCGACGGCTGCGTGGGCTTTATTGAATCAGGCGCGGCTGCACGCTAGCTTAGGCTCCTTCTCAGGCGGATTAAATTAGCGCGGGAGCTAACGAGGCTGATGAAGTCGTACTAACGGAGTACTCTGAGACATGCTGTCCTTCACGTCTTTATCCCCACACGTCCACACGTATAAGTGTATGGGTACGGGACGTCCTCGGTGAAGCCCGGATGGTTCCTACAGTTCATCTGAAAAAGAAAAGAAAAAACATCAGCGCAGACACGACGATCGGAGAGAGTTTATAATGAGGTAGAAGGAAATTCCCTCGACTGCTTAGAAGCGTATAATATATAATATATATATATATATATACAGTATATAACAGCAGCTTCTCTCTCTCTCTCTCTCTCTCTCTCTCTTCCTTATTCTCTCCTGCCCTTTCATTCTCCCTTTTTCCGCTCGCTTTCTCTTGTTCTCTCTCTCTCTCTCTCTCTCTCTCTCTCTCTCTCTCTCTCTCTCGCACCCCCGAGTTCCCTCTTTCTCTCACGCCCTCTCACTCTCCCTTGTATACTTTTACTCGTGCCCACTCTCACCCTTCCTCTTTCTCTTCCCTTCCTCTCTCCCCCCACCCCCTAAGTGTGCTTTCTCACTCTTCCTCTTTCTCTGTTTTTCTCTCCCTGGTTCTCTTGTGCTCTCTCGGTCTTGCTCTCTCTCTTCCTTGTTCTCTCATGCTCTTTTTCTCTCCCTTTTTCTCTCGCTCTCTTTTGTTCTCTCTCTCTCTCTCTCTCTCACGCTCCATCTTTCTCTCGTTCTTTATCGCGCTCTTTTTTGCTCTCTGTCGCTCTCCATCCCTTGCTCACCCTCGTTCACCCACTCATTCTCTCTTGCTCTCGCATGCTCAGTCGTTCTCTGTCTTGCTCTTTCTCTCACCCTGTCTCTCACTCTCTCTCTTCCTTGTTCTCTCACTGTCTCTTGCTCATACTTGTGCTCATTTTTGCTCTCTCACTGACTTTCTCTTTCCCTCTTGTCCTTTCTCTCGCACTCTCTTGCTTCCTCTCTCTCTCTTTCTCTCTCTCTCTCTCTCTTTCTTGATATTATATATTTGACACCCCCCCCCCCCTTTCTCTCTCCCAGGTGGTGCTGGATAACACGGCTCTGAACAGGATTGCCACCGACAGACTACACATCCAGAATCCGTCATTCTCTCAGATCAACCAACTGGTGAGACACATCACGTGAATCCGTCGCCATGGAGACCAGAGTGTCTCCTTACCCGTCTTCCTTCACCATAACCCAGGAATAAAGCCTCGGGGTCGTCCCGTTGTAGAGAAATAATCAACAGAAGATTTCCATCCTGAAGTGTTTAATTCCTCTTACATCACCGCCGACATGTCTAGCTTCTTAGCCGCAGCCGTCCACGACCGGGAGTCCATGGGAGCAGATCTCTCACATGAGGGAGGGATGGTATACGCTCGCTTAACTGTCACTCACAGCGATCGCCCGCCAATAGTGGGAGCTGATTCGTTCAAGGGGGTGGGTAGCGCTTTCCAGCCGAGTGTGTTCGGTCGTCTCTGAAAACGCATGCGCAGCAGTTCGTTAAGAGGTGGGGGGGGGGCGGCATCACGTGACACAGAAGGTGCTTATACCCCTCCCTGGTTGGTGGTAGTCGTACGATAGGGAAGGCAGTAATTGACGGGTGGAAACTGGCTACGACTTAAATTGGGTGGTGGGGGGGGTCTCTATCCCCCCACCCCCCACCCCCCTTCTCATGTGATTTCCTTTATAGAGCTGCTGTTAAACACCTTTTGACCAATCAGATGTAAGAATTTCACAGTGACGAGGGGAAAACAAAACCAAAAACCATGGTGTGTGTGTGTGTGTGTGTGTGTGTGTGTAACGCTGTATGATTCCAGAGTAACAGAAGGGGGGAAAAATCATCTCCGGATCCGTTTTATTCCAGTCCAGTGATCTGATGGCTGACACGCAAGAAAGACACGTGAAACCGGTTATGTGAGCGTGAATCAGTCTTCGAAAAATGTCCTTTGTGTTCGAGGAGCAGAAGTTCCTCCGTGAAACCGTGTCCTTTTTTTTTCCCCCCACGTATTAATAGCGGCTGATGACGGCAGCATTGCTCACCTCCTCGAAGCCTCGTTTCCTTTGAACGGCGGCCGATGATCTCGGCGGCGTAGGCAGAGAGCTGAGACTTGTCGCCGCGCGGCCTGTTCAGTCTCACATCCACTCACGCAATTATTTCCAAAGGCAACAAAATGGTTCAACTCGGATTAACCTCATTCGAGAGGCCCCAAGTTAAATAATACAGTTAATGTTGTTGGCATTTTAAAAGATGCATAATTCATAAGAGTTATAATCAAACACAATACCCCCCCCCCTTCCCCCATCACTAATACCCGTAAAACCACCACTTGGTCACCCCGCCCCCTGCTTTTCGGGATGGCTTTATAGCTTCGGGTTTAAAGTGCATTCCCATGACGACTCGGTTGTTAGGATTTTTGTAAATCACATGATCAGTGAAAAAGCTCAACCAAAAGTAAATGTTTCCTGTGTGCATATTTTACTGGAAAAATTAGTTTTTGAACTTGACAACAACATCGTGTGCGCTAACTTTTACAAACACTCAAGCCTTTCGTCTGGGGTGGATACAGTGCCCTGGTTTGGCGTTGCCATGCCGTGAAAACGGGTTTCGGATCACACGTGATGTAAAATGGGGCGCACAAACTTTGGCTCACGCCCGTCTCTTCCTTGGAACGGATGCCTGTTGTGGAAACACGTGCCCCAGATCCCAGATTACATATTCGCTCCCCTGAGCCTTTTCCAAAGGACAGACCCAGTGCTCTGATTCCGAATACGCTCTCCGAGGGAAGCTGCAGCTTTGGTTTCTCAGTAATTAGGCCGAGAGGTTAGCTTCTGCTGCGTGGCGGCTCGCAGCGGTTTCCCCCCGAGGGCTCCGGTCGAGTGTCAGTCAGAAACCCGTCAGTCAGGAGTGTAACTGTAGCTTGGCAGGTGACAGCGAATAGACACGCCCTCCTGTCTACCACGCTGCACAGAGAGCTTAAATTTCTTTTTAACGTCAGGAAGCTTGCGAGATGCCAGACGTTTAAAATTCACATTTTATCTACTACCATTTTGTATAGAATTGTTGTCTTGGTTAGGCCACGCCCACACAAGGCAAGCTAATGTAGCGCTAGTGTTTGCATTTTTCTTGTTTTCTTTCAACATGTTTTCGTTTTTCTTCCTCCAGGTCTCCACGATCATGTCCGCCAGCACGACGACGCTACGTTACCCTGGATACATGAACAACGATCTGATTGGTCTGATTGCGTCCCTCATCCCCACTCCCCGCCTTCACTTTCTCATGACTGGGTACACACCTCTAACCACCGACCAGTCAGTAAGTAGTGAGAGACGTGTATAAGGTGGTTAGTCATGACCGATCAGAGGGAGCGGGTTCTTACCATAAAATAGTTTACAGGAAAGCCTGTTAGCAGAACTAGCTGGTTAGCTGAAGGCCTGTACGCCCTCGCCGAGCCAGGGCCTCAAACCCACGACCTTGCGGTGGGGCGGATGTGCGAACCACTATGCTACTGTGCCGCCACAGGAAATTGAGTAATGTGGAAATGTAAAATCTGCATTTTTACTTCTAAAGAGCAATACGTAAACAAACCGGGTGTGTGTGAAGCCCCGCCCACTCTCAATTTCATTGGATGCTCGCTTTTGGCCAATCATAGCCATTTTCTCTACTATGAAAAAGAAATATTTTGTTGCTTTACGTGAAATTAGTCTACACTGAAAAATTAGCGGCATTAGTGACACTTCCGCAGCTAGCAGAACTAGGGGAAGCTAGCGTTAGCGGCACTTCCGGCTTCGTCGACACGGCCTATGTGCACTCTACTATGGAGATTGCTATTGGGGCATACCGAGGACATCCCGAGGCCGGCCAGCATTAGCTTAAAACGAGTCATAACCATTTCCGCGTTTTTCCCTCCGGTGATGTTTGGGTAGCTTAGCCAATCAGAGCGCGCAGTCGCAAATATCTAGTGACCCAGGATAGAATAAGACACTGTTGTACACTGAATTCGATTTAATATAGATAATGCATCTGAGTATTCATTTCTCTGTAGGTGGCGAGTGTGAGGAAGACGACGGTGCTGGATGTGATGAGGAGGCTCCTTCAGCCCAAGAACGTCATGGTGTCCACAGGCCGAGACCGTCAGACCACCCACTGTTACATCGCCATCCTCAACATCATCCAGGGAGAAGTGGATCCTACACAGGTGTGTGTGTGTGTGTGTGTGTGTGTGTGTGTGCTGCACTGCTGTGGGTGTCAAAAAAGGGGCGTGGCCTCAGTAATGCGCCGTGTCGCCTCCCTGTATGGTTTTCAGTCAAACTTCTGTCTCTTCATTCAGGTCCACAAGAGCCTCCAGAGAATCCGCGAGAGGAAGTTGGCTAATTTTATCCCGTGGGGTCCTGCTAGCATTCAGGTGGCGCTCTCGCGCAGGTCCCCGTACCTGCCATCGGCTCACCGCGTCAGCGGGCTCATGATGGCCAACCACACCAGCATTTCTTCGGTAAGACCCCCCCCCACCACTACGGTATGGTAGTGATGTCACTACTGTACAGCGTAACATTCCGGGGAGTTGATCTAAAGGTCGTTACACTGCAGTAAGTTTGTAGTTGTGTCAGTGAGGTAGTCGTGTGTGTGAACTAGGAGCGTCACGCTGACGGGAACGCCCTCTCGGCTGCACATTCCAGTGATATAACCAGTCATCACCGGGTTTTACAGAGAACGGCCCGAGGCGGCGGTGTTTCAGCCGCACCATCAGACAAAGCGCGAAAAGGTCACACGGAGTGTCGTTCGGGAAAACCCGTCTCTCCGGTCTGCTTTCAAAGTTCAGGCAGTCGAGTCAGTAGACTACTTGATATCACATGATTTCGCGAAGGTACCTGCGCCACATCTGGAACGCTGTTTAGCCAATCAGCCAACCGTGTCACAGCAGAGCAGTGAATAAAGTCCGGCTGCTCAAGAGCTCCAGTTCCGAATATCAGAACGCTTCCAAAATACGATGAACAGGTCATCCAGTGAGCATCAGGTCTACGGGCGGGAACGCCTTTTCAATAAAACGGATCCGAACCCAGACGCGTTTCGTCTAACAGGAACGCTGCTGTAAATATAACCGCAACATAATTAGCGTCACCTAATTATAAGCGCGGTGTGAAACCGTGGCGAGCGGAAAGGCATCTCAGTACGCCGCTACAACAGCACCACGTCGGGTTGCTCCCACTGCAGGCTCACACTCGGCGTCGGGCTTCTCCGACCCTCCAGTTTCCGTCTGAAGTGGCTGACGGGGGTGAACGTGTCTCCGTGGGGTTGTGAGGGCTGACTCTGGTTTTAGATTGTTCACTTTTTTTTTTTTTTTTTTTTTTTAATCCCACCCCTCAGCTGTTCGAGAGGACGTGCCGTCAGTACGACAAGCTGCGCAAGCGCGAGGCTTTCCTGGAGCAGTTCCGCAAGGAGGACATCTTCAAGGAAAACTTCAACGAGCTCGACGACTCGCGCGAGGTGGTGCAGCACCTGATCAACGAGTACAGCGCCGCCACGCGCCCCGACTACATCTCCTGGGGCGCACAGGAGCAGTAACACACACACACACACACACACACACACACACACACACACCCTGGACTCAGCTGTTTGTCAGCAATTAAGTGTTTGAGTGAAGACGAGTGTATATATCAGTTTATCAGTATCCTCTCTCTCTCTCTCTCTCTCTCTCCCCCCCCCCCCCTTCTCTTTTCTGCTTTATC
>JAQMYF010000003.1:5552004-5564834 GCA_030014195.1 Neosilurus mollespiculum | reverse complement strand
CCCCCCCCCCCCCCTTCTCTTTTCTGCTTTATCTTTCTCGCCTTCTCTCCTGTGCTTTCTCTCTCTCTCCTCTCTCTCGCTGTTGCTTTCTCCCCTTCTCTTGCTCGCTCTTGCTCTCTCCTTTCTCTCAGACATCCTTTCTCCTCTTCTTTCTCTCCTTCTTTTCTTCTCTGCCTATTTTTAAAAGCCTGTATCCACTCATTTTTTTCTCCTTTCCTCTGTCACTAGATTTCTTTTTCTCTCTCTCGCGGTCTTTCTTTCAATCTGTTGTTAAAGCGTTTGTCGGTCATTTCATCTCACCCTCTTGATGTCAGGACCACACACACCTATAGACAGGGTCCTGAGTAAGCACAGATAAGGTCTGTGAGCAGCTCTGCAGGAATAACTGGGACGAAAGGGGGTGGAGCGGAAAAAGGATAAGCTGAAGAGAGAAAAGGACGAAGGCCGAGCACGTGGGGGCGCACGCCGACTCTTTATCTCCTGCATGATGTAAATCTGGGGCTTTTTAGGGATTGTTTGTTTAATTATTGTTAAAATCCGGAAGCTTTTAGGAGCCCCTTCATCGGTTCTTGCTGGTTTCTAATCCAGAGGTCGTGCAGACGCAGTGAAGGGTCGCCTTGCCCGAGAAGGGTGCATACGAGAACACCCCGCACGTGTCAGTGTTCAGTTCCCTGGAATACACTCACTGCAGCCCAGGAACGGGGCGATGCGGTGAATCCGAGGTCTCCGGGACGAGGAGAGAGCTGCTGTACAGTATGGACAGAATAAAGGGTCTCCTTAAAAACATCCCGGTACCGTGTCCTCTCCGGCCTCCTCCTGCACGTCTTTTCTACTGTAAATAATTAGTGTTCACTGAAATAAACGATTTTCTAAGACAAGAGGTTTCACTGTTTTAATGATCCACCTTTTCCTGTGTGTGTGTGTGTGTGTGTGTGTGTGTGTATACACACATGATCACTCCAATAACAACACGAGGTAAACGGTGGTCCACTGGTGTTTTTGTTTATTATTTAATCACATACAGTATCTACCATTCATTCCTTATTATTGCACATTCACGTTCGCTGTACAGACAAATAGTGCAACTGGCTACAGACGCGCATCACGGCGCAGTACCGCGCAGCATCCCGACTCAACACTCCGTGACTGTGTTCGCGTATGCGGCGTGAAGCTTTAAGACGGTGGGCGGAGCTGCCTGCAGCTGCTTGAGTGACGCATGGAGAGTGGCGGTGCTGTTGGACGGGACGGGACGGGACATCATGGAAAGGGAACAATGTTACGCGCAGTACAAACAGAGATGACTTGATGGCACTCACGAGTCCGGAAACACAAAATTCCATAAAGGTGAATTTAATCTACATTTTTTTTTAATCTGCTGAAATAACAACAGTTCCTGGACTCGGACTTTCGGAGTTGACTGCTCAGTTTTTTCAATTTGAATGTATTACTGTTACTAAAGGGAAAATTTTTATGATGATTTTAGAATTGGGGGGGGGTGTTTACTGTGTGATCTGTTCTGTTCACACTAATACATTTGGTCCGTGTGGAAACAGACGCTGATTGCGGTGTTTCTTGTCGTCCGGATGCATGTTGCCCTTTTTTTTCCTTTTTTTGGCAAGCCTTCTCCATCCGGCTTAAAAGAAATATATATGAACTATATACACCGGGGCTGCTTATTCCCAGGCCCTGCGTGATTAATAAAGGAATAAAATACACTGATACACGTCTTCTTAAGCAGATATAAAAAAAAAAAATCATAAAAAAAATAACAGATACTGTTGACATCCATAAATAAAAAAACAGTTATACACGTTATAAAAAGCAAAATGATGAACGACCGTGTGGGTGCACTGATTGATTATTTAGGTTATGCTGGTGCAGGTGAGCTATTAATCCTACAGAAATCCTGCATGTGCATGACGTAAGCCTTCATATGAGTCGAGTAATGAGGACTGAATTATTGTTTTAAAAGCAGAATCTGACTTCAGACAGCTGGCGACGTCACATTGGGAAATTTTGCATCTTTTAAAGAAAAAAAAAAACCCCCAACATGATTTCTGCTCTCAGGCTTCAGTTCTCTCTCCACCAATCACGTTTCCGACATCCACGATGGCTGCCTCCCTCTCTCTCTCTCTCTCTCTCTCTCTGTATAAGTGTAACGGAGGTGTTTGAAGAAACGCTTGCGAGACACCCAAGTTGCTTTGGTTTGAACGTACTCCCAGACACTCGTGTCTCAGATCCCGCCCCATTCACTATATAGTGCACTTGTATCATATGAGTCTGAAATGCGGTCGAGAAATCCCACAATGCACTGTGACAAGTGTCCATCGATCCCATAATGCTCTTTGTAGTTCATAGGGAGCAGGAACGTAGGGCGGTCCAAGTTCTCTGAAAGCAGGCTTTTCTTTTTCATAAAAAAAAGTCTATAAAAGGGGTGTGTCTGTGTCTCACAGTGTGTGTGTGTGTGTGTGTGAGAGAGAGAGAGAGTGTGTGTGTATTCTTGCTGTCCTGTATTCGTCTGCCTTTCCTTCAGGCTATTTATCAGCTTGGCCAGGAGCCTGCTGGGAACTCTGGGATCTTTGGCCATCATCCGTCGTGTCCTGCGCGGTCTTGTCCATTTATCTCAGGAGTCTCTACGTCTTGGACGGAGTGGGCGGAGCGATTGGACGGGGGCGGATGGGGTGGGGTGCCGCTTTAGAATGGGCCGCGTGTCTCCTCAGACCGGGTGAGAGGGCAGTTCCAGCAGGGAGGGGTGGAGCTTGGAGCTGGTTTCCATGGTGATACAGTCGTCCTTGGCCAGCTGGCGTCGGGTGGCACTGAAGTAGGCATTCATCAGCTGCATGATCTCAGTCAGCTGAGAGAGAGAGAGAGAGAGAGAGAGAGAGAGAGAGAGAGGGAGAGATTAGAACAGACTGATCATGTGCACAGTGACAGTGGTGGAGAGAGAGAGAGACAGAAAAGCAATCTAGAGAAAGAGAGACCAGAGTTAACGTCCCACCACTCCTGCAATGAGAATTCAGAGGACGAGAGAGAGAGAGAAGAGAAACGGACATGTCTGTCATCTCCAGCGATGAGAAACAGACAGGTTGACAGAGAGACAAATATAACGTGGCACAGACAGTGAGAGAGATAGCAAGAAAAAGATTAGGAATGAGACAGAAGATGAAGGAGGACAGAAGGAGAGTGAGACAGATTGAGAATGAAGCAGAGTGAGAGATGAAAAGTGAGAGAAATGGCAAGAGAAAGTTAGAGAGTGAGACAATTAGAGAGTAAGAGATGGAGAGAGAGAAAGTGAGATGGAGAGAGAGACAGATGGATGGACAGTCAGAGAGTGAGACAGATGGAGAGTGAGAGAAAGTGAGTGACAGAAAAATGGAGAGAGAGAGACAGTAGGATTTAGCAGAGCAGAAGTGTGTGTTGTTAACGCGCAGTACGTCGGAGGTGTGTGTGTTAACATGCAGTACGTCGGGTGTGTGTGTGCGTTAACGTTCAGTACGTCGGAGGTGTGTGTGTGTGTGTGTTAACGTGCAGTACGTCGGAGGTGTGTGTGTGTGTGTTAACGTTCAGTACGTCGGAGGTGTGTGTGAGAATGTGTGTGTTAACGTGCAGTATGTTGGAGGTGTGTGTGTGTGTGTGTGTGTGTGTGTTAATGTGCAGTATGTTGGAGGTGTGTGTGTGTGTTAATGTGCAGTATGTTGGAGGTGTGTGTGTGTGTGTGTGTGTGTGTGTGTGTGTGTGTGTGTGTTAATGTGCAGTATGTTGGAGGTGTGTGTGTGTGTGTGTGTGTGTGTGTGTGTGTTAATGTGCAGTATGTTGGAGGTGTGTGTGTGTGTTAATGTGCAGTACCTCGGAGGTGTGAAACAGCAGGTGACGGTCAGTGGCAGTGATGGTGAAGGTGTTGCTGTCGGAGACGCCGTACGAGCAGATCTGCGCGATGGGGAGCGACTCGAACGCCTCGGCCTCGCCTGGGCGATACAGAGACACACAGGAAGCGGCCACGCCCAGCCACAGACGCTGCGAGAAGCTTCCGCTCTGAACCACATGGAGACAGAACCTGGTTATTACATCATCGCTACATATAAACTCCGGAATCTCTCCTCACGGCTGCTCGTCTCACCATGTAGAAATCCACTTCGTACAGCGTACACCCGAAGCCTGGCCACTGGCGGGCGATGGCGAGGTAGGCGGCCATGCTGTCCGTGCGGCTGTACCCGGACAGAGCTTTCCAGCGCTCCATAATGCTGGTGGACAGGGCGGTGGCCTCGTCTCGCAACCTGGCACGCTGTCTCTGCTCCTGTCCGTCACGCCGCTTCTGACCCCACAGCGCCCCTAAGAGGCCGGCGGGGAACGGGGGACACCCGGGAGCCTCGGTAGGAGGAAGCAGCGCCCGGTTCTCCAGCGCCCGCACCGGGTACAGCTGCTCGAGGGCCGGGTACGGAGCCAACGATCCGTAATCTCCGAGCAGAGCCTGGAGTCTGAGAGCGGCCAAAGACAACAGGTCCTCCTCACACACGGGCAGCTGACCTCGTACAACCATCTCATGGCACTGACACACACACACACACACACACACACACACACACACACACACAGGGGCACTTTATTACTCTTTAGTTTCTGCATGCAATAATATCAATAAAACAGCTTTGTGTGTGTGTGTGTGTGTGTGTGTGTGTTGTCCCTCACCTGCTCGTAGAGGAACAGGTACTCGATGCTGTCTGTGCTGATGCTGTCTGTATCCAGAAGGCAGTAGAGTTTAAAGCACAGCCTCCACTGACCCTCAGGCTCCGACTCCTTCACTGACAGACTGAGAGTGAGACAGACGCGGAGACAGACGGGGAGACAGAAGCCGTCACTGACATGATGAACACAACAAACTGCACAGTCAAAGAAAAGTGCTGAGATTCCTGAGTATAAAGCATACAATAAATGTGTCAATCATTCCTAAACAACATGCTGTATATAGCACACACACACACACACACACACACCTCTCTCTGTGCTGCGTGTGCACTTTCGTGTTTGTGCGTGTGTTGTCTGAGAGCATGTGTGAGCGTGTATCATGTCCCTGAACTTCCAATTCTAGGAACGGCTGGTACAGCAAGCCTTGCAAAACACACACACACACACACACACACACACACACACACACACGCGCGCGCGCAAGCTTCCGAGAACCAAACAGACGGCTTTTATTCTAGCTGGCCTCCTTATCTTGTTGAATTTGCTAACCACATCAGCTGAATCTGACATCGCTCTCACAGGGACACCCTCGGTTCGATATCAAAACCACACACACACACACACACACACACACACACACACACACACACACACGAACTTTCTCACGGTGCGCTGAATGACGGCGCTGTTCTAATCTCGGATATGATCTTTAACTGAAACGGAACATCCGCGTATCTGTGCTTTGTCCCGCGGGATGTGAGCGGATTCGGGGAAAGCGAATGAAGAGAGGATGAACTCGTTTTCACTGCATTCACGCTGCTGTGTCGGGTTAATGAGAAGGCAGAGGACGGAGATGATGACCTTTGACCTTGACTAATGTATGCTGGGTATGGAGGGCTTCCGAGTTAATGGATAAAAGTATTTACTTTTCGAATTTGGTGATGACGTCGGCGATGATGGTGCCGCCACCGATCGCCTTTTCCCAGGAGTCTTTCTGCTCAAACAGAGCGAAGGTGTTACGGCTGTGCTGCAGGCCGAGTCGCTCCGCCACCTTCCTCACCACCTAGAGAGAGAGAGAGAGAGAGAGAGAGAGAAAGGGGGGGACAGAGAGGAACAGAGAGAGAGTAATATTTAGTTCCTATATAGGTTCTGGTACTTTGGAGGTACCTTATGTTCTAGTATGAGAGTGTATGTGTGAGTGTGTATGTGAGAGTGTGTGAGAGAGAGAGAGAGAGAGAGAGAGAGAGAATGATTGAGTGTGTGAGACTGTGTGTTAGAGAAAGAGTGTGTCTGAGAGTCTGTGTGTGTGAGTGAGAGAGATTGTGTGTGTGTGTGTGTGTGTTATAAAAAGAGAGTGTGTGTCTGTGCACGAGAGAGCGAGTGGGTTTGTGTGACAGTCTAATTGTGTGTGAGAAAGAGAAAGTGTCTGTGTGTACATGCACGTGCGTGAGAGTGGGACAGAGAGAGAGTGTGTGTGTGTGTGTGTGTGTTTGTGTGTGTGAGAGTGTTAGAGAGAGACAGTGTGTGTGTGTGTGTGTTTGTGTGTGAGAGTGTTAGAGAGAGACAGTGTGTGTATGCATGAGAGAGAATTTGTGTGTGTGATAGAGCGTGTGTGTATGTGAGTGTGAGAGAAAGAGAAAGGGTGTGTGTGTGTGTGTGTGTTAGAGAAAGAGCGCGTGTGTGAGTGAGTGTGACAGTGTGTGTGTGTGTGTGTATGTGTGTGTGTTAGAGAAAGAGAGAGTGTGAGAAAGTGACTGTGGGAGAGGGTGTGTACCTCGTTAGCAGTAGTGTGTGAGCTGATGGGAATCCTGCAGCAGCCTGGTCCGGGGTAGTTGACGGTACACACCATCTCCCGCCGCGTCATCAGGCCCTGGATCTCCTCCCAGGACGGTACGCACTCACGGCAGCGCGTTTTCTCCAGAGCCTGAGCGATGAATGAGGCGTAGCTCTCCACCTCCGAGTCCACGCACACACTCTGCACCCTGTCACCGCCAGCACATAAAGGGTTACCACTGGCACCAAACTCAACGAGCAGCTACGACACACAGAGTGCGCCAGCGAAAAGAAAAACACCATTACTTTGATTTATCGCCATGATGTGGAGGGCGGAGCCTAAAATCCAGCATTGGGACAAAAAGCGTCTGAATTTCCTTTTATGGAAATAATGTTTGTGACGTATGACGAGAAGTGATGAATCAGCTCTAAAGACATGTTGCATGCTGCAAAAGTGAGACTTTATAGTAGTGTAGGATCAGGGAGTGCTCGTCCTCATGTCATGGTGTGTGAGTGTGTGTGAGTGTGTGTGTGTGTGTGTGTGTGTGTGTGTGTGTAAAGAAAGCGGACAGGAAAGAGAATTTTCCACAAGAGTCAACTTGGGCAAGCAGCTGTTTCCGTGCACTCAGCCACAAGCCCGGGTGTGGTTTATGTTTGTTTACACACTTACGGTGTGTGTGTGTGTGTGTGTGTGTGTGTGATGTGCTGACACGGGTCTGTAAAGTGTGTACACTTTGAAGCAGATGATTTCTGTGGGAAAGTGAGAACACGACACGCTGTTCAAGGGGTCAGGGTCATGAGAAAGCGGTTGCTAGGGAACAAGGAATCACAAACGGCAAGGATCCAGTATAGACCACACCCACTTGTGATCCCTGTGTGTATGTGTATGTGTGTGTGTGTGTGTGTGTGTGTGTGTGTGTGTGTGTGTGGTCACCTCTTGAGGTGGAAGCGCAGGTATCGGAGCACCAGGCTGCTGGGCAGGAAGGTGCAGCTGGCGCAGGTGAGGAGCTGCCAGTAGCGCAGCCGGGCGCCGTTCTGCGTCTGCGTGTCCGTGTGCGCGTGCGTGTTGGAACGAGCGTGTGCGATGCTGGTCTGTTTGATGAGCTGGCAGTACAGCTCGTCCCTCAGGGGTCGGAGGTCGAGGCAGGTCTGCAGGACGCCCTGGATCAGAGGCACGGGCTCTCGCTCCGACTCCAGCTGCTGTATGCAGTTAAAGAGCCTGACGGCTTCTTCTCGCACGGACACGTAGCCTTTACTGCCTAAATCTACACACACACACACACACACACACGTATAAGCTTTTGTATTGAGAATTCTATATATCTGTTCATGGCTTAGGGGTGTGTGTGTGTGTGTGTGTGTGTGTGTTTGTTAGAGAGAGAGACAGTGAGAGAGAGAGAGTGTGTGTGTGTGTGTAAGAGTGTGTTAGAGAGAGAGAGTGTGTGTGTGTGTTAGAGAAAGAGAGATAGTGTGTGTGTGTGTGTGAAAGAGAGAGAGTGTTAGATAGTGTGTGTGTGTGTGTGTGTGTGAAAGAGAGAGAGTGTGTTAGAGAGAGTGTGTGTGTGTGTGTGTGTGTGTGTGTGAGAGAGAGGGAAAGAGAGAGAGTGTGTTAGAGAGAGTGTGTGTGTTAGAATAAGAGAGAGAGTGTGTGTGTGTATGTGAGAAAGAGAAAGAGAATGTGTGTTAGAGAAAGTGAGAGGGTGTGTGTGTGTGTGTGTTAGAGAAAAAGAGAGAGAGAGTGTGTGTGTGTGTGTGTGTGTGTGTGTGCGTGTGTGTGTGTTATTTACGTAAGTGGTCCAGGCTGCCGTAGGGAAAAGGTAGCAAAGGTGCGTATAGTGGACTCTGTGTGTACCTCAGGATGGGGTTGTGTTGATAAATGTGTTCTACCACCTCAGGGTTAAACTTGTTCTCCTACACACACACACACACACACACACACACACACACACACACACACACACACACACAGATATTGCAAATACTACTTCCTTATTAACTGGCTGTGACATCAGTACAGTCTCTCACTTCCTCTCAGTGATTTGCATATAAATTAAATATACACACACGCACACACACGCACACACCCAGGCACACGCACACATACACGCACACACACACACACACCCGGGCACACCTGCACACACCCACACACGCACAGCCAGATCAGGGTATACACACAACATAAATGTGTTTGGAGGGTGTGTGTGTGTGTGTGTGTGTGTGTGTTTGGATGAGTCTGCAGGGACAGGATAAATGACCTCAAGGTTGGGCTGCGTCCCAAACCGCGCTGCTACCCCACTATGGGAATAGCACGGCACCACAGGCACGGCGTAACGTACAGGGTCTCTTTTCTTTCCCTCAGCGCTCCCGTAGCATCTTGAGTAGGGTTGATTTCCAGAAACTTTTATTTTGAACTCATGATGTTGCTATGGTGACAGCACCACAGCGACCTTTATTCTGAAATCTGGTTGGTGCCATAGTGAGCAAATTGCCATGGCAGCGTCTCCTGTTCTTGCACCTTGTGTAACTTCGATTCACGAGAGACTTGAGTGCATTGAGAAAGAGTTTAAAGATCCAGATGTTTTCATACGTTAATCGCTATGCTAAAGCATTTCGTAAAATTAGCATGGCGCAAGATATTGTTAGCATTTTTTCCTCTGTCCGCTGGGTGACTCTACCGTTACGCTGACTGTGAATATGCGACGCAATGCAGGTAACTCCCCCCTCGTACAGTCATGTGACATCTGACAGGAGAATGTGAGCAGAGGGGGACCACTGGCACCATGGCGACCAGCCTGAGCGGGGATTCCTGACTAGCAACCAGGAAGTTATTAATACGGCGTGTGTGCAGAGCTGCATTACATCAGACAGACGGTTATTTACAGATGCAGCAGCAGAACGACTCTTCATATTAATAACACGCCGCTGATATCATGGCCCGGGGAGACACACAAGCATAAAAAGATGCAGAGTGTGTGTGTGTGTTTATATTCATGATTTGTGGGTGTGGCCCTGGATGGAACATTGAAAGATAATGAAAGTATAAAGTATATATGAAAATAAAATCCTTTTCTATATATATATTTTTTTTGACGCAGCACCAAAACACTGCCGGTCCTGAAGCCAACATGATGTCACTGCGTTGCCATGACGACAACTCTTAACATGACCTGTGCATCAGGGACGAGTCTCAATCTTATCATCCGTTTCATTCACGGCATCCTTTCGTGCTCTACTACTCTAGCTTAGGTCATTGCATATGCATTCTTCTGGGGGCGTGGCTTTGAATGGTTGGGGGGCGTGGCTTCTGTTGGAGCACTTTTGTGAAATATGTGGAACTAAAACCGTTCTACTTAACCGCGTCGTCTTTTCTCAACCGAAAAAAAAGTGCTCTGGAAACAAGAACTGGATTGATGTCACCTTGTTGCCATGACAACAATGACCTGTTGTGTTACCCCGGCACCACGGGGCGACTTGATTCGCCTGTCAATCATGCTACTTAAAGGATGCTCGAGCACTGAAGTGTTCTAACCTAGGTTATGTGTGTGTGTGTGTGTGTGTGTGTGTGTGTGCATGTGTGTGCATGTTCACCTCTATGTCGCGGATGAGGAGTTGAGTTGGCGTCTCCACCGGCGCTTTGCTGTCAATGACCTTCTGTACTGCACACGCCCAGTGCACCGCCTCGTTAAAGTGTTTCGTGAAGAGCTTGTAGCAGTGTTTCCGCCCAAACACAGTCAAACTCCAGTAACCTACACACACACACACACACACACACACACACACACTTATTAGGACAAGATATGGTGACAAATTACTGGACCATATAGCCCATACATAACCTTATTCTTAATCCCTCTCACACACACACACACACACATTTCGTTGTGACTAAGTGTACTCCTTCTCTCCACACAATAACTCCTCTCATCTATCCGTCTTCATTTTATTTCTTTGCTCTCTGTCGCTCCACACAATCACTGGTTTCTGTGACTCAGCCACTGGGCTTTGCCGCATGAACGGAGGGAATGAGTGGCGCTTACTCACCAAAGCGCCTCTGTTCCTCTCCGCATGCCATCGCTCGGCCGCTGAACTCTGAGCTCTGCTGCCCGCCTCCTTACCCCCCCCCCCCCCCCCCCAAAGCCCAATAAAACCCAGTGCTGGTGTTTTCTTTTTCCCCCCAAAAACCAAATCTTCGATGTTATCAATTTCCCTGACAGCACCATTAACAGGGTTTGTCTGGGGTTTTTTTCATCACCGCTCTGTTCTCATCCCTTCAGTTTAAAATGATTCGGATCCGGATTGGCGTTCGGACCATTCGGATCCGAGAATCGGGACTTGCAAAGATCCTGTGTTCGTGAATAAACGGGTGAGAGGAATGGGATACGTTATGTCACTTGTCAATCACACCTACACTAGCCAATCAGAGGGGTCTGTGAGGTCATGTATGAGGAAGAGGAATATTCCCGCCCCCAACCCCTGACATAAGTGGTTCCCCTTCTTGGTTCTCTAAACGGGCAATGATCAGTCACTGGCTACTGCATAGAGACGTGTGTGTGTGTGTGTGTGTGTGTGTGTGTGTGTGTGTGTGTGTGTGTGTGTGTAATACCTGTCTGTTTGAAAGTGTGTTTGTTGGGCCAGAGGACGGAGCAGAGCGAGGTGAGGACGAGCATGCCTACAATGCGAGCGTCTTTCTCGGGGCCACTGTAACACTCCAGAGAGTCTGCGGTCAGAGTGAACCAGAACCTCCTGTATCGGATCCAACCGGCCTGCACCTCGCGCAGCAGCCAGCCTACACACACACACACACACACACACACAAACACAAACAAACACACAGTTAGAAAATATACACGTGATCCCACAGAGACGCGTGCTTGTTTGGGGAGGGTTGCAGAGGGACTACAAAGGTTCTTGCTGTGATCGTGTATGAACCCGTGTGTGTGTGTGTGTGTGTGTGTGTGTGTGTGTGTGTGTTTGGGCAGTGTGGGAAAAGACAGTTCTTTGGAAAACTTGGTGGAGAAACAGTGACGCGAGAACAACGTCACCATTCTCCACTGCCGCTTCTAGATGGAAACCACCTGCTGCTTTTGCCTCAGTGGGTGTGTGTGTGTGTGTGTGTGTGGCAAAACACTGGAACGGAAAAATGCTCTCTGGTCATCTCTACCGCTTTACACTCCGAATGTCCACTATATGTGGTTGGATAAACACGTGTATTTTAGTGTGTGTGTGTGTGTGTGTGTGTGTGTGTGTGTGTGTGTGTGAGGGGCAGACAGACTGGTGGCAGACGGTCATGTTTAGCAGCTTGCCTCAGCATTCACACGCATTTATTATTACACAGTACACATTGGCAGGAGTGCAGTGGAAGCAAATAGCGCACATTCACACACTCTGACATCACACGGCGGTTCAGGAAACTCGCACACACACACAAGCCCCTCCCCTAAAGTATTTACAGTACATTTGTATCTTTAATAAACTGGCTAGGTTGATCACCAATAAAGCACTTATTTCTATATCGAATAAAACTGTCGCGGCTTTTCTCTACAGTCGAGTGTGGATGGAAAATTGTGTTGCGTTCCGTCAGCGTTAAATCGTCAGCATTAAATTAGCTGGCGCTAATTCAGTACACGAGCCCAGCGGACTACCGTAAACGCTGTTCTGTCATGACGTCACAAATGTAAAGATCCTAACAATTACGCTAATGCTAATGCAAGAATTCCAAAGTTAGCATTGCGCAGCTACAGCGAGTTTTGCAAAATACAATAAAACACCCCCCAGGCTTGGTGGGAAAATATCGCTAATGTCTGACGCGTAACCGTGATACGCCATTTTAAACATCTGGTGAAAGAAGTAAACGACAAATAGCTATTAATGAGCTATAAATTAACATATTCTACAAATTAACCATCGTCAACATACTGAACTATACGAACAGGAATGTTTATATTAAACTAAAACATGACAACATGACCAAATACTGTATGACCAGGTTGCCATGGAGACCCATGGAGCAGCAGAATGATTTCAGTTTATTATCGCAATAGTTTGTAGGTATTTTAAACATAATACAGCCGTAAAATACACCCAGAGAAATATAAGAATGCCACAGAGTGCAGGTGGACCACGTGCACACACACACACACACACACACACACACACACACACACACACACACACACACACAAACAAACAAAGAGAGAGTAACGCGGGACTCACCCTTAACGAGGACCTCCGGGTCATCCTCCATCTTCACTTTCCCCTCGTTTATAAGTTTGTCCTCTGACACACCTGACAGGCTGAAACACACACACACACACACACACACACACACACACACACAGACACAGAGCGAGAAAGAGTGAGCATCAGGGCTA
>JAQMYF010000003.1:5488503-5500785 GCA_030014195.1 Neosilurus mollespiculum | reverse complement strand
GGTGGCGCAGTGGTTAGCACGTCCAACTCACGGCAAGAAGGTCCTGGGTTCGAATACCGGGCTCGGTCGTTTCTGTGTGGAGTTTGCATGTTCTCCCCATGCCTGCGTGGGTTTCCTCCGAGTAATCCGGTTTCCTCCCACAGTCCAAAAACATCCACAGTAGGCTGATTGGCTGTTCTAAATTGCCCCTCGGTGTGAGTGTGAATATGAATAGTAGCATGTGTTTTGGCCCTGCGATGGCCTGGCGAGCTGTTCACGGTGTACCGAGCCCTTGCCCATAGTCGGCTGAGACGGGCGACCCTGATTAGGATTAAGCGGCTTAGAAAATGAATGAATGAATGAATGATGCCTAAGCATTTATATATTATTGTTAGGTTTGTAGTTAGGCTGGAGCCTATCTCAGCCCAATCCTGGGGGAAGACGGGGAACACCCTGAACAGCTCACCATACACACTCACACCTAGGGGCGGTTTTGGAACGCCCAGTTAGCCTACTGTGCATGTCTTTGGACTGAAGGAGGAGACCCGAGTACCCTGAAGGAACCCACGCAAGCGTGGTGAGAACACTCAAACTCCAGACAGAAACGTCCTCGCCGAGCCCGGGACTCGAACCCAGGACCTTCGTGCTGTGAGACGGACGTGCTAACCATCACTTTTTATGTTTATTTGTAAATTGTAATATTTATTACTTTGAGGCTCTTTAAAATACTTATATGAACCGAGGATATGTGTGTGTGTGTGTGTGTGTGTGTGTGTGTGTGTGTGTGTGTGTAAGTGTGTAAGAAAGAAAGAGAGCCGAAGTCCACACTGCTCAGAGTTAGCAGAATGCCTGTTAAGGGTTAAGCAGGCGTGGGCGGCTCTCCGGAGGCCTTGTTCTATTTTTAGCCTGTAGACTGTGTGAAAGTACTCCGAACTCACAAAACACTGCCAAACCTCTGGATCCCTGTGTGTGTGTGTGTGTGTGTGTGTGTGTGTGTGTGTGTGTGTGTGAGAGACAGAAACAAGCAGACAGATGTTACATCACGGTTAGAATTCTATGAATAATTTCATAATTTGCACTGCTAAGAAAGGGTTGGTGTAGGTTGCTGGTGATCCCTGGACCTCGTTGGCTGCGGACCAGCGTGTTCCGTGGAATCTGGTTTGTTTGGCTAGCTCCTCCCGATCACCTTTCAGATGTCACCCCACCTCTTCTGTATCGTTTCCACAGAATCGGCTGTAATTAGACTTCAGGGATTGTGCGGGCTGACTCAGATAGGCTCGGGGGTACTTACTGTAAAAAAAAAAAAAAAAATATCAAACAGCTGTAAACATTAGGAAAGCCGTTTCAACTGGGAATATCCAGACGGCTGTGTAATGTGGAATGTCTTCCGTGCTTCTGGAAAGCACGTTCCCAAATCCTTCCTTGTGTTTGGAGTGTAAATGCGGTTCTGTTTGCGTGATGAGCGCTTAATCTGATAGCGATGGTTAAGAGAACCGAACAATTCGTTCATTCATCATTCGTCATCAGTGAGCACTTTGTCCCCGCCAGGGTCGCGCTGGATCCTCAGGCTGTGCCGGGAACGCTGGACGTGTGATGGGAATACTCCCACAGGGCACCATGCGCACTCTAATTCATGCGCTCTTTCGCATGCAGCGGCATAGCCAATCCATTAACAGGCATGGATTTTGGTGGGGAAGGAAACTGAATGGGTTAAACCCAAAAAGACGTGGAGTGAACAGGAAGCGTGCACGGCTTCTTCGTCGGGCGATGCGAGGATAGGGAACGAGAACAGGTGTTACTCACATACACATTATTTACTTCATCTCTCATCCTAAAGCACAGGTGGCAAACTCAGGCCCGCGGGCCGAACCCGGCCCACCTCCTCATTTTATGTGGCCCGCGAGAGCTTTCAAAGAATATGATTATCGTACATTCTTTGCATCGACCGTTACCGTGAAACCTAATTCACCATCCTTCCACCAGGTGGCAGCAGCCTCAAGAAAGATTTCATGTTAGCTTGTCGCTGCTAAGTCCTTTTAGAGTAAATGTTCAGTGATTATTCGGCCCTCGATCACCTTTAAATTTAGTGACGTGGCCCTCAGTGAAAATGAGTCTGACAACCCCCCGTCCTAAAGCGTGCAAGGCCAAAACTGAGGTAGGGTCGACAGTTTGGTACTTCTCTACATCATGAAACTTATACGGGCGGTATGTGATGAAAACCGTGGCAGATCTTGACCAGAATCGTCTAACGTAAGATAGTATTACATTGCAGATTGTGTGTGGTTCTGAGAGCGTAAGAAAGCGTAGAAAAAATGAAAAAATCGTGGAGATGGTGGACTCCGTGGCCCCAGTATAAACCCAGCATTATCGAGGAGAAGGTACAAAGTTTGAGCCTCGGTACCACCAATCTGCCGATTCAGCAAAATTGGTGATGTTCCCAGTCCTATGCCTGCTAATGACCCTCCCTTTGGCCTGGAGATGCCCTCTGGCTGTGCTGGTGTACCCACAGTGGGCATGAGGCTGCGTGAGGCTCATATCACAGAGAAACTGGGGAAGCAGCAGAAGATCAAGCAAAGAACAAACGTCGTCAAAAGCATCAGGCAGTGGGGTACATTCTCTACGGCTTCTATTACCGCTAAACATAGAAGTATATTTAGCCTTGAACTTTTTAACCTCGTCACAATTATACAGTATGTCGAACTGGGTTGGGTTTTTATGAACAGATTTGAGTTTTTGTTCACTGAATGGTTGTGTCTGTGTTAGCCCTGTGATCGACTGGAGACCTGTTCGGGGTGCGACCCTGCCTCTCACCGGAAATCACCCTGTGATTGGCTTTAGCATCACCGCGACCCTGATGGATAAGTCTTGGACTAGCTAATGGCTGAACAGCACGGTGGCATAGTGGTTAGCACATCCGCCTCACAGCAAGTGCTTGCATGGGTTTCCTCTGGGTACTCCAGTTTCCTCCCACAGTCCAAAAACATGCACATTAGGCTAAGCGGATGTTCCAGATTGCCCTTAGGTGAGAGTGAGAGTGTGAGTGTGAATGTTTGTGTGTGCGTGTGTTGCCCGGCGATGGACTGGCGAACTGTTCAGGGTGTATCCCGTCCACCTTCCCAGTGTCGGACGAGATAGGCACCAACCCTCGCAAACCCTAATAGGATTAAACGGTTCGGCAAGTGAGTGAGTGAGGGAATGAGCTCAGTAGAATGATTGCTTTCAGTCAGACGTCGCTTCAACAAAAAACAAAAAACAAAAAACGTGACATTACTGCTTTCCTCGTGTTTGTAGATACAGTAACAGTAGCGGTCAGTAAGTCTGGCGGATATTTCCCAGGTGTATTATTATCAGATCTAATTTGCCAGGTAGCTACAGTAGATACGCAGCTGCAGTGAAGAACACTGAAATGGAACACAGAACAAACCAAACGTGTCATGGTGGATTTGAGGGGAAACGGCGTTGGTTGGCTTGATTGCTGGCTGAACTCTTAAAAAAAAAAAAAAAAAAAAAAAGGATCTGGAGACGCTATTCAAAGCACAAGAGGATAAAGATCAGCTGAAGGATCTCTCGGAATGCAGCGGAAAGGATAACGAAACACCATGTAGTAAAAAAGAGTGGTGCTCCTTTTGATTTCATGCATCAGAGTCACAATAACCAGGAAGAAGGAGACGGGGGCCACACACTCACACACACACACACACACACACACACACACACACACACACACACACACACACACATTAGTCTGATAAGCAGGAAAATTATTTACACCAGGAAGATCCCAGTAGTTATTGTGGGAACTGGCATCTCTGTTCCACACACACACACACACACACACACACACACTCTTCTCCTTTGCATTAGGTGTGTAAATAAGGCTCTGTTCGAGACTTTAGCCGGGTTTCGACCCGTGACCTTCAGTTGGAGCTGTCGGATTAAAGGAGCACTGTGGTGCCTCTCTGATCCGCAGCCGTATTCAGTTACTGCGCTGGCCACTCGACAAACACGACTGATCCAGAAAGCTTCGAAGTTCAAGCACACACACACACACACACACACACACACACACACACACACATAAATCTTGAATTTCTATCTTTGTAAATTTCCTACCATCTAATCCTAACCTTAACCATCATGACTTGATGCCTAACCCTAAAAACTGACTTTAACCTCAACCCTAAAACTGAGTCTTAACCTTCAAACAACCCTTCGAAAAACTGAGGACCAGCAAAATGTCCCCACTTCCCAAAAATGTCCTCATTCTGTTAGTAAAGAATTATTCTGGTCCTCAATTTGCAACAAATTTAGGCACACACACACACACACACACACACACACACACACACACACACTTGTCAGACACAGTATCCTTCTGAGGACCTTCAACATACATAATGTATTAATGTAGCTAATTAATGCTAAGCTACTCCTAAAGATAATTCTTAGCTAATCTTATTCTTGGCATAATGGCCCTGCGATGGCCTGGCGAGCTGTCCAGGGTGTACCCCGCCTTCGCCCAGAGTCGGCTGAGATGGGCGCCAGCCACCCCGCGACCCTAAGTAGGAATAAGCGGTTCAGAAGATGAATGAATGAATGAATTCTTGGCATAACTGTGGCATAGCGATTAGCACTTACCGCTTAATCCCATTATGGTTTTCGGGAGGCTGGAGCCTATCTCAGCCGACACTGGGTGAAGGCGGGGTACATCCTGAACAGCTCACCAGACCATCGCATTCCAACACACAAAACCACTCAAACCCAGCACTCACATTCACACCTAGGGGCAATTTGGAACATCCAGTTAGCCTATTGTGCATGTTTCTGGACTGTAGGAGGAAACTGGAGTACACGGTGGAAACGCACGCACGCACGGGAAGAACCTGCTAACTCTACACAGAAACGCCCTGGACTCAAACCCAGCACCTTCTACCACTACTTCAATGTACCACCTGATTTCTTCATTCATTCGTTTTCTAAGCCACTTAATCCTAATTAGAGTCGCGGCGGGCAGCCAGTTAGCCTTCTGTGCATGTTTTTGGACTGTAGGAGGAAACCGGAGTATCCGGAGGAAACTCACGCAAGCACAGGGGCGAGCATGCAAACTCCACACAGAAAAGCCCGAGCCTGGGAATCGAACCCAGGACCTTCTTGCTGTGAGACGGACATGCTAACCACTGAGCCACACCCTGTTTCTGTATAAAATAATTAAAACAAATGTCCCCACAAGGTTAGGTCCATATGAACATATGAAAACATGCCCGCACACACATATGTATGTATATATACAGTTCTCACGCACCCTCTCTGTACATTCCACCATCTTGATCTCGCTGCCCACATGCCAGACAAGTCACATGAGTTTAGTCTACATGCTCATTTGTTTATGAGACAGAGGAGGGAACTTCGCAGTGTGTGCCAGCACCAAGTCTCTTTCATGTGTGTGTGTGTGTGTGTGTGTGTGTGTGTGTTGGTCTGTTTGTTTACAGATTTCATAAAGGATTATAGACCTGTGTGCGTCTGGTTGTAAACGATCTGGTTCCATTGCGAAGGTAGAGGTACAAACACTCGTTTATTAAACCTGAACTCAACCACAGTTCGCTTCTGGTTTTTTTTCTTGTTTTTTTTTTCCTTTTTTATTTCTAAACATGGAGTCGTGTTTGGTGCGGCTTCGCTGCTGATTCTGCCGGTTGGAATGTTTAAAGGTGGAGTTGGTGAGTTCTTCGCATGAGGGGCATTTCCACTCCAGGAACTAATTCGGAAACTCAGGAAGTTCAGATGTTTCCACCGTCGTGACCTCATACTTACAAATTTGCATTCCAGTCCACTCGGTTTTCATTAAACATTACATGGGTGATCAAGGATATAATCCAGAAAACACTCACTCGTCTCTCTCATTTGCCAAACCGCTTAATCCTATTAGGGTCGGGGGGGGCTGGGGCCTATCTCAGCCAACACTGGGCGAAGGCAGCGTGCACCCAGAACAGCTCACCACACCATTGCAGGGCAACACACATACAACGATTCGCACTCACACTCACATGTTGGAGCAGCCAGTAAGCCTGATATGCATGTCTTTGGACTGTGGGAGGAAACCGGAGTACCCAGAGGAAGCCCTCGCAAGCATGGAGGGAACATGCAAACTCCACACAGAAACGGCCAAGCCTGGGACTGAACCCAGGACCTTCTTGCTGTGAGGCGGATGTGCTAACCACTACACCACCATGCCTCCCATCCAGAAAAAAAAAATCAAATTTGTCCTTAAAATTTGTACACGTTTAGTTGTAGCAAAACATACCGTAGCGAAAACCCGTTAACTATTTTATCAGCTATTCTCAATGGTTGATTGGTTTATGGCACAGGTGTCAAACTCAAGGCACGCGGGCCAGATCCGGCCCTCCGGCTCATTTTTCGTGTCCCGCAAGAGCTTTTAAAGTGTATCATAATATGTACATTGTCTGCATCAACTATTATCATGAAATGGGCGGTACAGTGGTGCAGTGGTTAGCATGTCCGCCTCACAGCAAGAAGGTCCTGGGTTTGATTCCCGGGATCGGGGCGTTGCTGTGTGGAGTTTGCATGTTCTCTCTGTGTTCGCGTGGGTTTCCTCTGGGTACTCTGGTTTCCTCCTACAGTCCAAAAACATGCACAGTAGGCTAACTGGCTGTTCCAAATCACCCCTAGGTGTGAGTGTGAGTGTGAATGGTTCTATGTGTGTTGGCCCTGAAATGGTCTGGTGACCTGTCCAGGGTGTACCCTGCCTTCGCCCGAAGTCGTCTGAGGTGGGCAACCCTAATTAGCAACCCAAATTAGGCTTAGAAAATAAATGAATGAATCAATGAATGAATGAATATTACCATGAAATGTAGTTCATCATCCATCCACTAGGTGGAGCCAACCTATTCCAAGTAAACAGCTAGTCAGTTATTCCGTAGACTCAGGAAAGATTGTATGGTAGCTTTTCACTGTCAAGCGTTGTCAGAAAAGGAAAGTGAGTAAAGGAAAACAGGACAGATGCATAAACAAATAATATGGCCATGCAGATTTTACGTTGAGTGATTATTCGGCCCTCGATGACCTCGAAATTTAGGGATGTGGCCCTCAGTGAAAATGTGTTTATGACTCCTGGTTTATGGGCTCTGGTTTTGTTTGTTGTTTTTGTTTTTGTTCTCTCTGCTGGTGTGGGTTTCCTCCGGGTACTCCGGTTTCCTCCCACAGTTTAAAGATATGCACTTCAGGTTAGCTGGCTGTTCCAAATTACCCCTAGGTGTGTGTGTGTGTGTGTGTGTGTGTGTGTGTGTGTGTGTTGCCCTGCGATACTCATGAATGCTGCTCAGGGTGCAACCTGCCTTCGCTGAGCGGCGGGTGAGATAGACTCCAGCCTCCCCGCGACCGTAGTCCGATAAAGTAGTTCGGCAAATGATGTGTTTGAAAAGACATATGACTAGCATTAGCTAGCTAAGTGCATAACATGCTCCCTCGTAATTAAACCACATAAGGGTTGTGATGAAAAGGGCCACAGCGTATGTGGTATATAGCTATAAACGCTGTCATGCCACAGCACTGTACATCCTCACACCCCTTCACTTGATAGATTACGGAAGTTATTAGCTTAAATAATAATTAAAAATCTTTAGCCATTCTACCTGCAAACCCTGCTTCCTTACTCAGTTATTTAAATGTGTGAAGATTTATTGGTGTTCGCGTCAGTCGCCGAGGTGTCAGAGAGAATAAAGAGAGGCTAGTTTTGTGTCGCTTGAAGGTTATTGAGGCTAAGCTAAAACAAACAGCGTGCAGACACGGCCGCGCTGTAGTCATGGTTATTTGAAACTGTGAAGTGGAACCTGATGACAGCGTCAGTCTGGGCTCGGTAGGACAAGGTACCAGCATGCTGTTGGGTTTCTGTTGACCGAGACATCACGCCAGGATAAGTGGAAAAAAAGGTGATAAAGGTGTTATTAGCAAAAGATAAAAGAAAACAAAGGGTAATGTCACTGCATGACAATCAAAACGAACATTTAATGATGTCATCAGAATGATGTAGGACAAAAGGAGAAAAGACACTCACTCACTCACTCATTTATCGAACCAATTAATCCTACTATGGTCGCGGGGAGGCTGGAGCCTATCTCAGCCAACACTGGGCGAAGACTCACCAGAGCCAACACACACACACACACACACACACACACACAACCATTCACACTCACACTTACACCCTGGGGCAATTTGGAACAGCGAGTTGGCCTAATGTGCATGTTTTTGGAGTGTTGGAGGAAACCGGAGTACCCTGAGGAAACCCACACAAGCACGTGGAGAACATGCAAACTCCACACAGTACCTGAATCCAGGATCTTCTTGCTGCGAGACAGACGTGCTAACCACTAAGCCACCCACTAAACTCTTCACTAAATATTTTTATTAATAGAATATTTATTATAATTATTTATTACACAGTAATTAATGCTATTAGTGGCGTTTTCAACCAGAATATAAGTCGGACTGAAGGAGTATTTTGTGGAAGTCACCGCAGATTAAAGGAGAGCCTATGTGGAAATTTCTCATCCAGACTCCGGTGGACCTGACAGGCTATGAGGCTTGTTCACCCAAGCACCAGATGACGGGCAGCTGCTCGGAGAATATGGTCTGGCCATTTATTTGTTTATTTGTCTAATAAACCCAGAGATGGGAGTGTTGTTTTAGCAGCTGTTCACAGGGCTGAAAGATTCACGTTGGGTCTTTGTAGAGTGTGGTCACCAGTGAAAAGGAAGAATCCTTACAAAGCACGTTAGATTGTGTAAGCTGTCGGAAGTTATCAGGTGTGTCTTTGGTATATAGGGTGTGAATTTAAACCTGATGATGTACGCTATACTGATGTGCAACTGCACAAGTGACTGAACATTACAGGAAGTGAAGCAGGGCTGTTTTAAAGCCATTGGGGGGGTGTTTCCTAAATTTTTACTTCATTTTTTACTACTATCAGGGTTGCAGGGAGGCTGGAGCCTATCTTAGCCGACTCTGGGCGAGGGCGGGGTACACCCTGAACAGCTCGCCAGACCATCGCAGGGCAATACGCACAACCATTCACACTCACACTCACACCTCAGGGCAATTTGAAATGGCCAGTTAGCCTAATGTCCATGTCTTTGTATTGTCGGAGGAAACCGGAGTACCCAGAGGAAACCCACGCAAGCACGGGGAGAACATGCCAACCTCACACAGAAACCTGAGTCTGGGACTTGAACCCAGGACCTCCTTGCTTTGATCCACACAGAACCGTTCACACTCACACTCTTGAGGCAATGTCCATGTCTTCGGATAGTCAGAGGAAACCGGAGTACCCAGAGGAAACTCACACGAGCACGTGGAGAACATGCAAACTCCAAACAGAAACGCCCTCGTTGAGCCCAGGACCTTCTTGCCGTGAGGCGGGCGTACTGACCACTACGCCACCGTGCTGCCCTGGGGAATTAGTAGTAGAGTGAGGGTCTGGTACCGGGACCGGTTCATACAGGGGGATTACGGTCAGCTCAACAGCCAATCAGATTGCATGTACTGTGGTTGCAATGTATTAAATAAATATCTGTATAATCAGAACCAGGTATTCAGTGGGGGTTTATCGGACTTGCTCGAGGGTCCAGCTGTGATTTCTTTGGTGATCCTGGGAACTAAACCGGGCCTTAATGCAGACTCCATTATGAATTAACCAAATCCAGGCTCTTGCTTGTGAAATCTCCACTGCATATCTTCAAAATCATCCAGCTTTTAATAAGTTTTTGCAGGTGTCTCCCCAAGCTCCAGCACCGTTCCCGAGGCCCAGCATGCTTCTACTTATGTTTATTTACGTTTAAACCTTGTCACACGCAATTAATCGAGAAGTCACGTCATTAGGCGTGCGTTTCTGCCAATGACCTGGTTTTCCTTCACGCTCCCACGAAATGTTGTGTTGTTGGGCAGCAGAACGCCGCCGAATCTGTGAGACGCTCTGCTTTGGAGACCGAGCGGTAAGCGATGACTCAGAGATGCGCTGTAATGTTTTTTTGTCTCCACTTTACGCACACGTGCCTTTACGGAAAATACTCAGACAGGATCGGGTGATACACACACACACACACACACACACACACACACACACACATACGCACGAACACACACACACACACACAGACACACACACTGAGGCGAACTGATAAGGACAGGAGACGGAGAGATCCGCACACAATGGACAATGGACTCATGCGCAAGTTTTGATCTAAGCTGGAATTCCCAGAGAAGGTTCTACATGGTCATCATCACTCACTCATATGCCGAATCACTTAATCCTACTATGGTCACGGCGAGGCCGGAGCCTAGTTGAGCCGACACTGGGGGAAGGCAGGGTACACCCTGAACAGTTCCCCAGACCATTGCAGAGCCAACACACACAACCATTCACACTCACACCTAGGGGCAATTTGGAACAGCCAATTAGTCATATGCCCCAGGCATAGGGAGAACATGCACACTCCACACAGGAACGCCCGAGTCTGGGACCGGAACCCAGGACCTTATTGCTTTGATCCACACACCACAGTTCACACTCACATTCACATCTAAGGGCAATTTGGAACAGCCAATCAGCTTAATGTGTATGTTTTTGGACTGTGGGAGGAAACCCGAGTTCCCGGATGAAACCCACACAAGCACTGGGAGAGCATGTAGACTTCTTCTTGCTGTGAGGTGCTCACCACGACGCGACCTTGCCGCCCATGATCATCATAACCATGTGTAGTATAAGAAACACGCACCCAGGAGTCAAAGTCCATCAGTGGATAGTAATTTTCCTTTTCCCATCATGACCAAGATTATTAGAGTGAATTCCTCGTGGTTGCCTCCCAGAGCTTTAGAAGGACGTTGCTTGCTGGGGTGACGAAGGAATTCTTGCCAAAATGTTCCTGTTTACCTGCAAACATTGCACACATTCTCACTCACTCACTCATTTGCCGAGCCGCTTAATCCTACTAGGGTTGCGGGAACACCGGAGCCTATCTCAGCCGACACTGGGCGAAGGCAGGGTATATCCTGAACAGCTCACTGGACCATCGCAGGGCAAACGCACACACACACAAACACCAACACTCACATCCACACCCAGGTGCAATTCGGAACAGCCAATTAGCCTAATGTGTATGTCTTTGGACTGTTGGAGGAAACCTGGAGTACCCAGAGGAAACCCACACAAAGACAGAGCCATGCAAACTTCACACAGAAGCGCCCAAGACTCATACCCGGGACCTTCCTGCTGTGAGGAGGACATGCTAACCGCTACACCACCGTGCCACCCTATAGCTAGTACATCTGGAGAATAAGTTTGTGGTGCCTGCGCCATGTTCTAGCCATATGAACCGTGACTCTTCTGTTAAGAGGTGCACGGATCAAAACAAAACCAAAACTAAACTGAAACACTGGAGGAGCATTGGAGGAAGGAATTCATAAGGATCGATTTCCGAAACATCTGTTCCTTCATCATACATTGTTAGTATATAATGAAGCGATAAACAAACAAGCGCTTGAAGTTGAACCTCGCTTTGTCTGAGTGTTGATCGTTCAGGAAGCCTCGTCTGTAAGTCAGCTCTGCCATCCGGTGGCTGATTAGAAACCTGCGCCAGCAACCTCAATGTTAGGAGGTTGAACTTGTCGCAGGTTCCCGAGATGTCTGCACATCAACACAGAGTAAATACTGTATTATAATTATTATACACTGATCGGCCACATCATTATAAACATCGTGAGCACGTGATTAACAGTTGTTACACAACCTCTGATCATATATGGGCTGATAAATTTTTTCTAAAATTATTAAATATATATTTATATTTACTCATTCACTCACTCACTCGTTTTTTTTTTTTGTTCTTCTTCTTTTTTTTTTTTTTTTGCCAAGCTGCTTAATCCGATTAGGGTTGCGGGGAGGCTGGAGCCTCTGTGTGAAGGTGGGGAACATCCTGAATGGTATGCTAGACCATCACAGGGCAACACAGACACAACCGTTCACACTCACATCCACACCTAGGGGCAATTCGTAACATCCATTTAGCCTAATGTGCATGTATTTGGACTGTGAAAGGAAACTGGAGTACTCGGAGGAAACCCTGGAAAGCACTGGGTGAACATGAAAACTCCACACAGAAACAACCTCGCTGATCCTGGGACTTGAACCCAGTACCTTCTTGCTGTTACAAATATATCTTGCTGAGGCAGACGTGCTAACCACTACACCACTGTGCCGCCCTATAATAAAAAAGAAAGAAAGAAAGAAAGATC
>JAQMYF010000003.1:5453934-5470434 GCA_030014195.1 Neosilurus mollespiculum | reverse complement strand
CTAATATATCAGTCTGTTGTAAGCATTGATGACTATCTCGCTCTCTCTCTCTCTTTCCCTCTCTCTCTCTCTCTCTCCCTCTCTCTCTCTCTCTCTCTCTCTCTCTCACTCTCTAGGACCATGTTTAGATCCACTTATCTCACCACTGTATGCCTCCTCTTTCTGGGCCTCCTCCAGATACAATTTTCTCTACTCTGCCCACTTTGCCAAACTTCATGGTAAGCTGCCAGATCAGAGGCTAATTACATTATGTATCTTCACATCTTTAATAAAATGTATAAGCCCACAATGAATATAACCTTATATATGTGTAGGGAGCAGTGGGTGGTCTCCAGCCCCTGGAGACACACAGCCATGGCTACAAGTCAATCTGGGTAGAAAGTATCGCATTGTCGCAATTGCTACACAGGGTAGCTTCAACTCCTATGACTGGGTGACAAAGTATACACTCCTCTATGGAGACCGGTTCGACGCATGGACTCCTTACATCATGAAAGGAGGCAACATGGTAAAGTCAGCATGAGTTGATGTTTACTTAGTATGTAGTTTTGATGATATACTTTACCATCTTTCATTGTCCTCAATGGTTCAGTGTGCTTGGTGGGCTTCATTCCAACCAAAAAGAAGATTTTATTCATTTGTTCTTGCTTAAAATCAAAAACTTTGGAAGTTTTATAAATCATCCATAGAGGTTTTAGGACAAGCCTTATAAATGAGGTGCCAGGTCAAAATCTGCAACAGCTGACCAGCTGAGTAAAGTAGTCAACCTCAGGTAAGGAGTGGGCTATTTATACACTGGTGTGCGGCTCTTCCAGGTAGCTTGCTCTTGTGGTTTCTTGCACATCGCTTTTCATTCCTCACTCCTTGATGCACAAATAAGATAATTTGGACAGCTGGAAAGGATGGCAGGCCAGAAGTACTTCCAGTTCCAATGAGGTTTGAGGAAACTACAAACAAGGGCTTTGGGATGCACCCATGATTTCACAAGGTTGTTGTAAGAGAACCAAGGTAGTGTGCACATAGCCCTGTCCTCAACCCAACTGAATACCTTTGCGATGAATCGAAATGCTGACTGCGCCCCAGACCTCCTTACCTGACCTCAATACCTGACATCAAAGGCTTCCCTGTAGAGTTATTATAACGGCTTAAAGGAAAACTAAATCTGGAATGCCATTTGCCCTCACTCATTTGCCAAACTGCTTAATCCTATTACAGACACAGGGAGGCTGGAGACTATCTGACTTGCCTCTGGGTGACGGCAGGGTATACCCTCAAGAGCTCGCCAGTACATCACAGGGCCAACAAATAAAACCATTCACTCTTATACCTCGGTGCAATTTGAAACAGCCAATTAGTCTAATGTGCATGTCTTTAGACTGTAGGAGAAAACCAGAGTACTGAGAAGAAACCCACACAAGCACGGAAAGAACATGCAAACTCCACAGAGAAAGACATTCTCCGAGCTTGGGACTCGAACCCAGCACCTTCTCTCTGTGAGGCTGACGTGCTAGACACCATGCCCCGTTGCCGTTCCTAACAGCTTGTTACATTTATGCAGCTGACTAGTTGACGGCCTTGTTTAAGCACCCAGAAATGACAGATTAGTGGTTCCAACCTTTTGATCAGTAACCCAGAGCCCTAACTACCAAGGCATCACTGCCCCAAGGATAAGAATTAATATTCGGCCCATTTGGACCCAGATGTCCCATTCTTAATCTTTATATAGTCAGGATTTATTTGGTTATAACAAATGACTGCATTGTTCAGACATTATAGATTTGTTATAAACTATCTATTTGTTCCATACTTAAAAGTGCTCTTGCTTTCTTTCTCTCAGACATTGCCTGGAAACTGGAACTACTACCAGGTGAAGAGGAATGTCTTTCACTATGCCTTCACTGCTAAACACCTGCGCCTCTTACCCATGGGCTGGAACACGGAAAACGGAGGAAAGATTGGTGTACGGCTTGAGGTGTATGGCTGTCCCTATGGTATAAAGTGCTACTTGTCTTTAAAAAATGGCATTCAGTGATTCAAATGCATTTGAGTTCAGTGTCATTTGTTTTGGAAAGCCACTTAAAGGTGTTACATGTAAGAAATTTCATATATCTCATATATCCTTCAAACAAATGGGGCAGTATATCACCAGAAATTTGGGGTGTCCACCCCAATCATTGCACAAAAGGAAGTGTACAGTCCCTTCCCCTGCCTCTCAGGCCTCTACAAAACTGTTCAAAAGCTTCTAGGATTTTATAACTTTTAAACTTACAGGGTGTGTAGTCCACCCTGCAATGGCCTGGCAAGCTGTCCAGGGTGTACTCTGCCCTCGCCCAGAGTCGGCTGAGATGGGTGCCAGCCTCCCCGCGACCCTAATTAGGATTAAGCAGTTCAGAAAATGAATGAATGAGGGTGTGTAATCCAATCTCTGGCTCCCATGACATGTTCAAAAACAAATACTTGGCAGTGCGATCCAATTTCTCCTGGTAAGGTTCCTTTGTTTTCTTTTCTCCATTACATTTGGTCAATTTAACCAGCTCTTGTAAAGCGGTAACCACTCTAGCAGGTACAGGTAACAAAGTAGATTCCAAAAAAAGATGGCATCTCCATAGCAACATGCAACAAAGCATGATATAAGCGAGGGCAGTCCCCTCAACATTATTGGAAAGGGGATAGTATGTACCTTTGGGGCAGCCCAACATTATCTACTTTCATTTTGGATTGAGCACAAAATGGATGCCACACATTTGGGGCACCTTTAAAATGGCAGTTTCCCCTCACAAAGCATACACAGAGACAACATTTCCATATTTTACACTTTCCTTGCTTATATGACTTTCTCACCTTTAACCTCTGATCCCCTGGCCTCTAGACTCATATGTGATGCATTTTGAGGGGGACGACATGGTGGCATATTCATTACCTGGCGGGAGTCTAAGAACCTTGAAGGACTACTATGCTTTGAACTTTAAGACCCTTGAGAAAGATGGTGTGCTGCTGTACAGTGAAGGCGTCCAAGGAGATTCAATCATGCTAGAACTGAAGACTGGAAGACTCTACCTGCATATTAGCCTGGGTAATGAAAGATCAAGGAGTATAGGTATATAAATATGGGCTTTCTAGAAAGGACACTTATTGCCTTGATAATTGAATTGTCTGATTTTTCAGGAAGCAGTACAGTGCACAACATAGATGGCATGACCACAGTAAGGCTGGGGAATCTACTAGACACACAGCACTGGCACTATGTCACCATCAAACGCTACGGCCGAAGCCTCAACTTCACACTAGACAGCCAGACAGAGAGAGTCATCCTTAATGGCGAGTTTAACCACCTTGACCTGGACAACCAGGTGAGTTCATCATGCATGACAAATGGCAAGTGCTGTAAATAAGCAAGTAACAAAGTAGTATGAGGTAAGAATTTACATAAAATAGAAGTTGTTTAGTATTCAGAGGATGGGGATATCCAGTGGTGTGGGACAGAAATTTCAGGTAAAACAATGGGTGCATCCTAAAACCCTTATTTGTCATTTTCTTACTTTTCTTGACACCCCCCATCCCGAGCCAGAAGTTCTTCTGGTCCACCATCTTTGCCGGCCATCCCAATTCTCATATTTGTTCATCAAGGGATGAGGAGTAATGAGCCAGGATTAAGGAGCGATGAGCAAAGGCACACGAGAGCACGAGAGGGGTGGGCTATGTACACATAGCCCACCCCTTACATGTTGTCAGCTGCTTTTACCCAGCAGGTCATCACCAGCAAAGGACATCGCTCCTCAGAGGAAACAATATTTCATTTCTCTTAACACATTTCCTCGATTCCATGCTCATCACATCATTTTTTCATAGCTCTCCATGTGAGGGACTAACGAAGGGACTAAGACACGAGGATGAGGGTAACAAGGATGCAATTTTAGGGATTCGGGATTAACCCATTGACACCGGGTAATTTTTGTAAAATAAGTGTCACTGGTGTATTAACCAAGCTCATTTATTGTCTGTTCTGTTTTTAGATATATGTAGGTGGTGTGATTGAGAAAGACTCACCTCATCTCCCAGGTAAGGTCAACTTCCGAGGCTGTTTGGAGAATGTCTTTCTCAATGGAATCAACGTCATATACAAGACCCAATACCATGATCCTGATGTACGGTTCGCTCCCAAAAAGGTACTATTCTATACCAATCACCAGATTCCTCAAGGTCAATAATGACGTACTTAGATAAAGACTAACAAGAATTTATTTGAAGTAGGTTTTGTGTCTCAAACTTCTTCTATTCACCCTATCATAGACAAAGATGCACTACACATGCCGTGACCTCCTTTGGAGACCCATGACCTTTGCAGGACCCAACAACTACCTCCAGGTGCCTGGGTTCTTTCGAAAGAGCCGATTGGCAGTAAAGTTCAAGTTCCGCTCTTGGGACTACACAGGATTGCTGCTGTTTACCAGGTTTGCTGATGACCTGGGCTCTTTAGAGCTTGGATTGAGTGAGGGTCAAGTGAACATCACCCTCACACAGCCGGGGAACAAGAGACTCCGGTTTGCTGCAGGTAACACTCACATTTGACTTCTGATTCACTAAAGCAGGCCTCGCACAGGGGTGGTTTTGAAGGCATCAAAACAGTTGTGAGCAGTAGGTGAAACCACGGTGTGAATGAAATTGTAATAAGGTTGTATTGAACACGGTTTCGAAAGCTTGCCAGAGGTGACACAATGGCAGCTCCGAGGCAGCAAGACGGTGACACCCAGTTTTGAGAACCGCTGTGAAGTTTTCAAACATTTTGCAGTTTATGCATTTGACTCTGTATGCTCTAGCATTAAGCTTTCTTAAGAACTAAGGAATCCAGTCACCTCTGGGACGAACTAAAACACTGACTGCTCTTTAGACATTTTCGCCCCAGAGCAGCGCCTCTTCTTGCTGAGGCTCTTGTGGTTGAATAAGCACAAATCCCTTCAGCGCCATTTGAAAATCTAGCAGAAAGCCTTCCGGAACAATCGAGGCTAAGAAGTGAGAAATGGGAGCTATCAAGCCCATACTAATGCCTGAGATTTTGGGAAAAACGTCAGGTCCCATGCATACTTCCCATATAATGTATATTCATGTGTGTAACTGTGCTATCAACTTTTCAGTAGTGTCTGGAACATGAACCTGGAATGAGCATTGAATATACAATCACTTAAGAGTCTTATTATGTGTGGCTCGTTCCTAGGCTATCGTTTAAATGATGGTTTCTGGCACACGGTGGATCTGGCCGCCAGAGACAACTTGCTGTCAGTCACCATCGACGAGGACGAGAGCTCACCACTAAAGATCACCAACCCGTTCATGGTTCGTACTGGAAGCACCTACTTCTTTGGAGGTAAGCATTGAGGCTAATAAATTTTTTTTACAGTGAGCTAGCAGAGCAGGTGTGATTAGTTTTGTTTTTGGCTCAGGCTGTCCGAAGACCAACAATACGGCACGCTGCGTAACCAAGTTGGCGCGCTTCCATGGCTGCATGCAGCAGATCTTCGTTGATGATGAGCCTGTGGACATCGACGTGATGCTGCAGAGGAAATGGGGCAGATACACAGAACTACTGCTGGGGACTTGTGGGATCACTGACAGGTGTGTGCGCAATCCATTTTGTAGGTGGGTTGACATGAGAGGTTTGGTAGTTAATACATCCCCAGGTAGGTGCCAGGATGATGCCTGAGAAATATCTACTGCCAATATTTTCCAGATTTCTTGGAGAATTAACACTAAATGTATTCACTCATTTAATAACTTGCTGAACAGCTGAATCCTACTCGGGTTATAGGGAAGGCTGAATCCTATCTCAGCCGACTCTGGTCGAAGGCGGAGTCCACCCTTAACAGCTTACCAGTCCATTGCAGGGCCAACACACACACACACGACCATTCATACTCACATTCATACCTAGGGGCAATTTGGAACAGCCAGTTACCCTAATGTGCATGTTTTTTACTGTGGGAGGAAACCGGAGTACCCGGAGAAAACCCATGCAAGCACGGGGAGAACACATAAAATTCAATTATTTGCTTAACTGCTTGATCCTGCCTGGGTCATTAGGAGCCTGTCTCAGCCGACCCCAAACATAGGTGGGGAACACCCTGAACAGCTTGCCCCTCCATCACATCCTACCGCCTTTTCCAAAAATATTATACTTTAATAAATGTGGAGCTATATATGTGCATACAATAAGCATCCCTGTATGCTATTAATGTTATCGTGCTGCTGTCTGTGTGCATCATGAAGCAGATTCATGTCTTTGTCCATTTCCATGGACAGTAATTTTTAATGATACACTGACTACATACTCGTCTTCAGCAGGAAGCAGTGTTGCAGATCGTTGCTGTCATGCTGCTTGATTCACTTCACACGGCTGGGAGTCTCTCTCTCTCTCACTCTCTCTCTCTCTCTCTCTCTTTCTCTCTCTCGCTCTCTCTCTCTCTAACACACACATACACACGCACGTCTCACTATTCATGCCGGTGATGAAAAGAGGTTGCCATGGAAGCAGTTTGATTGAATGAAACTGCCCGACTGGTGACGTAGTGATGACATCATTTTGAAAACCCCTTTATCCTGTCATAAAAAAGGCAGAAATGTCCGCCTCACAGCAAGAAGGTCCTGGGTTCAAGTCCAAGGTTCGAGTGTTTCTGTGGGGTCTATGTTCTCCCTGTGCTTGGCTTCCTCCAGGTACTTCAGTTTCCTTCCACGGTCCAAAGACATGCTCGGTAGGCTAATTGGCTGTTCCAAATTGCCCTTGGGTGTGGATGAGAGTGTGAACGATTGTGTGTGTTGCCCTTTGATAGTCTGGTGAATTGTTTACGGGGTACCAAGCCTTCACCCAGTGTTGGCTGAGATAGGTTCCAGCCTCGCTACGACCCTAATAGTAAGATTAAGTGGGTTAGCACACAAGTGAGTCAGTGAATGTTTTTCTCAGATTTTTGGGAGGGGATATACCTCATTTTGCAGTGAAGGCCATCATATATATTTCCTCCTAGGATTATTTATTGGTTCAGATAGATGAAGTAAATGTAAATAAATCAATAATTGTTTTTGTTGTGCTGTACAGTAATAGATGGAAATCTTTATTTTCCTTCTTTCACCTCATAAACAGGACTTACGTAAGACGGTATATCAGGTTTCATGTTACCTAAAAGCTATAGCCTTGGTGCAGATATAGCCACTGCTCTGAAAATAGACAATTGACTTTTTTGTGTTGTTCTGAGATTACGGCTCTATCAGCCAGACTGTAGTGGTTGATTTATGGCCTGGTGTTTTTTCAGGTGCTCTCCAAACCCCTGTGAACACGAAGGCAGGTGTATTCAGTCTTGGAATGACTTCCTGTGCATCTGCAATAACACTGGCTACAAAGGGGAAGTGTGCCACAACTGTAAGTGCCACCTTCACAACGTAAAATTGGTCTGGCCCACAATTTCTCCGTCCTCATGACGTCCTTTTCTTTCGCAGCTGTCTACAGGGAGTCATGTGAGGCCTACAGACTGAATGGAAAGTATTGGTCAGGCAACTACACCATAGACCCGGACCTGAGCGGCCCGCTCAAGCCTTTCACTGTCTACTGCAAGATAAAGAGTAAGACTGCAGTTTCTCATTCTGAGTAATATTTTAAAGCTACAAATTTGCACCAGAATGACGGAACAAGTATAGAAAAGCAGGATAATGTAAGAAAATAATAAGAAACTAGAAGTAAAATGAACTATTAAAAGATATTTAGACATATTAATATAAAGATAAATAAAATATAAAGAATACTAAACCAATTTTCAGACCTTTATTTTTCATTACGGACACCAGCGGAGAAGCAGAGCACGATTCCTAATCCAAAAAAACTCCACAGTTCTTCAGGAAGCTGCTTCCTCACCTTCCCCTGAAACACTGATCTTTTCAACCTATTACATAGAGTTCAGGGGTTGTCTTGAAGATACTACCCAACCCTTGACCAGATCTATGGCAATCTACCAAGGTTAAGCATCCACCTGATCCAGCGTCACGCACAGTTAGCAGGTTACTCTTAAGTCTTCTGATGTTCATATGTGGAAACAGGCCAACAAAAGTCACGGAACATACCCCCAAGTCATCTCGCGGGATATGGGGGCAATGCCATGGCAGACTCCGTAGACTGCTGTAGAGTGCTGGATGCACTAAACAGATTAAACGGATTGATTTCACAGTTCAAGGCAGACAAATCCAAATTACAGTTTAAGTCTGGTAACAGGTCACACAACCAGGTGAACAGCACATCAGAGATAATCCAAAGGCAGCATCAAAGACACAGGCGAACAACAAGACTAAACACATATCACTTTGTAAACACATCAAATGGATCCAGATAACGAGAAATCCGATAACGAGGTCCCTCGGTCATTTTTCAAACTCTTATCTTCAACAGCATTGTTTTATATTTCAGTGTAGCTCACACAAGCACACAACACACCTATCTTTATTAAATATCTGCAGAAGCAGCTGGATCCCTTCTGGAATAAGTTCATTGCCTTATTAAAGGAGCTGTGTCATGATTTTTACCTGAATTCATCTGGCCAAAAGTCGTTTAAATACGTAATGGATGTCACACATACTAGTCTATGTTTGTTAAATAGCGTTTATTTAACACGCCGCCCCTTTAATTGTGTTTCCTTTTCGTCAGCGAACAAAGCCTGGACGATTATTGAACACAACCGTCTTGAGAGAACCAAAGTGACCGGCTCCAGCTTGGATCGACCTTATATAGGAGACGTCCAGTATGTGAATGCCTCGTGGGATGAAGTCACTGCTTTAGCCAACACGTCGCTATATTGTGAACAGTGGATCGAGTTCTCGTGCTACAAGTCCCGCCTTCTAAACACTCCAAGCAAGTATCTGATTGGACGACCACAAACAGACCTTGATCTGATAACCCTTTCCCTAATTTGTCCTGTGGTTAATTATACTATGATACACTGCAGTCTGAAATCTACATGGTCTGAATTCTATATCTTATATCAATAAAGCTATTTGGATATGAAATGTAATATATATATATATATATATATATATAGCAGTGCTCATATTGCTGCATGAACACTGTGCTGCTTCTTAACATCCTGTTTCCTGTTTTAGATGGAAGGCCTTATTCTTTTTGGATTGGCCGGCATAACGAGAGTCACGAATACTGGGGCGGATCTTTCCCTGAGAGCAGGAAATGTGGCTGTGCCATCAATCAAACCTGCACGGACTCCAAGTTCTGGTGCAACTGTGATGCAGATTATCGCCAATGGTGAGATAAAGAGTACAAGAATAGGCATGAATCAATCAATAAATGAGTAGAATCATTTTAAACGAGCACTTTGAAAGGGCAAACCTGTGCCAAGCCATAAGAATCAAGTACACAGCACCCCCTGGGATTTCTCATGATGAATTCAAATTGCTGCCAGATGTGCAATCTGTTTCAGAAACTGTAACTGGTCTGAAACTGAAGTCTATGATCCCGAATAAACCTAACAAACTTCATTCAGATCGGATCTGGATATTATTTTTTTCAATTTCGGCCATTTAAAAAATAAAAATTGTGACATCATCAGTGTGTAGATTCTTACCAAAATTTAATTGGAGTGTTTTTGGGTGATCACCTACCTATCACATGAATCACATATTGATCTGGACGGGGCGGCATGGTGGCGTAGTGGTTAGCACATCCGCCTCTGGAGTTTGCATGTTCTCCCCATGCTTGCGTGGGTTTCCCCCAGTTTCTCTGGTTTCCTGCCTCAGTTTAAAAACAAGCACATTAGGCGAACTGGATGTTCCAAATCGCCCCTAGGTGTTAGTGTGAGTGTAAATGGTTGTGTGTGTTGGCCCTGCGATGATCTAGCGAGCTGTTCAGGGCGTACCCCGCTTTTGCCCAGGGCCTAGCGGGATTAAGTGTTTCCGCAAATGAGTGAGTGAGTGAGTGAAAAACTGTAGACAGGAAGTTGCGAAATGACAGAGAAACAAACAAATAATCCCATCCCACTAAAAACATATGTATGAAGGAGACTAAAGAGAGCTCTTGTACCACAATTACAATATATTTCAGGAGTTTACTTAAAAGAAAGGGACTCTTAGGGGATTCTGGATTATTACCTATATATTTCCTATATATTAATTACCTATATATTTCTGTTCCCAGGTATGCAGATAAGGGCTACTTGATGTTCAGGGACCATCTGCCCGTTAGGAGGGTTGTAGTTGGTGATACAATCCGCCCCGGCTCAGAGGCCCAGTTTAGCCTCGGACCACTGCGCTGTTCTGGAGACAGTGAGTAATGTACAGCATGCTCTATAAATAGTCTGAGTATAATTATGTTAGCTATTTCTAGATTGGAACCAACCAAAGCTGTCAAGCAAAATTGGCATTAAAGGACCCCATTTATTTCCCAGATGGATTAAGGAAAGATGAAATACAGTGTTATCTCTGGGAAATATAATCGATTTCACCAAAATGTCTTTCTGAAACCATTTGCTTACTCCTGTATGCAAATACCAAAGACACCCTATACCGAGCTCCATGATATTATTATTCTTCTATTTGTTAACACTTCATCTCAGACTTTTCCCCTTTCTACGAATCTGTGTTGTACTGCCAAGTTATCACACTGCCAAGTTATCACGACACTGTAAACAGATACAGAACCAAAACCAACCAAAAGATGTAGAACAGGTGAATAAGAGATACTAAGTTTGTGAGCTGGGGTGGTTTCACCAGGAAACCTTTATATTCATCCAAGTGAACTGATAATAGAAGATAAAACACATCAGATATCCACTAGTGAATGGGAACCTGGGAAGATTGGTGCATTTACATTAATGGCATTTGGTATTCAGTTACTGTCTCAAGACACCAGTGGCATCTTTACCTGATAAGCGTGGTACTGTTAGTAATGCACGGAAAAGCATTAAGGAAGTTTTATTCAAGGAATCTTCCTTACTTTTCCATTTCTGAAGACTATTTAATGTTTGTTTCTTGCTTTGAAAGGGAGTATCTGGAACACGGTAGCCATTACCAAGCCCACCTACATGACCTTCCCCACCTTTAAACCCGGTACCAGTGCTGACATCACCTTCCACTTCAGGACCTACCGCACCAATGGGGTCTTCCTGGAAAACTCAGACGACCATTTGCGCAACTTCATCAGGATCGAGCTGAACTGTAAGGTTTCAAACAAAAAACAAACAAAAAAGCAAGAGGAATGACACTCCTTTGAAAATTCAAAGAGTTATCATTGTTCTTGCTCTTTATTTTTCCCTCTCTCTTTCTCAGCCACTACCGAGGTTGCGTTCATCTTCATGGTGGGTGACGGGATCAGGAACGTGACCCTGCGCACTACCAAACCTCTGAACGATAACGAGTGGCACTACGTGGAGGCAGAAATCAACGTCAAAATGGCACGGCTCAAAGTGGACTTCTATCCTCCAGCTATCCACAAGTTCCCCGGCCAAACCTACATCACCATGGAGTTCACGCAACCCCTGCTCGTAGGTGCGAAAGCAAGTCAGAGTGGTTTATGGTTAACAAAATCATCGGTTCAACCGTGGTAGGGGTGTTCAGTTTCATTCAAAGGGGAGCGGTGTATGGAGAAGGATCAATACCAGAGTCAATACAGTGATATCCGTTCATCCATCCGTCCATCCATCCACCCAGTCCATCCCACCCATCGACCCATCTATCCATCCATCTGTTCATCCCTTTATTCATCCATCCACCCATCCATATATCCATCCATCTGTTTATCTATATATCCATCCATCTATTTCCCCATCCATCCATGTGTTAATTCAATCTATATGTCTGTCTGTCTGTCCATCCATCCACCCACCCACCTATCCATCTTTTCATCCATCCATCCATCCATCCATCCATTCACCCAATAGAACCCATCCATCCATCTGTTTTTCCATCTATCCATCCATCCACCCATCCATCCTATTAGAACCCATCCATTCATCCATCTGTTTATCCATCTATTCATTTATCTATTTCCCCACAGATCCCACCATCCATTCATCTGTGTTCATTCATCTATCTATATGTCCATCTGTCTGTCCATCCATCTACCCACCCATCCATCCATCCATCCATCCACCCAATCCAACCCATCCATCTGTTAAGCCATTTCTCCAACCATCCATCAACCCATCCCCCTATCCATCCATCAATTCATCCATCCATCTATGCTTTTTTCTACCCATTCTTCCACCCACACATCCATCCATCCATCCACCCATCCATCACTCCTGCATCTATCCATTTATTCATTACCTATACTGCTTATTCGTCAGTGTCTCAGGGAATCAGGAGCCAATCCCGGCTGACTTCAGCTGAGAGGTAGAGTACCTTCTCAGCAGATCCCCAGTCTATTGCAGGGCTAACCGAGAGCTTAACAACCACTCACTCTCACCTTTAAACCAATGTGCAGTTTAGGGTCAGGGGAAGCTGGAGCCACTGCAGCTGATTTCGGGTTAAGAGGCAGACCACCAATCTATAACTGGTCTGTATTTTTTTGTATGGTTTCCACATGTAGTATCTGGAGACATATTTTCCTTTGCGCTCTGTGTGCAGGTGCTGCAAATCACACCATAAGACCCTTCTTGGGTTGCCTGCGTGGCCTGCGAATGAACGGAGTCCCCGTGGATCTAGAGGGAAAAGTGGACGAGCGCACTGGGATCCGGAGGAACTGCACTGGAGCGTGTCTTAACGCCTCCATCCCGTGCAGGAACGGAGGGCAGTGCATCGACGGCTATGCCTCATACTCCTGCGACTGCAACAATACAGCCTTTGATGGTTATTACTGCCATTTAGGTGCGTCTTGACACCTTTTGTTATTTTGTCTAATAACTTACCCCTAAAGACCAGCTCAGTTGTGAAACTGGCATTCTTATATTACTTCATTCTTGTCTGCTGTCAGATATAGGAGCGTTCTTCGACGTGGGTGCTTGGCTGCGCTACGATATCCGTACAGAGCCCATTTCGGAGGACGCCTGGTGGGCTAACTTCTGGATCGAGCCGCACTGGCACAACTTCACTTTGGGTTATAACACCACCACGGATGACATCGAGTTCAGCTTTAGCACCCTGCAGGCTCCGGCTGTGCTGCTATACATCAGCTCCTTCCACAAAGACTACATCGCCGTGCTGCTCAAGAAGGACGGTACGCACACTCACCCATGCTAAAAATCCGTCAAGCAGTCATCAGGCGGCAATTACATTAGGGGGCTTATGATGATGTCACTTCCTGTCTAGGTACCCTTTCCCTGAGATATCGTCTGGGTTTATTAACGCATAAATTTCAGCTGACCACCAGGAACCTGGCTGACGGCTTTCCGCACTTCGTCAACATCACCAGGCACAACTACACCGTATGGACTCAGGTAGAATTTATAATACGCTACAGATATTTATAATGTACAGAGAGTTTAAACAGCGGCGGAAACTAAATCGATGGGTGTCTGTTAGGTGGACTACATGGAGCCGTGGGTGGAGAGATTAACTCTCGGAGAGATCCCCAGATTTGATTCACCTAAGAGTATCTTTCTTGGCCGCGTCATGGGTAAGATGAAGGCTGTTATATTGTTTACAACCATTTGTTTTCTTTAAACCAAATTTATAGAGTAGCTGTGGTGAATTAGAGTTACTAGCTATTTGCTAGCTACTGCTGTTTTTCCCTGCTTGTTTTTTCAGAGGTTGGTGATATTGATTATGACGTTCAGAAACACAACAGTCCGGGTTTGGTGGGCTGCATATCAGGAGTCCGTTATAACATCTTCGCACCACTGAAGGCGTATTTCCGTCCCAATGTCACCAACCCACCCGTCACTACCCAGGGCTACGTGGTGGAGTCTAACTGTGGTGCATTTTCTCCCATCTTAGGCTACGTGCCCTGGGAGGACGACCCCTGGTTCACTGGACTGTGTAAGACTCTCGGAATTGTTTGTAATTGCTGTAATGAAATTTTATTTACATTTTTTTAAGTATATTTGGTTAAGTTGCTCATTTTGGTGCATACAAAACCCATGTCACATCTTATGTAGTTTTTCTCGTTATATACACCTTCCATGAACAAATAGGGGCAACTAGAAAACAAATGTAAGCTGTATGTTGATGTAGTGGTTAGCACGTCCACCTCACTACAAGATGGTCCTAGGTTCGAGTCCCGGGCTCGGTGAGGGTCTTTCTGTCTGGAGTTTGCATGCTCTCCCTGTGCTTGCATGGGTTTCCTGGTACTCCAGTTTCTTCCCACAGTCCAAAGACATGCACATGAGGCTGATTGGCTGTTCCAACTAGCCCCTTTTTGTGTGAGTGTGAATGGTTTTGTAGACTGGTGAGCTGTAAGGGCAGGGGTGTCAAACTCATCTTCACTGAGAGCCACATCACTAAATTTAAAGGTGATCGAGGGCCGAATAATCACTGAATCCATTCTAAAGGGGCGATCATGAAATCGGCAGCGCAAGATGATTCATTTAGGCATTTGTGCTTTATTTACTAGCATTTTTTGACAACGCTTAACAGTGACAAGCTAGCATGCAATCCTTCTTGAGTCACGAATGTCTAACTGTTTACTTGAAATAGGCTGCCGCCCCCTAGTGGAAGGATGATGAATTAGGTTTCATGGGTGTACCCCGCCTTCACCCAGAATCGGCGGAGAACCTAGTAGGGGAAAGCAGTTCGGCAAATAGATCGATGGATACATTCATTCGTTCATTCATTCATTTTCTAAGCCAACTGTGCATGTTTTCAGACTGTGGGAGGAAACTGGAGTACTCGGAGGAACCCCACGCAAGCACGGGAAGAGCATGTAAACTCCCAAACGCCCCGAGCGGGGGAATCGAACCCAGGACCTTCTTGCTGTGAGGCGGATGTGCTAACCACTGCCTACCATCGCCTGAATTGATATACATATTAATATATTTTTCTGCTTGTTTTTCAGTCTTTGATTATATTCATGATGATGTGACTCCACCCTGGATGACGTGTAAGTATTCATAATCATTTCCGGAATCTTTATGCATTATTTCCACCCTTTATGCACGCCTGATGGGATGTCTTCTTCGTATAGCACCTGAGTACTGGAGTACTGATACTGGAGACTCCTTCCACAAATGTATAATGATCGCCTCCTTGAAGAAACCTTTGATATATCAGTGATCATAAATTGTATTTGTTAACTAACGGCACATCTTCACATTTTTTTTCCAGGTCTTAGATTATGTGAAGTGTCTGGCATAAAAAAGTCAGTGTAAAAGCTATTACCGTAGAAACGATAATGGATTAGAAGGAGCGTGTTAACATAAACCTGTGATTGGCATCGCAGCTGGAATTGCAGTCAAGCTCGCATCAAGCATGGTGTGTGTATAATATTGGTGTGTGTGTGCGTGTGTGTGTGTGTGTGTGTGTGTGTGTGTGTGTGTCCACAGTGATCGTCACCATATCTCTGATGCTCCTCTTCCTCATGCTGTACGGCATATACATTTACCTGTACAGGTATAAAGGCAGTTATCATACGAATGAGCCGAAAAACTTGGAGTCGCCCAGTTCCGAGCGTCCTCTTACCGAAACGCTGCGCAAAGAGAAGAAGAACTTGCCGGAAATCCAGGAAGAAGGGATGGGTGAATAACATCATTAGGGAAACATGGTCATGGGGGTGGGTTGGACGGAGGGTACAAGGTGAGCGAGATACAGGGAACAGGAAATGATGTAACAGATGGAAGAAACGGGTTACGTTTTGATTATAGAACACGCCTATATTTTTGTGTTATATTGCTTTGGTTTTCTGCCCCCGGTGGTAATTGATGGTATGATGGTGTTAATCAGACATCTGGTGCTTTTTGGCGAAACATTTGCAGGGTTTTGATCCGAGGTCCATAAACGCAACGCTGGCTAAATGAAGTGCCTCAGCAATCCACACATTTCGAAAGAACCAACACGCTTGTGTGAGTCAGATTCAACAGTGATATATTTAAGAAATCCAATTTTCTTTAAAAAATTAAAATAAAAAAATGAAAGAAATACAAAATATTCAATAAAGAAAAAAAACAGCATTTTGCTAACACATGTTTACAAAGATTATATCTATTTCTGGTAAACTATATACAAATTGACAAAAATAAGGCACCGCTGGTCAAAATGCACACGCGTTAATTTCTGAAGTGAAAATAAAATAAAAACAACCATGAGAGCTTTATTTATTTATTTATTTATTTATTTGTTGATCAGCCTATCTATCTATCTAGCTATCAACCTTTCTATCTATCTATCTATCTATCTATCTATCTATCTATCTATCTATCTATCTATCTATCTATCTATCATCCTTTTCATCTATCTATCTATCTATCTATCTATCTATCTATCTATCTATCTATCTATCTATCTATCTATCAACCTTTCCATCTATCTATCTATCTATCTATCTATCTATCTATCTATCTATCTATCTATCTATCTATCTATCTATCTATC
>JAQMYF010000003.1:5434091-5453834 GCA_030014195.1 Neosilurus mollespiculum | reverse complement strand
TCTGTCTGTCTGTCTGTCTGTCTGTCTGTCTGTCTAGCAAGGGGTTCTTTGCAGAAATTGCTAATCCAGTCCTGTTTTTCTGAATATACCTTCAGTGTATTGTTGCTCAATAGTGATGAATACCTCCACCAAGAAAGTTATATTTTCCTTTTAGTTTGTTTGTGTTTAATAGTAGGATTTTGCAGATGACATTGTCCTTTTGGCTTCATTGAGCCAGGACCTTCAGCTCTCGCTGGTCTTGCCCCAAGTGGAGGAGTTCAAGTATCTCGGGGTCTTGTTGACGAGTGAGGGAAGGATCGGAGCAGCCTCTGCTGTAAAGTGGAGCTTGTACCGGTCCATCGTGGTGAAGAGAGAGCTCAGCCAGAAGGCAAAGCTCTCAATTTACCAGTGGCAGGTCTCTCCCTTAGAGACAGGGTGAGACGTTCTGTCATCCGGGAGGAACTCGGAGTAGAACCTCTGCTCCTTCGCGTTGAGAGGAGCCAGTTGAGGTGGCTCGGGCATCTGAATAGAATGCCTTCCAAACGCCTCCCTGGTGTGGTGTTTCGGGCATGTCCGACCCGGAAGAGACCCCGGGGCCGACCCAGAACACGCTGGAGGGACTACGTCTCCGGCTGGTCTGGGAACACCTCGGCGTCCCCCCGGAAGAGCTGGAGGAAGTGGCTGGGGAGAGGGACATCTGGACCTCACTGCTTAGGCTGCTGCCCCTGCGACCCGACCCCGGAAGAAGTGGAAGAAGGCTCTTCCATGCAGATCCTTGTTTTTTTTGCAGGCAGTGGTGGCCCGGTGGTAGGGCGCTGGATTACTGATCCAAAGGTCAGGGGTTCAATCCCCACTATCACCGGGGTACCACTGCTGTTCCCCCAGTGCAGCTAACTTGGTTATCAAAGGGCGGCCATGTCTCTCACTGTCTGTGGTGAGAGGCATGTAAAAGAACCATTGCTGATTTTCCAAAAGACTAGGCTGCATAGCTATCAGCAATGGCCTGGCGAGCTGTCCATGGTGTACCCTGCCCTCGCCCAGAGGCGGCTGAGATGGGCACCATCCTCCCCGCGACCCTAATTAAGATTAATCAGCCAGAGTTTACTTTCTCTTTTCACTTCACAAATTAATAAAAGGTTTCATTTGACCAGCGGCATCCAAACCTTTGCCTACGTCTGTACAGCTTTCAGCGGACATCTTTGAAATCTTCAGAAAAGAAGAGCTGATAGATTAGAGATCTATATTTGTTATATTATGCCTTTATCAGTGAATAGTGCTTGCATACACTGCATATGATCATATAAACATTCTTTGAGCTTTGTTCAGTGTGCTTAGCACTTCCAGTCACTGTATTTGGAGAAACTATTCAGTATTTAGAATCAGCATAGTGGAAATATACAGTACGCCCCCAGAGTGACTACAAAATAATAATAAAATATTTATAAAACTTTTTTTTTCCATGGAGAAGAGCCATAGTGCGCTTGATCATGCCCGTCTTGAAGCTAATGGTTATCTTATTGGTCTTCCCAATTCAAATAAAATGAAACCAAACCTCGTTTTTTTATGAATCCCGCCCTGTGAAATGAATAAATAGAGAACTGTTTAGTGTTTTATGTCAGAACGCCTTGACTCAGGGTTGAAAGGTTCCTCTCACTGTCTCCACTCAAACAGATCATACAGTAAGCCGAACCGCTTCATCGCATCACAAATATTCACACTCACACCTAGGGGCAGTTTGGAACAGCTAATTAGTGTAATGTGCATGATTTTTGGACTGTCAGAGAAAACCCGTCTGCCTCACGGCAAGAAAGTCCCGGGCCCGCAGAGGACGTTTCTGTGAGCAGTCTGCATGTTCTCGCCATGTTTGCGTGGGTTTCTTCTGGGTACTCCGGTTTCCTCCGACGGTCCAAAGACATGCACAGGAGGCTAACTGGCTATTCTAAACTGCCCCTCTGTGAAAACGGTTGTGTGTGTTGGCCCTGCGATGGATCGGCGTGCACCCCACCTTTGTTCAGAGTCAGCTGCCCACGTGAGGTCATTCAAAGGAATGAATGAATTCGTGGGATTGGATTGTGATGATCTTGAGGGAATTGGATGGATTCCTGATGATCGTGACAAAATTTTTGACCGTCAAAAAATTTTCTAAACTCCACACCATGAGCGGAAGCGCTGAGAGGAATTACTCATGATCAGTCGCTGATGTCTTTGTGAGAGTTTGTGTGCGTGGATTCAAGCGCAAACTGTAAACCGACATGCATATGTGGTCAAGCAATTATTATGAAAGCCTACCTGCACACACACACACACACACACACACACACACACACACATGCTTTTGTCCAGTTTTCAGAATGGTTTCTGATCAAAAATAAAATTGATCTGTAATATCTTTTTATATAAACATTACTCGGCAGCACGGTGGTGTAGGGGTTAGCACATCCGCCTGAAGGGTTCGGACAACTCGCACATCAATCGTTATAATTACCACGTGAACGTCGGCACTGATTTATTTTGTAGTGGATTGTAGTTATTTTTAAACGAATATTTCATATCCTTTGTTCTATTTTCCCTTCGGTTCTTCTTTGAATGCTGCAGCGGCGCTTTAGTGCTTTATTCTCGAGTTTCAGCTCTCTCGTCTACTGTGCCCTTTTCTCCAAAAGATTCCGAATCTTTAACTTTCACGTTGTTACGACTGTCAGCGTCATCGTGCTCATCTTCACAGATCACTCACAAGCCGAACAGAGTCTCCGTCTTAACTTGGTGTCGTATAAATGCCTTGCATTCTGGGACTTTGTGTACGGCGGCAAAAATCTTCGATTATACATTTATACTGTGATCATACTGAATATAATATTAAATAAAGATTCTATCCATCCATCCATCCATTTTATCCATTCATCCCACCATCTTTTTTTTATTAGTGTTATTTATTCAACAACAATAACAACAACAACAATAAACGATACATAAATATACAGAAACCACGTGGGCGAATGGAGTACAAGCTTTAATGCTTGATCAGCAGGACACGTGACCACCTGTATAAAAGCCAATCAAACGGCAGTTTGTTTCTGTTATTAGCACGGACAATATGTGAATAATATACGAACGAGTACAAAATACGCGGAATATGGCAGATGCCAGCAAGCCTCTGAGCGCTGAGTAGTTCCCGCCCACAGTCATTACTGCCGCTACTGCTGTTGCTGCTTTCTAGCTGCTTCCTAGTTCCTAGTACGATCAAGTTGAGGTTTAGCGGATCGCCACCGTCGTCCTCCAAATCCGCAGGTCTCACTAGGAGCAGTGCTTTTTAAAGGAAAAGAAAAGAACCTGTTGTAGAAGACACATTTAACCTATGCATTCTGCATGACTGCACTTTTTCATGAATAGAACGCAATAATAAAAAGAAAACAACAACAAAAAAGCAATCTGCTGCTTCCAGTGCTAGCGCTAGTGTCATCGCCAAAGTATAGCGATAGTATACACACATACTGTATGTATGTATAAACAAATGTGCTATATATATATATATATATATATATATATATATATATGTATTGTTTTATTATACATAAAACAAATAAATGTGCAAATGGTCTTTTTATTAGTGTGATTTGTATTAAAATAGGCAAGTCGATCTATTTTGATTAGTGTGCCTGTAGAGCAGGTAGACGGCCGTGATTCTTCGCTCAGCCTCGAACCGAAGGCCGAGTTGTCGTTCTTTCATTCGTTCAGGTTTCGTCCGTCATTCACATTCCTGCTTTCACTCACTCAGGATGAAACGACAGCCAACTGTACAGATTAGAATGAAGAATGTTTGAGAGTGAACTTAGAGAAAGTGTGTGAAAATTTACATTTTTAATTTTTTTTAAAGTGAGTTTTGAGTTGAAATCCCAGAGAGCTGCTGCCGATCCGGTTTCCTCCCACAGTCCAAAGACATGCACACTGAGCTAACTGGCTGTTCAAAATGTATTCAAATTTGGGTTCAGCTCAATGTTTGGTTCAGCTTGGTATTTAGATAAGAGCAGGATTTAAGTTCAGCTCTGCATTTGGATTCAGCTCTGTTAGAGTTCAGCTCTGTTTGGCTTCAGCTGTGTGTTTGGGTTCAGCTGTGTGTTTGGGTTCAGCTCTGTTTGGGTTCAGCTGTGTTCGGGTTCAGCTCAGTGTTTGGGTTCAGCTGTGTGTTTGGGTTCAGCTGTGTGCTTGGGTTCAGCTGTGTGCTTGGGTTCAGCTCTGTTTGGGTTCAGCTGTGTGCTTGGGTTCAGCTCTGTTTGGGTTCAGCTGTGTGTTTAAGTTCAGCTCTGCATTTGGATTCAGCTCTGTTTGGGTTCAGCTGTGTTCGGGTTCAGCTCAGTGTTTGGGTTCAGCTGTGTGTTTGGGTTCAGCTCAGTGTTTGGGTTCAGCTGTGTGCTTGGGTTCAGCTGTGTGCTTGGGTTCAGCTCTGTTCGGGTTCAGCTGTGTGCTTGGGTTCAGCTCTGTTCGGGTTCAGCTGTGTGTTTGGGTTCAGCTGTGTGCTTGGGTTCAGCTCTGTTTGGGTTTAGCTCGGTGTTTGGGTTCAGCTGTGTGTTTGGGTTCAGCTCTGTTTGGGTTCAGCTCTGTTTGGGTTCAGCTGTGTATTTGGGTTCAGCTCTGTTTGGGTTCAGCTCAGTTTGGGTTCAGCTCAGTGTTTGGGTTCAGGTGTATGTTTGGGTTCAGCTGTGTGCTTGGGTTCAGCTGTGTGCTTGGGTTCAGCTCTGTTTGGGTTCAGCTCTGTTTGGGTTCAGCTCAGTGTTTGGGTTCAGCTGTGTGTTTGGGTTCAGCTGTGTGTTTGGGTTCAGCTCTGTTTGGGTTCAGCTCTGTTTGGGTTCAGCTCAGTGTTTGGGTTCAGCTGTGTGCTTGGGTTCAGCTGTGTAGCTTATGTGTAAATTGCTTCAGACAAAAACGCTTTGCCAAAGGCATAAATAAATGTCCATGCCGAATATCGGGCTTCCGACTGCAGATATTTCAACTAACAAGCAATTCAGAAAGCGCCTAATACTTTAAGACGTTACCCATTTTTTTTTGTATTTATTTTTTCCTCCTTACCTCTTTACCTTATGACCTTACTCGTGCACAACATCATATCTATGGCACTTCCGGAGTTACTAAAGTCTGTTATATGTAAATTATAGCAACTTGATTTTGTTTGGAAAATTTACCAGGATGGTGAACTTTAGTCTTCACTTTATACAAATTTTTTTTGCTTTGCAAACACAAATGCACCATAACAAACTCATGTGTATTTAAACTTTATCAAATGGTCCATTGTGTCCATCTCCAGTCCTGTAGGGTCAGAGTCCAGCAGAGTTTTAGGACTTCTGTTTGAAGTCACATGATTTGAGTCTCCTGTAAAATACCTAATAAATAAACAAACAAATAAAAATCAGCGGAAAGGAAATAAAAAATGAGTTTAAGATTTCAAATTAAATTTGTATAAAGGTCCAAAGAAAGAGGGCGGGAAAAAAAATGCTTTTCTGACATCCTGCAAAGATTTTATTTAAATTATTATTATTATTATACCTCCGAGTCAGATTAACAAACGGACTGATGAAATCTCCTAAACAACACCTCCTGTATTCCTTTCTGCCACCCCCACTACCCCATGTACCTTCCGGGGCGCTTACAGTGTTGTATATATCTTCTTCTTCTTTTTCTTCTTCTTAAAATGTTTCCAATCTTCAACTGAGACCGAAGATTTTTAGTCTCTCCTCACTGTAGCCTCATTTTTGCCGCTCTTGATTGACAGAAATATTTTTCTGCTCGTTGTGTTTGTAGAGTGATTATTTGAGCTACTGTAGCTTCTCCTCCATCATCATACTGTTTCCATGCACAGAACCGCCACTCACTAGATCTTTTTTCTTCCGGAGCACTGCCCAAGGCTCGACTGAGTCCACCGAGTCACAGAAATCACATTTTATCCTTATTCTAAATCTCGAGACCTTTTTTATACATGAGAAATCTAACAGGCACGATTATATAATATATACTAGCACCACCACTAGTATATTGTACTTACACAGGTCAGTTATTAAACTGTGCTGGACTTTGACGCTTGGGAAATGTAACTGGCCACGCTGGTTCTAAAACACCTTCTTTTATATAACAGGGTTCAGAAATATATTTCTTTCTTTACAAAGTGTATACGTTATTTGATTATTTCTTTATTTTTTGTAAAAAATTATTTTTTAAGTCTTTAATGCCATCACGTGTGTGTATATAGTAACACCAGTCTGGTGTGTATGTATGTGTACGTACTGTATGTGTGTGTGGATGGACAGAAGATGGATCATGTGCGTAAGGTCAAAGGTTAACTCCTCAGTGAGTCTGGATAACTGTGGATCATCTCTCCGGTTAGTGAGATGTTTAGTCTCGGTGTTTAGGGGGCGGATTTATTCAGAGTAAACCAATTAACAAGAATGTAAAATATTTCCTACCCCCTGTCTTTTTGTAACTCGTTCACTGTAAGTACCATGACTGTATGAACAAGCAAAACCAAACTGACTCTTCAATAAAGGAAGCTTGAAGGAAATGCTTCTGTCTTTGTGTATGACTGATTGGTTTGAAAGCGGATATAAAGTTTGCCCTTTGAAAGTGCCAGGTTTTTGTTCTGAAACCTTTTTTCCATCTTTAATGTGACTTATGACCTGACATCTTTGAGAGAGAGAGAGAGAGACAGGGGTACTCACAGAGAGCAGCGTACCTCCACCAGGCTCAAACAAATGATGAAGACAAGTGTATTTATTATCCTGAAAAATCTGCCTAAGACTGCATTATAACTTGGTATATTTAGAATGAAATTTCTCCCCCTAGTGGGTGTCTGATGACGCTATATTCACACATTATTAGCACTTATTGACCTTAATTATGCAAATGTATGCAGATGTGCTCTTGATTTTATTATAAAGTCTGACAGATAATGATCAACAGATACTTCACTTAAAATCTGGAAAAATTCTGGGTAATATATCTTGAGATACATAGTGATTTTCACAAAATCGTCATTTCCGACCTTTCAAGGTCAACTCTTTTCTACGCTAAAAGTCTGGTACTCTATATGCCTGGTGTGAAAAAAAAAGAACTAAATGTTATATGACTTTGCTGAGATATGATTTCTTAACAACTTGCCCCATGTTAAAAAATGTTTTTTGGGGGGGATTTTGGGATTTTTTATTACCCCTTACATGATCCCTTGCACCGATCACCTCCAAAATTCAGTGGTTGCTTACTTGTGCCACACCTTACTTTATAAATGAATTCCATAAATAACTTTTGGTTTGGTTAGTTTGTGTAATTGTTAAAAAGCGTACCTTATGAAATAAAAGATGGCAATGACAAAAAAAAAAAAAAAAAGTCCAAGACACAATTTGAAAGTTATAAATTTATTTTCCATACACAGACCTGCTTGCTTTCACTTACATGTCTACCTTCCACAGCATTTCAGTCATCTCACAGAGCTCTACTTTCATAAGTGTACGTTGGCATAAGCAATGAGTGCATACAAGTAGTAGAGAAACAGTATTACTTTAGACATTGGATATCAGTATTTTATTGTATCATGGTACATTTATAATATAATAAATGAAAAACTAAATCATGAAAGGGGAATTTTAAATGTCATGAAGGTAATCATTTTGTGATGAAAGCATTACGACTTTATTCTTGCCTCCAGAGTTAACGTATGTTATATTTGGCACATATTGAAATGGGAAGACAGTTAAATAAGCACACCCTCCCACACTGGACTGTGGGAGGAAACCAGAGTACCCAGAGGAAACCCACGCAAGCACAGCGAGAACACACAAACTCTACACAGAAGCGCCTCAGCCTACTAAGGGGTTTGAACCCAGGAAAAATCTTGTCTTTGACTCATATATTGTATATAAATATGATTAGCAAATAAAGAGAAAATAAATACTCTTGTGTGATTTGCTTTTACTTTCTTGTCGTGGACGTGTTCGGCTAATCTGATGCTAATCCGCTAGTCAATGTGATTTTATTTCCTTATGATCAGGATATGAAGGTTATTTTAAGATTTTAAAAAGTACCTTAAAATATATAAAAGAAGTCCCTTGTAGAGGGATCCATAACGTTCCTTCAGCTGGAGATTTGAGGAGGTCGAGCTTGGCAAAAAAAAAAAAAAAAAAAAAAAAATTAAGCTAAACCTGATAGAAGTGAAATCATACCAAGCACTTCGATGCACCAATAACAAGTACTAAGGATTATATGTGGTTCAGAAATATAAGCGGATCAAACTTATTGTCATTAATATGATTCCGCATTGTGTTTTCTTGTTGTTGATTTTTTTTTTTTAGCATGCCTTCTTTACTGTCACGAAAATTCTAATGCAGTTAATATCTCACAGCCTTCTCAAGTCTTCTGTCTGAACAATACACTACACAGTCAGTTAGAACAGTGCGTTAAGTTTGAATGAGCTGATTGTTTAATGCACATAAAAACAGATAAGAACTATAGAACTCACTCATTCTTCCAAAAATTTAAATCAAAGACCCTACGAATGAATCCCGCATCTTTCTTTCCTTCGTCACCATCAGCTCGACGTTCACATTTACCCTGTCAGCTTGTATGGTTGGGTTTTTTCCGCACCCTGTTACAGAATACCAGATGTTTTGTGAAGTCTAAAATGTAATGGAGACCCATGGTTGCCAGGATCACATTTTTGTTAATACTTTTTTTTAGAAACGAATAATTATTATAAAGTCAATTGAAAAGTGGGTACATAAAATTATCATCCCCTTTAAAATACTCACATTTTGTGGTTTTGCAGCCTGAAATAAGGCCGTTGATTTTTTCGTAAAAATATTTTTGTGTGTGTGTCCACTCCTGACTTGTGCCTGTCCATAGCGTTATCGCTGAAATCTTTTGACAGTGCCTTGCCACCCATAGTTGATTGCTTGATTTGATTACTATTCCAAGCCCTGGAATGCACTAGGAATAGCTGTTTATGTACTGAACTACTTACTCAATACTTGCTTAATACTATTATAAAGGCCGACACTGAGCGAAGGCTTGGTACGCCCTGAGCAGCATGCTAAACCAGCACAGGGCAACACACATCCATTCTCACTCGCATCCACATCTAGGGACAATTTGGAACAGCCCGATAGCCTGATGTGCATATATTTGGACTGTGAGAGGAGTACCTGGAGAATATGCAAACTCCACACAGAAACACGGACATGATAACCGCTAAGCCGCCACGCCCATTTTACCGAGCCATATTTTTATAGCTTGTTGTGGGATGGACGTGCTAACCACTACGCCACCGTGCCTCCCTACGAACGAATTAGTTGCACTGACTAATTACAGCTGAAAAAAAATATACATTTTGTGGGTGTGTCTTCATTTCAGGCTACAAAGCAACCAAAGGTAAATTTTGGAAGGAGTGATCATTTTCTATACATTCTGTAAGATCAGACAATCTATGCATGACGTACAGAATCATTTCTGTAACGTATATTTTAATTTTATGTCTGGAGAGGATAATTTCTGTACCAGGTGAGGGACGGTTTTTTGTTTTGGTTGTTTTTTTTGGCACTGTAGTAGGGCTAGAGAACCTACCGTGACCTGGCAACCATGCAGATACCTACCACTGTTGCTAGTTTATCTCTTACAAATAGCTATATGTTTGTGCTGCACAGTTCGCCACAGCCGAGATGCTTCGCACTGAAATAGCTGGGGATCCCGGTTAGATACAGATTAGCGTAGTTGATATGAGATGGCAGCGTTATTGAAACAATTCTTAGAAATATATATATATATATATATATATATATATATATATAGCTTGAATGTCCAAGTAGCAAACAGCAAAGCTTTGCAGATTCGAATAACAAGCCGACATTAAAGTACACCGCGTTATAGCTGAAGATAAGATTATTGCAGATGAGAAGTTTGTTCAATTCCATGTGATTAAACCGACCAAAACGAACAGCAACCATAAATATGTCTCCTAGTTTGCAGCTATACATTATGTAGAGTATATAAGATGCTAAAACTGCTATATAGAAGCTTGTATACACAGTTTACCACAATTTGAAACGGTGAACTGTAGTAAAGAGCGCTCTCTGCTTAAGATTAGCCAAACTAGCAGCTTTTGACGCTTTCTTGTCAGGAAAAATATATGAGTAATGGAAAGTAATCGGATTTTTTTGTTTGTTTTGTTTTACTTTTCAGAATGATAACTCCTCCTTTGTCATCACTGTACCATAGCTACGTGGACATGAGGTACAAATATTCCCATGATATTTTGCTAACCTCTGCATATGCTAGCTCTGTAGCAAGTGCGACCCGACCATTCATGACAAGCCAATGTTCTTAGTAAAAACATGAGCCACTTATGTTAGTATAATAGCATATACTGTTATTTCTTGTACTAGCCTACATGCTGCTAGCATAACAGAAAGTGCAGTTAGCGTATTTAGCTATCTGTAACTTTTAGCTGGAGACGGTACGTGTTTTGCATTCCTGTGCTTTCAGTCAGGTTAAGCTTGGGAATGTCAATGCACCGCTAATTAGCATATTAGTTTGTTGAATAAGCTAACATAGTAAGCTTATCCTGTTTGTAAGGTTTCCTTCAAATTTTCTCGGAAATCGTTCACTAGCATCCTTTTTAATTTACACGCCAACAATCCTGCTGGACAGTTTAAACAATTCAATTCAATTGACCCCATATTTAATACAGAACGTTTTATATGACCTTTTGGTTTTATATTTTGCGATGAGGGATTCTTCGATATCATACCGTTATTGCAATTTTATGACATCACAGAGTCCCTTCTTGTAACCAAAGATGCATCCAGGCAACCACTTTATAGAACCGCAGTCCTGAGTGTGGAGAGGTGCGTTGTGGGAAGGAAAGGCGGGTGGTGGGAAAATCAGACCACGTCAATCTCCCTCTCTATGCCCACGTATTTGAGAGCGTCGGCTTGACTGTACCTACGAGGGATCCAGTGATGTACTATAAGTGAATATCAATGAGATGCAGGGTTTCAATCCAATACAAGCTTTAAAAAGTAAAAATAAACACAAAAACAAATGCGATTCTGTGCTTGGCCGACCTTGGATGTTCCTTAAACAAAAGTAAATCAGCTCAAATTGAGGCTTCCTTTATGGACAACTTGTGTCAGCTAATAGGAGATGGTCCAAGGCAGGCCTTCAGGTATTAGTACTAATCCTAAAACTAAAATGGAGATGTTAAAATTAGGTAGAACATCATTATTATGGGAAAAGGTTCATTATCAGTATATCAGCGTGAACCTAGCTGGATGCAGCAATTTTCAATTCAGAATGATGAATTCAAAATAAGTTTTTAAAAATATATTACCAAAATTATATATATATATATTTTTACATTCTCTCTAACAGGGTGTTGTTTTTTTTTTTGTTTTTTGTTTTTTGTTTTGGAAAACTTACATTTCTGAGGTTCTTTTTGAGAGTAAGCTAGTCTTCTTTGGGAATTTTCTCTAATGTGAGCAAAATTTCATTTGGGACATTTTTTTCTCTAATGTTTGCAAGGTTTTGTTCTGGGAATTTTCTCTAATGTTTGCAAGGTTTTGCTTTGGGAATTTAATGTAATATTTGCAAGGATTCTTTTGGGAATTTTCTCTAATATTAGCAAGGTTTTGTTCTGGGAATTTTCTCTAATGTTTGCAAGGTTTTGTTCTGGGAATTTTCTCTAATGTTTGCAAGGTTGTGTTTTGGGAATTTTCTTTAATATTTGCAAGGTTTTGTTCTGGGAATTTTCTCTAATATTTGCAAGGTTTTGTTTTGGGAATTTTCTCTAATGTTTGCAAGGTTTTGTTTTGGGAATTTTCTCTAATGTTTGTAAGGTTGTGTTTTGGGAATTTTGTCTAATGTTAGCAAGGTTTTGTTTTGGGAATTTTCTCTAATATTTGCAAGGTTTTGTTTTGGGAATTTTGTCTAATGTTAGCAAGGTTTTGTTTTGGGAATTTTCTCTAATATTAGCAAGGTGTGTTTTGGGAATTTTCTCTAATATTAGCAAGGTGTGTTTTGGAAATTTTCTCTAATGTTTGCAAGGTTTTGTTTTGGGAATTTTGTCTAATGTTTGCAAGGTTCTGTTTTGGGAATTTTGTCTAATGTTTGCAAGGTTCTGTTTTGGGAATTTTCTCTAATGTTTGCAGGATTTGTTTTGGGGAATTTAAGTTAATGTTTGCAAGGATTCTTTTGGGAATTTTGTCCAATGTAAGCAAGGTTTTTAAAGAAATTTTGTCTAACATCAGCAAGGCTTGTTTAGTAACCTTCTCTAATATTAGCATGGTTTGTCTGCCAATTTTATATGGTTGGTAGTGTGGTTGGTTTATGGAGTTTTCCTTAATGTTATCATGGCTTGTTTAGGAATTTTTTCTAATATTTGCAAAGTTTTTAAGGCAATATTGTCTGACATTTGCATGACCTGTTAAGGAATTTTCTCTAATATAAGCCTGGTTTGTTTGTTGATTTTCCTCTAATGTATTTACAGTTGGTTTGTGAATTTTTATTTAACGTTAGAAAGATTTTGTTTGGGAATACACTCAAATATTTGCAGGGGTATCTTAGAGAAATGTTTTTTTATGATTGCAATGTTTTGTTCAGGGATTATTTGTCAATGGTTTACAAGAGGTTTTGTTTGGGGAATTTTCTGAATTCAGAATTTGGGCTTTGGGCACATGTTTTCCTGCCTAATTACCTGGAGGTTATGTTTTAGCCCTGGTTTGTGTGTTTGTTAGCAGGATTACACAAAAAGTTATGTGTGGATTTTCATGAAATTTCTACCACAGGTGGAGCCTTGGACAAGGAAGACTCGGATCGATTTTGGAAACGATCCGGAATCAAATTCTGGATCCAGGAATTTTTAGCTGCACTGAAAACAACGAACTTGTCTTTGAACTGGATGCACTGGATTTGGACCTGGGTGTGTTTAGATTTGGAACCGAGCAGTTCAGGAAGTACACTGAATATAAAATGAATACAAAAGCCACACATGGGACAAACCATGGAATCACGTCGGTTTCCTGAAGCCCTATCGAACATTACAGAATACCTGTAGTCGAAAAACAGCTCCTCTCCCTGCTGTATGGCCCGTTTGGCAAAGATCCCGATGCGGTGATCCCCATTCACCATGACAACTGCAACAAAGTCCACCAATCGGATCTCATCAAAACCAAAACAAAGCTTTAAAAAAAAAAAAAAAAAAAAAAAAAAAAAAAAAAGTCCTTCACATCAATCCTAAACTAAGAATCCCGACTTGCCTTTAGCGTAGCAGTTGGGATTGACTGAATGGTTGGCAAAGCGAATCTTGTTCCCTTTTCGTGTCGCGTCCACCACGAAGTCTGTCGAGGTCAAAGGCAGACACAGGAAGTGTCAGTTCTCTCCATGCGGATGTGTAGATGTATAATACAAAGTAAGGAGGAAGAGAAGACATGACTGGTATAATGTATATACGTACCGTTGTTCAGGTTGAACAGGAAGCTGGACATGTACTTGTCGTAGATCCGACCTCTTCTGTCTGCTTCATCCTGGGAAATAAGCTGAACATATGGCAAAGAGAAAAAACAACTAATCAGGAATCACCGCATGGAGTGTAAATCAGCCCCCCACCACCCACCCACCCGTACTTAATACCCACGTGACACAGCACAGAAAAAAGATACGCATTCTGGGTGATCCTGATTTCATTTTTAAATTGTAAGTAACACCAGGGCGGCACGGTGGCACAGTGCAGTTAGCACGTTCGCCTCACAGCAAGAAGGTCCTGGGCTTGATTCCTGGGCTCGAGCATTTCTGCGTGGAGTTTGCATGTTCTCCCCGTTTGCGTGGGTTTCCTCCAGGTACTCCTCCCACACACAACCATTCACACTCCCACCTCGGGGAAATCCGTCACAGCCAATTAGCGTGTGTGGACGAGGATGTCTTTAGACTGTGGGAGGAAAACAGTGTACCCAGAGGAAACCCATGCAAGCAGGGGTAGAACATGCAAACTCCACACAGAAACGCCCTCGCCAAGCCCTGGACTCGAACCCAGGACCTTCTTGCTGGGAGTTGTGCGTATTAACCACGTGGCCACCATGCCGCGCTGCCCTCTATCAACAAAAATAAAGGCAGCGAAGCGTAAAACCAAATAAAAGAAAAGCAAGTTACACTAGGGGTAATAATAAATGAATCAAAACCTATTTACATGAGAAAAACTAGGTATGGGATGGGGTGAAGATTTCTCTGTGTGTGTGTGTGTGTGTGTGTGTGTGTGTGTGTGTGTGTGTGTGGGGTGGATATCTGCACTGCACTTGCCTCTCCACAGTACTCGGAGATGAACTCATTTTTCTGAACCGGCTCCTTGATGAACGTTCCCCATCCCGCAACATCGGATGGAGCCAGGAGCAGATGCTGAAGAGGTCAAAGGTCACAGGTTTAAGGTTTTCATTCACAAAAGTATTTAATGTTACTCTGAAAATCATGGATACTAGGTATCAAGGACGGTTTATTAAGGTGAGATTAAATATTTATTAACCCATCACTGTAACAAACAAACAAACAAACAAACTAATAAATAAGACACTAGAGGCTTTATGATATTTGCCTGTGTTTTGGTTTTGTCTCCGCCCCTTTTTTGGTCTGTTACTGAATGTGTGTGCCTGTTCTGGGTTACATGGGTTTCCTCCAGGTACTCAAGTTTCCTCCCACAGTCCAAAAATATACATTAGGCTAATTGTCTGTTCCAAATTGCCCCTAGGTGTGAGTGTAAAAGGTTGTTTTTTGGCCGTGCGATGGTCTGGCGAGCTGTTCAGGGTGTACCCTGCCTTTTCCCAGCCTCGCCGGGACCCTAATAGTAGGACGAAGTGGTTCGGCGGATGAGTGAGTGAGTAATAAACTGAGGTACTGTTCTTGTATCCTGCTTTCTCTAACTTACAGAAAACATTTTCTGATCTTTACTGGTTCCTTCCATTTTGGGGTAAAGAGATTCACCTTTTTGAGTCCTCTCTGGATGCTGCAGTTCTTGCAGGAAACCTGTTTGCTGTCCCAGCGGTCCGAAGCTCCACAAGTCAAGCAGAGATCAGGGTCGCACTCACGGACAGCCAGGTAACACGGACACTGCTTAGTGTTGCACTGCGTCTTACAGCGGCAGCCTGGGAAACGGTTCTGACCTGCAGATGGAAATAAAAAGGACCTGAGAACGGATAGGGCGACACAGTGGCGTAGTGGTTAGCATGTCCGCCTCGCAGCAAGACCGTCCAGGGTCCGAGTCGTGGGCTTCAGTGCTTCTGAGGGCTGTTCCAATTTACCCTCGGGTGTGGATGTGAGTGCGAATGGTTGTGTGTGTGTGTTGACCCCGCGGTGGTCCGGAGAGTTGTTTACAGTGTACCCCGCTTTCACCCAGAGTCGGCTAAGATAGGCTCCAGTCTCCCAGCAACCCCAAGTAGGATTAAGTGGTCTGGTGAATGAGTGAGTTGATGTTGCTATGTCGTAAAACTAATGAATCTGCACCAGTTGGAAATGGGTCTATCACTCGTATGTAAACGCCTCCCTTTTACAGCAGAATCGCAGAGCCAAGTGTCTGTGCAAGTCTGCCCTCTGGTGGTGATTGTGTTAAGTGCAGAATTTAAAGACAACACTACAGGAAGGCTGTTCCTCACTATGTTCACGAGCAGATAATATCCTCCCATCCTCGTGTCACCCGTCTTCGTCTCATTCCACATAAGAAGGAGAAGTAAAAAGGCTCCTTGACACGAAATGTGTGTGTGTGTGTGTGTGTGTGTGTGTGTGTGTCACTCACACTCTTGATCACACTGGCAGAATTTTTCGCAGAAGTTCTGGGTCATCACACACGGACACGAGCTGTCACATGGATGCTCTGGGTGGTCACATGGCTGGTAGTTGTACACCTGATTGGACGAATTATCTAAAAAACAAACAAACAAACAATGAAAAAAACCACCCAAAACAACAAAAAAAAAAAAACACGACCATGTGAAGAGAATGGATGTGACATTCCAGGACAAATCAATTCAGACAGATCAATTTTTTCCCACCATGTTTCCTTGGCGTTTGTTAGGATATGATTTGATTGGCTCTGTTAAACAGGAAGTGCTCACCTTTTTTTAACTGGATCTTGGCCCATAACCTAAATAACAGACAGACGCGATCATGACATGATAAGATAAAGAAGTACTATACAAAACTACAAGATGTGTTTATCTGCATGAAATCAATACGCAACAATAAATACAGCCAGCATAGCACGTCCGCCTCACAGCAAGAAGGTCCTGGGTTCGACTCCCGGGCTCAGGGTGTTTCTGGGTGGAGTTTGCATGTTCTCCCTGTGCTTGCATGGGTTTCCTCCGGGTACCCTGGTTTCCTCCCACAGTCCAAAAAACATGCACAGTAGGCTGATTGGCGGTTCCGAATCGCCCCTAGGTGTGCGTGTGAATGGTTGTATGTGTGTTGGCCCTGCGATGGCCTGGTGTGCTGTTCAGGGTGTACCCCGCCTTCGCCCAGAGTCGGCTGAGATGGGCGGCAGCCTCCCCGCGACCCTAGTAGGATTAAGCAGCTTAGAAAATGAATGAATGAAATACAAACAACTATACTGTTTTTTTTTTGTTTTTTGTTTTTAAATGGTTGCCATGGCAATCAAATACTCCCATGTTCATCCTTATTATGACACAATGCACTTAATCCTACTAGGATCACAGGGGCTGCAGCCTATCTCAGCCGGACCTTGGCCGAAAGCTGGGTACACCCTAAACCGCTCACCAGACCATCACAGGGCAACACACACACACACACACAGGGGCAAGTTGGAACAGCCAGTTAGCCTAATGTGCATGTCTTTGGACTGTGTGAGGAAACTGGAGTAACCTGGAGGAAACCCATGCAAGCACAGGAAGAACATACAAACTCCACACAGAAATGCCTGAGCCAAGCCTGGGACTTGAACCCACCACCTACGTGACCACCATGCTGTGCCGCTACGACACACCGCTACAAAGATTCTCGTATGTTTTTATATTTTTTATAGTTACATATAGGTAAAAAAATTGAATTGAATTGAATAATTAAATTGAATTGAATAGATTAAACACTCGATACACGCCAGCTGTCGCTAGACTACGGTGCAGCTAAGGTTTTCATTTATTTATTTATTTTTAAACAAACGAGGTGTTTCTTCACAGCGGCTCTGAAAAGCTTAAATCAGAATCGAACCTGGACTGTTTTCCCAAACATGCACTGCATCATGGTTAGTCGCTGCGTCCTTGGTATTTGACCTTAAATAAATACAGTAATATTTGTTAAGACTAACAAATGGAAAAGTTCTCTGTCCTACCGGTGTTTTCTTTTCTTCTTCTGGGGTGAGATGCCTCCATCTTCCAGAGGAACTCGATGAATCAGCACCTCTTTCACCGCAAACTCGTACACCTGGGACACAAACACGCGTGTACAAGAGGGGTAAATATTCCCAAAGAAAAGCTAGCTGAGGTATGAAAAAAAAACCCTCGCCAAGCCGGGGACTAGAACCAAGCTTGCTGTGAGGTTGGACGTGCTAACCACTCGACACCGTGCCGCCTGAACTGAGTAGAGCCGTCATGAATCATGAACAGAGAGAGAGAGAGAGAGAGAGAGAGAGAGAGAGAGAGGTGTACCTGTTTGCAGGTCTTAGTGCCTATGAGGCGCGCAATGGAGCAGAAGTTGTTGTAGTACGTGCCGTGCAGGACTCTGAAGAGTGACTCGTCTGCACCGCTCCACTGCAGAGGAGCCCCGCCTTCATCCATCAGCTCCTCACCCTGTCTCAGCTTAGTAGGAGTGGGACAGCGAGAGTTACCCTCTAACACACACACACACACACACACACACACACACACACACTGTGAGGACACAGCTGCCAAAGAGTTCAGACTGCCTTTTACCTGCTGGGGTTTTAATTCTTTACGTTAAGGGTTCATTTAAAAACCAACGAAGACGGAACAGAAAGGTGATCAGCGCCGGATTAGAACGGGATTTTCTGGACTTATTCTTAAAACAGGACACGAATGTGAACTTAATTCTCACCTGAGAAAATAAAACAAAACTGAGACATTGCAATGCCCCCCCTTCCCCCGACACTCCAGATGTTTTCATCTGTCTAAAAAGACGCTGCTTCGAAGTAGCCGCCCACCTCTGCATGGGAGATGTGTGTGTGTTTATCACTGCTTTTCATGTACATGAAGAAACGTAAAGAGAGAGTTTGTGTGTGTGTGTGTGTGTGTGTGTGTGTGTGTGTGTGTGTGTGTACCAGAGGAACTTGTGGTCTCGTGGTCACTCTCTCCATCTTTCTTCTCCTCGGCTGAGCCCGAGGGGGCGGGGCCTGTTGAGCTGGAGGGGCGTGGCTGGCGTCGGCGTCGTCGAGACCTCCGTGACCTCAGCATGTACTGATCAGCAAACTCTTTTGCTCCTTTCTGCAGATATCCGGTGAGAGAAAGAGAAACGAAAAACAAACGTCATCAATGATGTGGGCGGAGCTTGGATAAGGATGCTGAATGCTGACTGGTTTTAACCTGCAGCAAGAAGCAGTCTAATCCACAGGGCTCCGTCTCCTTCCTGATCTCTTTAGTTTTTCTCTTATAGACGTTAGGGGAGGCATGGAATGCTGTACACGTCCGCAAGCACACGCACGCACACGCACGTGCACGCACGCAAACACACACACACACACACACACACACAAATAAATTCCTTGACACAAAAATAAATCATCTGATTTCAAAATAATCTACCAGACACAAAAATAAACACCCTGACACACTAATAAACTCCCTGACACCCTAATAAACTTCCTGACACACTAATAAACTCCCTGACACCCTAATAAACTTCCTGACACACTAATAAACTCCCTGAGACCCCAATAAACTCCCTGACACACTAATAAACTCCCTGACACACTAATAAACTCCCTGAGACCCCAATAAACTTCCTGACACACAAATAAACTCCCTGACACACTAATAAACTCCCTGACACCCTAATAAACTCCCTGACACACTAATAAACTCCCTGACACCCTAATAAACTCCCTGACACCCTAATAAACTCCCTGAGACCCCAATAAACTTCCTGACACACTAATAAACTCCCTGACACACTATCTAACTCCCTGCCACCATAATAAACTCCCGGAGACCCCAATAAACTCCCTGACACACTAATAAACTCCCTGCCACCCTAATAAACTCCCTGCCACGCTAATAAACTCCCTGACATGCTAATAAACTCCCTGACACACTAATAAACTCCCTGAGACCCCAATGAACTCCCTGACACACTAATAAACTCCCTGACACGCTAATAAACTCCCTGCCACGCTAATAAACTCCCTGACACACTAATAAACTCCCTGACACACTAATAAACTCCCTGACACACTAATAAACTCCCTGACACCCTAATAAACTCCCTGCCACACTAATAAACTCCCTGCCACACTAATAAACTCCGACACACTAATAAACTCCCTGACACCCTAATAAACTCCCTGACACACTAATAAACTCCCTGAGACCCCAATAAACTCCCTGAGACCCCAATAAACTCCCTGACACACTATTAAACTTCCTGCCACCATAATAAACTCCCGGAGACCTCAATAACCTCCCTGCCACACTAATAAACTCCCTGCCACACTAATAAACTCCCTGCCACACTAATAAACTCCCTGCCACACTAATAAACTCCCTGACACCCTAATAAACTCCCTGACACCCT
>JAQMYF010000003.1:5393219-5406606 GCA_030014195.1 Neosilurus mollespiculum | reverse complement strand
CAAATCCACCAAGTTCCCTCAAGATCATCACAAATCCACCAAGTTCCCTCAAGATCATCTCAAATCCACCAAGTTCCTTTAGGATCATCACGATTTGATCCCACAACCCCCAACGCTCCTAACGGTTTTTTTTTCAAATCTTGGAATTCGCGGACATCGTGCCTGAGTGTAAACCCAGGGTTACTGATTGTGATATCAGATGTTACTATCAACTATCGGGTCCATGAGGAAAACCCCGAAACCTCCACTGCTCAGTCGAATATTACCTGCTCAGATTAAAGCATCAAACATGTAAGGAATATGTTATTGTAAAGCTCTTCAGCTTCACTGATGCCAAGATCTTGCCCTCATAGCAGTGGGAGTTGGAAGGTTGTGGGTTTAAATCCCAAAAAAGCCACAGTTTGTCCATGAGGCCAGAACCTTCACCTTCAGCTAAAATAGAAATAGAACAAATACAGAGAAGGCTCTTTGCGTTTATCCCAAGCATGATTCACCGGTGCAAAAAATATCATTATACAATATATTCCCCATATGCCTGCAAATTTCTCCTGGAACCGTTCCCAATGGTTTCCCATCACTCCAAACGGCCAGACACGCTGCATAAACAACATCATGTTTTCATTTTGTGTAGCTTTCAGAAGGAGATCCAAATGTGTGTGGGTTTGAGCGATGGGAAAACGAGTTAATCACAACTGCCTCGCTGTGTAAATAGAAGATTTAATAAATTGGCTCCTCCGAGTATTTATTTGCAGATCTGTTGTGCAGATATTTATCTTGGAGTGGAGTAGCTCTTTGTGTGGACTTCACATTATGCAATTTTTGGGAATTGTGGATTAGGCTTTGGGAGGTTTGTGTAGAAATCTTGGCTAATTCGATGCACGCAGGTGTTTCAGGTCTTGGCGGGGGTAGAGTGGGGGTGTGGGGCTGCATAACGATGGAGCCGGATGACAGACGGAGGTTTGAACGGTTAATGAATCTCAAAGGCTGCGCTCTGATTTATGTCAAGTTTATCCTGGATGTTTAACAGGAACGTGTGTAATCAGGAAGATAAGGAACGGGACGGAGAGCTTATCTTTCACATGTTTGGCATTTTGCGTAATGCAAACCCAGCATGTTGGCTTTGGCTGCTGAGATGGAGGATAATCTGTCGAGCGGAGATTTCCCTGCTCGTGCTTATAAGTGATATCAGCATATTTCCACTTAAAAAATGGAGTGATATATGAACATTTCAGCCAGAATACAAACTATAATCATTATCTGTACAATCTAGCGTACGGTACCATCTGTACTTGGTAAAAGAAGTAAAACCCCGACACATTATCTTGTTTGCGAATTGTATTAAACCTCGCGCTTTGGTCTGTGTAACTCAATCTGCCGTTGCGTTCAGAAACAAAGCAGCGCTGGAACAAAACAAAACAAAGCAAAACAAAAAAACGCATCCTGGATAAAATGTGGAAATCATTTGGCCAACATCAATACTCAGAGCCTGAGCCCAGTAGAGTGAGAGCAAAGGGAATCGGTTAATGACGTGTGTATATATATATATATATATATATATATATATATATCAGTGTGTGTGTGTGGCTTTTATTCGAGGTTCCCCCTGGGGAAGGACTTCGTCTTGCACCATCAGCACCGCGTTGTGCATGTGTGCCAGCGGTCAGACTTGCGCTGTACATGCGTCAGTGGCAGGCCTCACACTGAACATGCGTCAATAACCGAGCGAGATGTTTCCCCGGGGGGCGTGAGGACTTGATTTGTCGTCTATATGTTTTACTTTCCCGAAACAGATCTGGCCTTCCTTTCTCTTTTCTTCTCTGTCCTTCCTCCCCTTTCCGAATTATTGCATCACGTTGTACCTAAGTGTGCATGAACAGTGTGTTAAGCCATTAAAAACACAGAGCAATGATTGAGACACCATCCTGAATCTTTTTCCCCAGTGTAGAATTACAAGCTGTTTCTGTAACTCTCTACTCATTTTCAAGCCATATTTTAATAAATATATAAATATTTACCAGTTAAAGATTTTCACCAACAAACAAATGCTATAAGTTTTAAGTTCATTGATTCATCCATTCATTCATTTTCTGAGCCGCTTAAACCTAATTAGGGTCGCGGAGAGGCTGGCGCCCATCTCAGCCGACTCTGGGCGAGGGCGGGGTACACCCTGGACGGCTCGCCAGGCCATCGCAGGGCCAACACTCACACATGCTATAAGTTCAAACCATCTGATCCAATTCATTCATTCATTAATTCATTTGTTTGTTCGTTTATGTGCAGAGTCATGTAATCCTACTAGGGTTTTGGGAAAGCTGGATTCTATCTCAGCCAACACTGGGCTAAGGCGGACACCGGGTGAACAGCTTGCCAGACCATCGCAGGGCAACACACACACAACCAATCACACTCACATTCACACCTTTGGAACAGCACATTAGCCTAATCAGCATGTCTTTGGATTGCAGGGGGAAACCGGAGTACCCGGAGAAAACCCACGCAAGCACGGGGAGAACATGTGATCCACACAGAAACACCCTCACCAAGCCTGGGATTTGAACCGATGACCTTCTTGCTGTGAGGCGGACATGCTAACCACCGTGCAGCCCAGTCCAATCCAGACCAAGGTGAATCTCAGCCGACTCTGGGCGAAGACGGGGTACACCCTGAACAGCTCGCCAGTCTATCACAGGTCAACACACACACACACAACCATTCACGCTCACGCTCACACCGAGGGGCAATTTGGAACAGCCAGTTCGCTTAATGTGCATGTCTTTGGACTGTGGGAGGAAACTGGACTCCTGAGAGGAAACATGCGAGCAGTGGGAGAAAATGCAAACTCCACACAGAAATGCCCTCGCTGAGCCCGGGACTTGAACCCTTCTTGCTGTGAGGTGGCAGACGTGCTAACCACTATGCTATCACGGAGAAGCCAGAGTACATCCAGAACACCGCACCCTATTAACACAAGCTCAGGATCGAACTGGGAACCCTGGAGACGTGAGGTGGCACAGTACTGCCTGTAGTACTGCATACGGAGGCCTTCCATAACCGAAAATCTTCTCTGTGAATATCTAGACCCTCTCTGAAAGGCTTCATTCCGCATTTCCATTTAAAGTAAAGCTTTTAGAAACAGGTCCTTTTTTTTCTTTTTTTCTTTAGCACAGCACAGGGAAACGTGAACAATCTCACTCAGCATTACTGGCCACATCATGCATAATAGAAACAGTCAGGAGGGATATGGTTTGAAGGAATCATTTAACCCCTGATTGCCCAGCCCTGTGCTGTAACTGGATAAACCTCGATCACTTTTGATAAACGTCTAATTGCCCCTCTTGAATGTTTTTCCTTTCTATAGAAGCATCCAGCTAAACGTAACTGGTGTGTATCTTTTTGTCCCAGTGTAAATGCATCTTCATTCATTCATTATCTAAACCGCTTAATCTGAAATAGGGTCGCAGGAAGGCTGGCACCCATCTCAGCCGACTCTAGGCGAGGGCGGGGTACACCCTGGACAGCTCGCCAGGCCGCCACACTCACACTCACACTCACACCTATGGGCGATGGGTGGGAGGAAATCGTGCTTGCGATGGGTGGGAGGAAACCCACGCGAACATCTAAACCGGACACAGAAACGCCCTCACCGAGCCCAGGACTCGAACCCATGACCTTCTTACTGTGAGGCAAGTGTGCCAACCACTGCACCACCTTGCCGCCCCTCATAATTATTATTATTATATCAGTAAAACATGACTTTATGTTTTATGAACTGCTTTTCATCAGTAATGATGCTGTTCCAGATTGCCCCTAGGTGTGAGTGTGAGTGTGATTGGTTGTGTGTGATGGCCTTGGGTTGGACCGGCGAGCTATTCAGCGTGTACCTGAGGATCTCACCCAGAGACGGTTGAGGTGGGCTCCACCCTCCCCGTGACACTAGTAGAATGAAAGATGGAAATATAGTTTAAGGAAACTTTCCACGCTGGTCATCTCGTTAGAATAAATGCCCTTGAAAAAAAAATCACTGGATGAGAATTAGAGGAACAGCTTGTACAAGGCCAACATTTAAAAGAACACAAAGAAACTGCAATATCATCAAGCTTTTCCCCACTGTGAAGATCATCAGGATCAGAATGTTCCTGCAGGGTTTGTTCCCTTTCTGGACATTTCGCTGTCACGTCAACTGGCCTTTTTTAAAAATATATATTTAAAACCACAGCAGCCCCGAACGCAGCCGAGCATGTGTTCCTTCACATACCTCGGCAACTACTTTGTCCTTTTACTGAACCTTTGCTGGAGCGTTTTTGAAGCAGGTGCTGACCTTCATGCTGTGACATTCTAGTCAAAATAAGCCAGTCACTTCCATGTGGGTTTGTGGTTACTGCAATTGGTTCCATTGGAGAGGCCAGTGTTGGATTTGGAGGAGATCTGAGAAAGAAAGGGAGACAAACAATGATAGAGTGAGAGTGGGAGTGGGTCCTGACGGACAGAATGAGAAAGGGAGAGAGAGAGAGAGTGAGAGAGAGAGAGAGGTGGTCTACTCAACAGCAGCCCGCCCTATCTGTGGCTCCTGTCCCATTGTGTAAGTCCACCACCCCTTTAAGGAAATGAGCACATCCTGTTGTTTTAGTCGAGTCTTCCTGCAAAGGTTCCTACATGTGATTAGTATTCACTGAGACACACACACAGAGCACGCAGTGGACTAAAGGACCATGTCTCCTCACATGTCCTCACCTCGAGTTAGGGCAACATGGAGCCCCTCTTTTTGGGGTAAGTACTGCTCATGCACCGCCTCTAAGGTTCTGATCTTTTTATATAACCAGATACAAATTCTCTGAACTTGAGCTATGGATGGAATATAAAGTATTCCCTAATTTTAGAGACATTAATAATGCATTGCCGGAAATAAAGGATGTCAAACTGTATTTTTCCTCAGCGCTGGGGAGCCGTCAATCAAGAGTGGGTCTTTTGTAGCTTCAAAACATATCATTCGCTTTTATAAAGGGCCGCAGTTCTTCAGGATAATCCTGATGTGGCTTCCCTCTAATACAGGAGTGTCAAACTCATTCGATATCAAGCGAACTCGTCCGCTTAGATAGTTTTCCTCCGTCCGGAAATTTTCCGGAATGTCAAAATCGAGATTGCGTAAATATTCACACCTAAAATAGTAATTTTACAAAGATTTGTGGTTAGTAAAACGAGCAATCAATCAATCAAACAAACAAACAAACAAACTAAATAATTAGCACATTTTGTCTGTAGTTAATGCTAGGTTAGCACATCCGCCTCACAGCACGAAGGTCCTGGGTTTGAGACCTGGGCTCGGTGAGGGCGTTTCCGTGTCAAGTTTTCATGTTCGTGGGTTTCCTCCGGGTAATCTGGTTTCCTCCAACAGTTCAAAGATATGCACATTAGGCTAACTGGCTATTCCAAATTGCCCCTAGGTGTGAGTGTAATTGTTAATGGTTGTATGGTTGTTTTGGCCCTGTGATGGACAGGCGAGTTTCCAAGGTGTACCCAGGCATCACCCAGAGTCAGCTGCGATTAAGCTCCAGCCTCCCTGCGATCCTAGTAGGATCAAGTGGTCTGGCATATGAATGAATGAATCAATGAATAACTGAATAAAGCTAGGGTCCTGAAGTCATAACTCTATATTTCCCCCTAGTGGAATAACAGAGAATAGCAGGGCTTATTTCCGCAAGTCTTTCAGTTCAGTGATGGGTCACAAGGTGATTTTAATTTAATGAAATTTTAAGTTAATTTAGTCCAACGGATTACAAATATAAGTGTGCTGGATGTCGCTAATAGTCTTAGTTTTTAAATAAAGGTATTCTTGCTGCAAACAAGAGCACTTGGAGAGCACAGACCTCCTCCAAGGTATAAATGTTAAGTACACAGCACCCCCTGCTGGGCCTACTGTACTACTACACTTCCAAAAAATGTGATTCCTCTTGCAGAATTAAAATTGTGTTATTAAATTTTTAATTCAGATGTGTTTTTACTTTCATTTTTTTTTCACGAGTAAATTTCGGCTTTTATGAGACAATGGGATTTTTTGTAATGCCATCATCCTTTTATAAGAGTTTGATCATTTTTAGCGACGTCATCAGAGTGTGGCGTGGATTTAATGGGAACATCCTTGGGTGCGCATCTACCCTTTATTAAAATTTCATATTGGTTTGTCAAAAACTGTAGACAGGAAGTTGCTAACAGCCAGACAGACAGACAGATGAACTAACAAACCCACAATGATGAAAACATAGGAGATAAAAATCCATTCTAAAGGTAAAAAGGTACGGTCCCACTGATAGAACACGGCATCTTTTATTACAGACAGTGTGGAGATATTTTGGGATTGGTCGACGTGCTGTTTCCTTTGTGTGCAGGTTCATATTCCTGACCCTAAATACCAACACTACTGAAGTATCTCCTAAGGTGTTGTGCATGTTATTCAGCGCACAGGTTCTCAGGCACACCTGGTGGCAGGGTGACATGGTGGTTAGCATATCCACCTCACAGCAAGAAAGGACTGGGTTCGATTCTTCGATTTCGGCTTGGGTGTTTCTGTATAGAGTTTGTACGTTCTCCCCGTTTGTACGTTCTCCCCATTTGTACGTTCTCCCCGTTTGTACGTTCTCCCCATTTGTACGTTCTCCCCGTTTGTACGTTCTCCCCGTTTGTACGTTTTCCCCGTTTGTACGTTCTCCCCGTTTGTACGTTCTCCCCGTTTGTACGTTCTCCCCGTTTGTATGTTTTCCCCGTTTGTACGTTCTCCCCGTTTGTACGTTCTCCCCGTTTGTACCTTCTCCCCGTTTGTACGTTTTCCCCGTTTGTACGTTCTCCCCGTGCCTGTGTGAGTTTTCTCCAGGTACTCCGCTTTCCTCCCAGAATCCAAAGACATGCACAGTAGGCTAATTGGCTGTTCCAGATTGCCCCTAGGTGTGAGTGTGAGTGTGAATGCTTTTTGGCCCTGTGATGGGTGTTCCCCGCTCCAGCCTCCTGTGACCCTAGTAGGATTCAGTGTTTTGGCAGAGGAGGAGTGAGTGAGAGAAACTCTAAAGCAGACAGATTAGGAAATGTGGCAGGCGAACAGGACAAAGGGAGGATGCACTCTCGCCGTCCCCGGTTATCTCTCTTCTCCCTGCTTCCTCTGAGTGATGATTATGACAGAGAAAATGTGTTGATAAACATTCAGGAAGTCCTTATATAGACATCAGGATGAATTTTGGCCATCACCTCAGATTCCAGACATTTGGATCCCTTAAGATTCTTTGAATGATAAGCACACACACACACACACACACACACACACAAACACACATATGTATATATATACAGCAAGAAGGTCGAGTCCCAGGCTCGGCGAGGGTGTTTCTGTGTGGAGTTTGCATGTTCTCCCTGTGCTTGTGTGGGTTTCCTCTGGGTACTCTGGTTTCCTCCCATAGTCTAAATTGCCCCAAGCTGTGAGTGTGAGTGGTTGTGTGTTGCTCTGTGATGGTGCCCCCTCCCCCCCTTCCATTTTCTCCCCTCAATTTAGTCGTATCCAATTCCCACCCATCAAGTATTACCTTCCCTATCACATGACCACCACCAACCAGGGAGGGGCGTAAGCATGCACATGTCCACTCCGTGACATGCAATGCAGCCACCCGCCTCTTTTCGATCTGCTGTACATGCGTATTTGGGGGCAGCCTTACACACTCGGAGAGAAAGCGCTATCTGCCCCCTCGTACGAATGGGCTCACAGACGCCCTGATCACTGGTGATCACTGGGAGTGACAGGAAAGTGAACGTATGCCATTACTCCCTCCAGTGAGAGCTCGGCCAGTTAGCTCCCGTGGACTCCCGGTCACGGATGGCTGTGGCATCACACTTGCGATCTCCAGAGAGAACCAGTTGAAGAGATCTTTTTTGTTGATGCACTGCGTATATCTGTTGCACTAACCTGTGTTTCCTCCCTCACAGTCGCCTGCATAGTTTTGATGTTTGGTCGACTGCAGGCACTTGTTCCGAGTGAAGCCACTCCTCCCAAACGCTCAGAAGAACAGCGTGGTGAGATCCTTTCACCTTTATTTGTCTGTCCGTTTGTTTGTTGTATGCAATATAACTCAGAAAGTTATGCATTCATTTTCATTAATTTATTTTCTAGAGTAGAGTGTGGTACAAGTAACAAACCTTTACAGTATTGGAGGTGATCCATGTAAGGAATCATGTTTAAAAAACAACAACCCTGAAATCCTGAAAAAATCCCTATTCTTTAACGTGGTTGAAAATATTAAGCAGATGCCCACTAGGGGGAAACATTTCATTATATCTATGCCAAGTTATAATAATCCATTAGTGCCTGGTGGATGAATCTTGCACTCTATGTGTGCCACTCTAGTTTTCTCCTTTTTCTTCTTCCACACCTGACAAATTCCAGGCAATATCTCAAGAAAGACTTCGCCAATCTTCATCAAACGTTGCGAATTTACTTCTTCTGTGTTTGTCCAGAAGCCTATCGTTTTTAGGACACTAGATTATGGATTTTTTGTTATGGATTTTTTTGAGCAGTTTTGTCTATGTTATAAGTTGCTGTTTATGGCGGGTGCTTAATTTACACCCTGTTTTGATGGACTGTACCATTGAGTTGTAAGTCTGGGGGCGGTGGTGTCGGTGTCGGTGGTAACAAACAGCCTACAGCCTTCTTTCTGTATTGTATGCTTGGCTTTGCTGCAGCAATAAACACTCTTTCAGAATTCAGGCAATTTGAAAAAACAATAATAATCTTAATAATAATAATAAAAATAATAATAAAAAACCGGGAGGCCTGTTTTGTTTGCATATTTTCTGTATATGTCAACGTTTACTCAAAAGATTTATGCATGAATATTTGCATATTACCACCTCAGCATGGCACTCAACTACATGTTTATTCTCTCTCTCTCTCTCTCTCTCTCTCTCTCTCTCTCTCTCTCTCTCTCTCTCTGTGTGTGTTTTGTATTCACTCCAGGTCTGGACAACACCCCCCTCTTCCCAGGAGTCCTGACCACACCGTCAACCACAACAAGTAAGAGCGCCTGTAACACACAGCTGTCAAAACACACCGCGCTAGCCTGATATCACTTCAAGGGCTTCGGCTCATGCTTACCCCGTCACATCCGACTGAGTCATGCCCACATATCTGGGGCTGGTTTTAATGCTTTTCAAGCTGTCCCACACATGTTCTTTGTTGTAATGCCTACAGAGTTAACCAAAGATACAACGATAACCAGATACAGGAATAAATATTAATAATAATATAATAAATCAGGGATATAAACCCTGACTGGAGGATTGTGAGGGCGCTAAAAAACATACAGAACAAATTAACTCAGCTGACTGGTCCCAGTGGTCTGCCGACACCCCACGCAGGGATTAATCTCTTATGCTTTATACTGGTTTTGAGTTCAAAGGTCAGGTTGTTTGTGTAGCTTACGCTAGACCTGCTATGCTGTGATCATGTAAGTATTTTTTCCTTCCCAGAAATTTCTAGAAAAGGGTTATTACATGTTTTCTCTAGTGGCTCAGCAGTAATCTAGTTCTCTTTAGGGATGTAGTTTCAGCCGTGGGTTCGTTTCTGCTTTAATAGATCACTAGATGTGTTCAAGCAGCTACTCATTTACCCACACGTTGTTGCTGTGGTGTAGAGTGTCAGTGATAAAAAACAGATTTTTTTCTTTTTCTTTTGAGAGGAAACCCCTGAGCTAAAACCCACTACCCATTACAGCCTCCACATGTTTCAGGAGTTCATGTAAATATGAGTTATAGGCATGAACAGCTCACCACGTTCGGAAACGGGTCACCAGAGGAAAGCAGTAAGACTTGTTTCCAGCACCGGATAGAGTCTCGGTACTTCAACAAGTTTCTTAAGATTGACCTTTTGACCTTTGGAAGCATGAGTGAGTAGAAAGCAAGCGGGACGACTGTAGTCTTCCCTTTCTAGAAAAAAAATAGAGGAACTGCGCTTTTTTTTTTTTATGTGTCACCAGAGACCATTCAAGTAATATACAGATTTGAGGCACTGCCTAAAAGCGGCGCTCCCGATGGATATCTGTATTGTTAGGTGTCCGAGGCTGGTGTTATAAGAGTAGCGCGGCTCCTTTAAGGACTAAATCAATGTCAGCCCTGGAGGAAACTAATAAATAAATCTCTCTGAAGTGAAAGAAGGAAAGGGTAACAGTAAGTTTTCTTTTCACCGCCTTTCACTCGCTGATTTCCGGCTGTACCTGTCTTCGAAGTTTAATTATCTGTTTAATGAGTTCATGTTCCGTGTTCCCATTAATGTTTGGTGTTGTTTTGCTTGACAAAAGTTTTTCATTCTGTGCGAGTCTGAGCGGTGGTGTATGAGCTTTATTGCATTTCCGGTGGCGGTATATGGACACGGGTCAACACTCTTTGATGCCTGTAGGGCTCCACTCTGGAGCGCCACTAGAAATAGTTCACTGATTAAAATATGAACAGCTTAGCGCATCATGACCCAACCTGGTGGATGCATTATATACTGCAAGTCCCACCTCAACAATAAAAATAGCCAATCACATGTTAGATGCATATACTGATAGCTATGTGATAGCTATACATAGCTACAGTGCGCTATGTTCTATATTCTGGGAGTAACATGAGGTCCACAACAGGTCCATGACAGAAAACTGGGCAGATTACTACAGCAGTTGGCAGCGTGTTGTATGAAGCTCACCTGCTGTATGATGGTAAATGTCGTCGTCGTTATCGTCCTGGACGTTTTGAACATGTTGAAAATTTTCCCATCTTGTAAGTAATTCCCAATGGCAGGTTCATTTCCTACACCTGCTTTGTGATGCTCTACAAAGTCCTACAGCTGCATTACGATACACATACAAATTTCATACGCTTTTGGTCATCTGATGCGCTCAGGAGCATGCGTTTTTATTACAATACTCCTATGATTGGCCTACAGGGTAATATTAGCGTCATATTGACTCTTGTGATCACTGCAGGGAGGTTACGATTTCATCTGTGTCTGTTTATTTGTTTGTTTGTGTGCAACATAACTAAAGGTTGTGCATAGATTTTGATGTATTTTTTTTCTAGAATAGGGTGGGGTTCAAGTAAAAAAACATTGCATTTTAGAGGAGATCCATGCAGGGGGTCATGTAAAAAAAAAAAAAAAAAAAAAAGAAATCCTGAAGATTCCCTATTCTTTAACTTGTGGGAAGAGTTCATCAGACAGCCACTAGGGGGAGACATTTCATCATAAGTATGCCAAGTTATAAAAACCTGCAGTCTGAATTAAGGTTAATTAATGCGCTTTTCACCATCATCTACATTTGTGCACATCTGTGCATGACGGACGGACCTTGTACCCTATGACTGCCGCTTTAGTTTGCTTTGTGTATTCACTCATGCTTTTAATCATGCGCTCTCGTGCCTGGACTCTTGTCATCATGGAGTCGGGACTTCTTTCATGCCTCAAACTGGTGCGATGGTGCTTATATATGAACTGGCGTATGACTTGTGTGTACAACTTCCCTGCCAATTCTGGCCCACGGCTCTGTGAGATGAGACGAAGTTTAGAAAAGAACATAACAGAAGGGAAAAGAACAAAACAGTCTACAGCTGTGTTTGGTAAAACATGGCAAATTAGCTTTTTTATGTATTCTACAAGTTAAAAGGTTGGTCGATTTGACACTCCCATAATGTATATGTTTTGTCGCTACATCCTCGGATGAGATAAGAATACATAAGGAATATATAGGAGATATTTTAGTAAGACCCTCATCACATTCAGCCACAAAAAAATCGGGTGGATGGATTCAGTAAGAACTTGTGCACCGTAGTAGGAACATAGTAGGAACTGATATGGACGTGGTGTGGTCTCCATGGACAGGAAGAAGGTGGTTGAACTTTGGACGTTGATTTATTCATTGATGAGCTTATACAGTATGAATGAGCTCACAGACACCCATGACTGGCTGGTGATTGCTTGCTGTGTGACAGGAGGCGAATCTGCGATCTCCAGGTTGGTACTTGAGCACCTTCTCGATGCGCCATTTGGATTCAAGCGTTATTATTACTAAAGTAAATAGTCCCCGGGCGGCACGGTGGTGTAACGGTTAATACATCCGCGTCACAGCAAGAAGGTCCCAGGCTCAGCGAGAGAGTTTCTGTGTGGAGTTTGCATGTTCCCCCTGTGCTTGCGTGGGTTTCCTCCCACTTCCTCCTTCTTGGCCCTGTGGCGGTCTTGGCAAACTGTTCAGGTCAGCTGAGATAGGCTCCTACCTCCCAGCGGCCCGAACAGGATTAAGCGGTTCGGTAAATGAGTGAGAGAATGACTCTACTGCACCTGGGGTTACCCTGAGATAGCACCATGTGTTGAGCAGTACTGTATTTAGAGAACTTGGAGACCTGGGATGGAATCTTTGTGTGGCTTAAAGAGAACAGAACAGCTGGTGGACTTTTGGTCAGGGTTCCCGGACCTCAGCTCGCTTAACACGAGCCGTTTTATTCGTTTATCCGTTTCATCACGGTCCTAAATGTTTACTTGTGTTTCCTTCTCTGCAACAGATGCGAACCGAAATAAATCAGAGAGGCGCAGTGAAGCAGCGGCGGGTGTCCTGTGAGAGAATACAGCAGAGGGCTGAGGGTTGGGGGGGCAAAGGGGTTTCAGATGTGCATATGTGTGTAAGAGAGAGAGAGAGAGAGAGAGAGAGAGAGATGGGTGAGACTGACACATTCGAGAGAGACACAAATGTAGAGAGAGAACAAGGCAAAGAAAGAGACAGGCAGAAGTAGAGAGAGAGAGACAGAAGTGGAAGAGAGACACACAAAGGTGAGAAAGACAGGCATGTGAGAAAAAAAGAAATGAAAAATAAAGAAAGGGATATTAAATAGTGAGGAAAAGAGTGATGTACAGACAAAGAAAAAGGAATGACCGAGAGAGATAGAGAGAAGGAGAGGGGGTGGGTGGGGCAGATAGACACATTCAAAGATGGAAAAAAGAGCAGAGAGAGAGAGAGAGAGAGAGATAGAGAGAGAAGAAGGCAAAAAGAGACAGACAGATAAAGAGAAAGCAAGAGGCAGATTGGGCAGAAAGGCACATACAAAGGTGGGTGAGAGACAGACATGTAAGAAAGAACCAAAGAATGAAAGAAAGAAAGAAAGAAAAAAAGAAAGTAGATAGTCAGGAAGAGAATTACCTATACACAGAGAGAGAGAGAAAGAGAGAGAGAGAGAGAGAGAGAGAGAATAGAGAGAGAGAGAGAGAATAGAGAGAGATAGAGTGAGAGAGAGAGAGAGAGAGAGAGAGAGAGAGAGAGAGAGAGAGGTGTTTATAGTTTATTACATACTAAATATAAATGAAACTAAACCATGATCTGTTTGGGTGTTGTGG
>JAQMYF010000003.1:5368765-5376265 GCA_030014195.1 Neosilurus mollespiculum | reverse complement strand
GTCACACATTACGTTGAAGAATTCAAACTGCTCAAATTTAAAGAACGCCCCCCCCCCTCCCCACGGAAAATAAGACACATTCTACACAGCAGTTGTTTCATAAAGAAACCGTCACTGATGTGGAATCCAGATGCACCCGAGGCAAGCTGGATGCTGTCGAACACCCAGACAAATCATGCTCATCTCCGCTGACCCAGAGAAAAGGAAAATGAAATCCCACACTCTATCAGTAAATAAATCAATCAAAACGTAATTCTGATGCACACGCGGTGACCTTCAGTGTGGCGGGCTTATAAAAACAGCCATGCGAATTTCATTTACGCTCTCCCACGCCGCGTCCTCTGAAAGCAATAAGGAGTAATTGGGCTTGGCACTCACTCATACCAAATCAGCTTTGTCTTTTTCACTACATGATACTCGGCTGTCATAAATGGAGGGAAGGGAGGAAGGAAGGACTCTCTCTCTCTCTCTCTCTCTCTCTCTCACTCTGTCTTCCGTTCTTTCTCTCCAGTGCGTGCTTATCCCATTACCTTTGCCGTAGAGACTAATTAACTCTGCATAAGTGAAAATGAGGACTGGTTTCTAGTCAAGCAGGATAAGTTGTTAGCCACACAGAGCTGTTGATCATTCTGCTCCGCACCGCGCACACCCCCTGCGGAGCGACGTTAAACTCCGTGCCTGCAATTAAACTGGCCATCAGGTGCAAGTGTTCATTAACACCTAAAGGCTTCCTATGATGTATTGGAGAACTTCGGCTATTTTACGGGTTTTTGCTAGCTGTTAGAATAGTGCTTTGGGGATCACTAGGACAGTTAGCGCTAATACAGGAGGAGTGCTAATGTAGGCTTTAGGAAGCGACTCATTAACCCTTATATTCGGTTCATGTTCAAATATTGAAGCACTGATTATTTGCTTGGGGACACGGCAGCGTAGTGGTTAGCACGTCTGTGCCTTACAGCAAGAAGGCCCTGGGCTCGGAGACGGCATTTTTGTATGGATTTTGCATGTTCTGCCATGCTTGCGTGGGTTTCCTCCGGGTACTCTAGTTTCCTCCCACAGCTCAAAGACATGCACATTAGGCTAACTGGCTGTTCCAAATCGCCCCTAGGTGTGAGTGGGAGTGTGAATGGCTCTGTGATGGACTGGTGATCTGTCCAGGACTCCAGCCTCCCTATGACCCTGTTTGTTTCACATAATTGTTGGTTACAACCGCATTAAAATGCCTGCGGATCAGAAACACTTGCGATACAAGAATTTTCTACAAAACTGCCAAAATCCTACAGCTTAGCTTTAAGTCCACATGCCATTGTTAAGGCTGGTAACTTAACCAAGTGGAACCGCGTTTACACAACGAGATCTTGTTTCTGCGAATAGAAATGACACCGATTGCCAGAGGCGGTTGTTGTCAAGAACGTCATTTCACATCACATCTTAATGAGCCTGATAACAACATGGAGGTATCCTGAGGCTTTTATAAAAGCAGCACCGATCTGGTACACCTTACTCCGCTGCAAATACTAACGGAACATGACCACATGAAAATCAAAAATCAATGTCATCAAATGTGTTTTTGTTTAATCAAAAACACATTTGTGTAAACACGGTGGCTTTCGGCAAGGCTGAAATGATTAGCGCTAAGCTGCTTGGGTCGTATGCAGCCCTCACTGTGGGAGGCACGGTGGTGTAGAGGTTAGCACGTCCTCCTCACAGCAAAAAGGTTCTGGGTTCGGGTTCCGGGCTTGGCAGGGCCGTTTCTGTGTGGAGTTGGCATGTCTTTCCCGTGTTTGTCTGGGTTTCCTCAGAGTACTCAAGTTTTCCTCCCACAGTCCAAAGACCTGCACATTAGGCTAAGTGGCTGTTTCAAATTGCACCTTCAAAAGGTGTAAATGTGAGTGTGAATGGGTTAGGGTTAGGGTTAGGGTTAGGGTTTGGTGAAATTCGGGTTAGGGTTAGGTTGGTAAAATTCGTGTGTGTGTTGTCCTCTGAGGACTGGTGAGCCGTTCAGGGTGCACCCTGCTTCGCCCAGTGATGGCTGAGATAGGCTCCAGCCTCCCCGCGACCCCAGTGGGATTAGGCGGTTCGGCAAATGAGTGAGTGAGAGAGCCTTCATTGCCTGGAGAGAAATGAATTGTCAAATTCACATAAGACCATGTACAGTACTGCATGCAGATATTACCCCCAAACACATATTTACTTATTTATTTAATTATAAAACAGTGCTAATTAGCTACAATATTGTAAATTAGCTACACTGCTACATATAATATGGCTAATAAATTTCATTAGTGTTGAACCCCATCCAGGCCTTCGCACACACACCAAACAAACCATTCTAATACAGCAATTTTCATCCAACTCGGGTCGCGGGGAGGCTGGAGCCTGTCTCAGCCGACACTGGGCAAAAGCGGGGTACACCCTGAACAGTTCACCAGACCATCCCAGGGCCAACACACATAACCATTCACACTTACACATAGGGGCAATTTGCAACAGCCAATTATCCTAATGTGCATGCCTTTGGACTGTGGGAGGAAACTGGAGTACCCAGAAAAAACCCACACAAGCATGGGGAGAACATGCAAACTCCACAAGCTCCAGAAAAGCTCTCGCCGAGACCAGGACCCGATCCCAGTACCTATTTGCTGTGAGGCAGACGTGCTAACCGCTACGCCACCGCGCCGCCCTGCTACAAATGTTAAAAAAATTAATTAGCTATGATGCTAATATATCTGATGAATCCCATTGATGTTGAACCACAACCAGGTTTCATGCTAGTACTGTACATGTACTTATATTAACATGACCACTCGAATACATGTTATCATTATTATTTTTGTCTTTCCATCATAAATTATTGCTCTCCACCACTTCACCCCCAGCCTCTGCCGTCGCTCTCTCACCCTCTGACTGCCAAAAGTCTTGTCAGCATCACAGTTTCAGCGTGCGTTTAAACAAACACTTCTGTCGGTTCTGGTGTCTGTGGATAGATTGCACGGAGCGAGCATCCATCAGAGCCCAAACCCTGCAGGCGGAGTCATTGATCTGCTCCGGGTCCCAATCAGCAATAATCAGCTCCTGCTTTGCCTGCAGTGGCGCTAACCTATTGATCGCATCGGCCCTCTCGCTATGCACACATTCATTTTCATTAGCACAGAAATGCATCGAGTCAGAAAACACACACACACACACACACACACGCACACACACACGCACGCACGCACGCACACACACACGCACGCATACACACACACACACACACACACACGCACGTACGCACGCACACACACACGCACGCACGCACGCACGCTTGCACGCACACGCACTGTTCAGGAAGTTCATCCTTACTTTCAAGCAGCGCAATGGGAATTGCTACCAAACGGTCGGTTAAATAAGCGGATAAAAAAACAATTAACTGAGCAGCGTATCACAGCTGTAGTAATGAGTGAGAGGGAATGAGAAACAGAGTGAGAGAGGGGAAAAAAAGGACAAGAACGTGTCCATAAATAATTAGAGACTATATACTTACAAACTGTACACATTTATGTTTGCTTTTATAATGCCAAGGAAGTTAATTTTCATCCTCTCTCTCTCTCTCTCTCTCTCTCTCTCTCTCTCTCTCTCTCTGTGTGTGTGTGTGTGTGTGTGTGTGTGTGTGTGTGTGTGTTTACCCAAAGAGTTCTATCTGAGGCGGTGCTTCGAACAAGGAAGACCATTCGATTTTGGAGATGATCCGGGTCCAGGAATTTTTTAAAAGGATTCTTTAACGTTGTGGGTGTGACGGAGTATAGTGATTAGCGTATCTGCCTAACAGTAAGAAGGTTCTGGGTTCGAGCCCCATGCCTGGTAAGGGTGTTTCTGTGTGGAGTTTGCTTGCTCTCCCTGTGCATGCGTGGATATCCTCCTAAACTTGAAAAATATCCACTCACTCACTCATTTCCTCAACCGCTTAATCCTGCTGCTAGGGTTTCTGGGAGGCTGTGCCTATCTCAGCCGGAGTAACTGGTAGGATTGAATAGTTCGGAGGCGGTGAGACGTTGCAGTTCCTATATAGTCCTACAGGTAGCGCACATATCCCATGTGGTAGGGGCGAATTATATTACATGAAATGCTGTGATACCTCCTGGAAATAAAATCGAATCGGCCACGTCTTTCTGAAACCATTTGCTTACTCCTGTACGCAAGAATCAACGACCATGAATCAATGACCAGGAATCATGTTACCTAGGTTCCGATTCGATTCATATTGTGATTCTGTAATCCTGATTCATTCATTCATTTACATTCTAAGCCGTTTAATCCTAATTAGGGACGTGGGGAGGCTGGAGCCCATCTCAGCCAGCTCTGGGCAAAGGCGGGGTACACTCTGAACAGCTCTCCAGACCATTGTTGGGCCAAAACACACAGCCACTGACACTCATATCTACACCTGGGGGCAATTTGGAAGGTCTGTACTCGAGTCTTGGGCTCAGGGCGTTTCTGTGTGAGGTTTGCATGTTCTGCAAGTGCTTAAATGGGTTTCCTCCGGGTACTTCGGTTTCCTCATACAGTCCAAAAACATGCACAGTAGGCTAATTAACTGTTCCAAATCGCCCGTGTGAGTGTGAGTGTGAATGCTTATGTGTGTGTTGAACGTGTGATGGCCTGGCGAGCTGTCCAGGGTGTACCCCGCCTTTGCCCAGAGCTGGCTGAGATGGACTCCAGCCTCTCCGCGTCCCTAATTAGGATTAAGCGGCTTAGAAAATGAATGATTGAATGAATCAGGATTACAGAATCACAATACGAATCGAATCGGAACCTAGATATCATGATTCTCATCCCTATTATTTGTATGTTATTGTTTTGTTTTTGGTTTTTTTTGCTACTCATAGTTTGAAAACTTTCCATTTCCTCACTAAGTGATAAAAACAGCATTAAGCAAAGAAACAAACTCTAACTTCAGATAAATGTGCATCTCATACTGCTCAGAAGGGCTAAGGACCCAGAGCAAAGGGACTTAATCAATACTTCATAATATATTGGATGTTATACATATTCCGATCAAATCCCAGAGCCTCAAAGGCCACAAATCTAATTACCGCCACACAATCATGTACAACCAGGAAACAGCGCTCGCTAATAACTCAGGCCTTATCGAACTGCCGGAATGCTCTGGCAATGATTTTACAATGCCTGCTTGTGCTTGGTGTCCAATCAGAACAGCTTGCCAAAAAAAAAATAAAAAAAATAAAAAATCAGTCGCTGCAATGCCTTCTGGGATTGCGCTCGCTTTCCGTTTGGCGAGAGCACTTTGTTTATCTGTTCATTTATCTTTGAGAGAATGAGAGAGCGAGGAATAGACCGCTGATTAACTTCCCCTCTTGGCACGTTCCTCCTCCCAGCGGCACTCGTCCATAAATGAACGGAGAGAGTGATCTTTGCATAATTGTTTCTTTCACTTAAAAAAAAAAAAAGTAATTAAGTGAGTGGGCCGGCGGGGCGTCGAGCCAGGAGAGGAGCCTGGGGAATAAACAGGGATCGACCGGTGTGAGAGACTTCGGAAAGGAAGTTCAAGTCGGTGTCGGGATGGTATTCTCACAGTTGTAATAAATACACGTGCCATCTTGTGTTTCTTCTTCTCTTTCTTTTTGAATGATGAAGCAGAGATAGTTCTAGCACAAAAGAGTGGCAGGAACGAAGACTGAGATATATACACCAAGAATCGCTTCGTACATCATCCATATTTTTTTTTGGCAGAGACAGGATGACAGATTGCTGAGGAGCGTGGTGTCAGTGAGCGCAGGGAAACATTCAGTAATTAGAAGAGTCATGCCTGGGCAGTGCTGCGTGCTGCACTGTTACACTGCCCACCCACGGAGATTGGTGGCTAATGTAACAAGCCTGAGGCTGGTACACAGCAGCCCAGCCGGAGCTGAGGCTTCAGCCTGTCTCCAGGAACCAGGGTTGGGTGTCAGAGCGAATGATATCATTGTTAAAAAGTGGAACATGACAACGCCGCCACACTCACCTTTCAGCTAAGCCTGGCCTTAAGCTTTCCGAAGGAGTGCGGGACAAACTGTCACAGCCTTAAAACGCCTACATGACGATTTGCACCTGTTGAGGGTCAAGAGCGCTGTTACACATGCAGGAACATCTGCTCGAGGTTTATCCATAAATAATTGCATGGTTAGGACTTCACACAAGAGGGTCCTTGGTTCGAGCCTTGGGCTCGGCGAGGGCGTTTCTGTGTGGAGTTTGCGTGTTCGTTGCATGCTTGCATGGGTTTCCTCTGGGCACTCGGGTTTCCTCCAACAGTCCAAAAGGCATGCATATTAGGCTAACTGGCTGTTCCAAATTGCCGCTAGGCGTGAGTGTGCATGTGACTGTTAATGTTTTTTTTGAGAGAGAGTGTGTGTGTGTGTGTGTGTGTGTGTGTGTGTGTGTGTTGGCCCTGCAATAGACTGGGTGAACCCTTCCTTCACCCAAAGTTTGCTGAAGGAAGGAGGAAAGATAGTAAGGACGATAGGAAGGAACGAAGGAAGGAAGATAGGAAGGAAGGAAGGAAGATAGAAAGGAAGGAAGGAAGATAGATAGGAAGGAAGGAAGGGAGATAGAAAGGAAGGAAGAATGATAGATAGGAAGGAAGGAAGGAAGGAAGATAAAAAGGAAGATAGGAAGGAAGATAGGAAGGAAGGAAGGAAGATAGGAAGGAAGGAAGGAGGATAGGAAGAAAGGAAGATAGAAAGGAAGGAAGGAAGGTAGGAAGGAAGGAGGAAAGATAGGAAGAAAGGAAGGAAGGAAGATAGAAAGGAAGGAAGATAGAAAAGAAGGAAGGAAGATAGGAAGGAAGGAGGGAAGATAGGAAGAAAGGAAGGAAGGAAGATAGAAAGGAAGGAAGGAAGATAGGAAGGAAGGAGGGAAGATAGAAAGGAAGGAAGGAAGATAGGAAGGAAGGAGGGAAGATAGGAAGGAAGGAAGGAAGATAGAAAGGAAGGAGGGAAGATAGAAAGGAAGGAAGGAAGATAGGAAGAAAGGAAGGAAGGAAGATAGGAAGGAAGGAGGGAAGGAAGATAGGAAGGAAGGAGGGAAGATAGAAAGGAAGATAGGAAGGAACGAAGGAAGGAAGATAGAAAGGAAGGAAGGAGGGAAGATAGAAAGGAAGGAAGGAAGATAGGAAGGAAGGAGAGGAAGATAGGAAGGAAGAAAAGAAGGAAGGTTTATATGTGAGCCTTTCTTTTTGAAAATAATTTGTAAAAGCATGAAAGAAACAACTGGGATAAATTTGAAAATGTGTTCACATTTCACATAAGAGGAGAGAGAGAGAGAGAAAGAGAGAGAGAGAGAGAGAGAGAGAGAGAGAGAGAGTGAGAGAGAGAGAGAGAAAGAGAGAGAGAGAGAGAGAGAGAGAGAGAGAGAGAGAGAGAGAGAGACAGAGAGACAGAGAGAAAGAGAGAGACAGAGAGAGAGAGAGAGAGAGAGACAGAGAGAGAGAGAGAGAGAGAGAGAGAGAGAGAGAGAGAGAGA
>JAQMYF010000003.1:5351281-5366726 GCA_030014195.1 Neosilurus mollespiculum | reverse complement strand
AGGTATGTGCGAGAGAGGTGTGTGTGTGTGGGTGTGTGTGTGTGTGTGTGTGTGTGTGTGTGTGAGAGAGAGAGAGAGAGAGTTGAAGATAAAAGACATGCAATAAACATATTTTAATTTGCAGTCAGGGCGGCACGGTGGCGTAGTTGTTATCAAAAAACTTCCTGGCCTCAATTTCTGGGCTCTGCGAGTTTTCCGTGTGCTTGAGTGGATTTTCTCTGGTTACCCCGGTTTCCTTCAACAGTCCCAAGACATGCACTTTAGCCTGATTAGCTGTTCCAAACTGGATGTGTGGATGTGAGTGTGAATGTGAATTCATATGTGTTTCTCTGCGATGGACTGATGAGCTCTTCAGGGTGTACCCCACCCTCACTGAGTGTCGGCTGAGCTAGGCTCCAGTCTCCCGGCGACCCTAATAGGATTAAACGGATCAGCAGTTGAATGAGTGATTGAGTGAATTTGCAGTCAGAATTTTTTTGTGGCATAACATACAGCATTTAGCTCAATGTGCATGTCTACGGACTGTGGGAGGAAACTGGAGAACCCAGAGGAAACCCACACAAGGATGGAGAGAACATGCAACAAGCTGTGGTATAAAAGTGGTAAATAAAGCACATTGGGATGCGGTGGTACAGGAAAATAATCAAGCATGGGGGTAGTGAGAGTGACTCCAACCCACCTTGGTATTATTTCCCCATGACAGCATGTCCGCAAGTGGTTACATAAAATTTCTTCCAGCAGACCGAAATCTCTTGCTAACATTCTGGGGACGCTCCTTGTTATCCGCCTGACTCACATGTTACCTTGGATTTAAATAACCCTCTTCAGCCACAATGTTTACCAGAAAAATATAATAAAAAAAAAAATCAATCCACACTTTTCTACAGTCTATAACTTTCACCGAGTGGAGCCGTATCTCACACAGAAGCCCGGCGTTGACATATAGGGAATAAATAATTTTCCAGAATCGCATCATTACGCCATCCATCACTCCTCCGCTCGCTTCTTATTGCAGGAAGTCTCCCATGCCTCCACGTCAGGCAGCACGATTCATTTCCTGCGTGAAGGAACTTTGGGACGGGAAATGAATAGAGGCCGTGGTCACTGTCAGCCGCCAGATGGGAGAAAACACCGGCCTCCGACTTTTTCAGCAAGAAGATCTTTTCCCATGAGGCCCAGCTCTTGTGGCACGGATGGAAGACGACAGGTGTGAGTGCAAGATCGGGGATTTGACTGAGCTCCACTAGTCACGCTGTACATCGTGTACATGACAGCGTAAGAAGCGACTGTAAACTCCTGCAAACTGCTTTATTAAAGTGAGACCAAGGCTGCTTTCTTTCTTTCACTCTTAGAGAGATATTACTTATACTACTTAAAAATGCATCTTATTATTTATTATAGTCATAATTCTGCAAGGGAAACTCTGACGTCTGCATTTAACCCATCCAAAGTGAGCACACACACACACATACACACGTGTAGACAGAAAGCACACACATATACACACTTGGAGCAGTGGGCTGCTACACCTCGCAGCACCTGGAGAGCAGTTGGGGGTTAGGTACCTTGCTCAAGGGCACTTCAGCCATGAATGTGGAGGAAGGGAAGGTGCAGCTCACCTCCCCGTGCCGCCACACATTTTTTCCTGCTGGTTCGGGAATCGAACCAGCGACCTTTGGGTCCCAAAGCCACTTCTCTGACCATTCTCTAACCATTAGGCCACGGCTGCCCCCCCATGTAAACCTACAACAGTGATATAATTTTAGGAAAAAGGTCATTTGCATGGGGTGGCATTGTTGCGTGGCGGTTTGAACGTCTGCCTCTCAGCAAGATGGTCCTGGGTTCGAGTGCTGGGCTTAACGAGGGCTGCAGTTTGTATGTTCTTCCCATGCTAATGCAGGCTTCCTCAGGGCACTCTGGTTTCCTCCTACAGTCCAAAGACATACACACAAGGTAACTGGCTGTTCAAAATTACCCCTTGGTGTAAGTGTGAGTGCAAATGGGTGTGTGTGTTGCGCTGCGATGGTCTGACAAGCTGTTCAGGAAGTAACCCGGCTTCGCTCACTGCCGGCTGAGATAGGCTCCGACCTCCCTGCGACGTCAACTGAGGGGGCGGAGTCGGAGGCCGCTTTCCCCCAGCAAGGAATTGATTCTTGAACTGATTTGGTTCACAAGTTGGTGTAAAGTCAGCCAGACACTGATTTGAATCACAGTCAGAGACACTGACTGAGCCGATGTCATAGCAAATTGTCCAATCAGACACAGAAATATTATTATAATAATACGGGATGCTCCCTTCATCTATTATTTACTTCAGTTTCAATTCTCAAGGCTGTAAGCGATACTCCCAGATTCCTTCATGCCAATCAATGTTCCTGTGTGTGTGTGTGTGTGTGTGTGTGTGTGTAAAGCTGCTCATCCCTTTACTCCACGCAGAGTCCAGACTCTAATCAGGAACACCCCCCCCCCACAAAGGAAGAGGAGAAAAGTACTTGAATGCTGGATTGAGATCTTGAGGAGGACGGTCACTTCCGAGGTCTGCGGGGAGAAAGAGACGGCTTTCTGTGAAGACAATGGAGGCGTGAGATGGGACTGCAGCAGAGGACAGGCACAGAGAGATGGAGGTGGACGAGAAAACAAAGCTAAATGTAATGACGTGGCTTTCAATTACTCACCTCTCTCACCTCTCCTAGCTTCACAGGGCAGTATGAGTGCACCCAACACACACACACACACACACACACACACACACACACACACACACACACACATTCCTTTACTGTAGGACAAAATCCTGAAGCACTCCTGTAGGATTTCTTTTCTCTCATTTGTGTTTTATTGTATATACTGTACACACACACACACACACACACACACACACACACACACATATACATATATTTCATATAGGCTGGTTAGGGGGGTCTGCATGTTTGCCTCACGGCAAGAAGGTCCTGGGTTTGTGGCTTTTCTGCCCTGCGATGGCCTGTCTAGGGTGTACTCTGCCTTCACCCAGAGTCGGCCGAGACGGGCGCCAGCCTCCCTGCGACCCTAATTAGGATTAAGCGGTTCAGAAAATGAATGAATAAATGATATATTTATTCGATATTCTTCATTTCTCATGTGGATTTTATTTGTTAGATTTTTATAAATGAACTAATATACCAAACAAACAAATCAATCAACCAGCCAATCTGTGATCCATTCTTTATTGTCCACTTTTGGATAAATGGTCTTTGGAATCACAACCGTCACACCAGAAACAGTAACCCCCACCTGTACACACGGAGACATGATTCGATAACCTGAACATGGAACATGAGACATAAAAACTGTGTTGATTTCTGAAAGGAACACTACAGACCTGGCAACCCTACATTAATTTTCCGCAGTTCAATATAATAAAGAAGAGCCATTAAGAGAACGTGAGACACGGTGGATGTGGACCGTTTTTTAATTACAGCATGCCGCTTAAATAAACGTTTCTGAGACACAAATACGAGGCGGCAGTTAACAAGCCAATAAAATTGATTTTCTGCTCAGCAATCCGTGTTTTTCAAAAACTGCCCATAAAATGAAATACTTTATTTAATAAATGAATGAATATGAACGTAACATCGACCTGCATATAGAGTTACTATACATGATGTGACCTCATAATAAACCAGGGACCCAGTAAATTAAAATATAAAAAAATATAAAATAATCTCATCTCCGACTAATTTACCGAACAGGATACAACCTGAACAGCCATTCACAACCATTCACATTCCGAACCAACCAGGGTCGCACAGAGGCTGGAGCCTATTTTAGCTGACTCTGGGTGAAGGCGGGGTACAGCATTCACACTCACACTCACAACTGGGGGCAATTTGGAATCACCAGTTAGCCTACTGCGCATGTTTTTGGACTGTATGAGGAAACCGGAGTACCTGGAGGAAACCCACGCAAGCACAGGGAGAACACTCCAACTCCACACAGAAACGCCCTCACCGAGCCCGGGACTTGAACCCGGGGCCTTCTTGCTGTGAGGCAGACCTGCTAACCGCTACACTCCCGTGCCACCCTAAAATAAAACATATTGTATATATATTCATTTAATCATTAATTTATTCATTTTGTCAAACCGTTTAATCCTGTTAAGGCCACCGGGAGGCTGAAGACCATCTCAGCTGACACTCGGAGGAGGTGGGGTACACCCTGAACAGCTCGTCAGTCGATCACCGGGCCAACACACGTACAGCCAGTTCACCCTCTCACAAACACTCACATATAGGGCCAATTTGGAACAGCTGGTGAAGGAAACCAGAGTATCCAGAGGAAACCCATGCAAGCATGGAGAGAACATGTAAACTCCACACAGAGACACCCGAGCCCCGGAACCCAGGACCTTCTTGCCGTCAGGCGGACGTGCTAGCCACCATGCCGCCATATATATATTTTAATTTTTAACACAATCATACTTTCCAGGATTCCAAGCCCCGCCCTCCTGGGTATCAAGGTAGCTCTCTGACTCTCGAGTTCTTTCTCAAGTGATGTGGAACAGGTGATATCTTTTATTTGGTTTGAGTTCACTTTTGCATACAGAGCCGGCATGACCTGGACTGGACATTCGCCCTGAACTGGGCCTTCACCATAAAATATTAACTGATTCCATTAAAATCCTAATTCATTATTTAAATCGTTTTATTAATTCAGTACATGTGCAAGCGCATGAATTTATGTATGTCCTAAACGTGCAGTTCAGGTATCTACCATGAGAAACCCGTAACGCACAACTAGCACAAGATATTTGCAGATCGTTTAAGGGAACATTGAATAATTACGTTAAATATATACATATCATGCTTTTATGCTAACATGACAGACCTTTCATTGAGATTCATGTGGCGCCTCATTATTGTGGTGTTTTTAATTAAGTCACGAGAGATATGTAGGCATATGTGATTGACAACTAGGTGGACCCGAGGGGGCAGGGGGGAGGGGTCATAACGAGGTTTCAGTGACACATCAAGCTGTCACTCAACTCAAAATGTGTGTGCGTGTGTGTGTGTGTGTGTGTGTGTGTGTATGTGTGTTTGCTGTATGACTAATTAAATGTTGAGATCATTGCACAGATTGTTGCACAAATCTGCAGTACCAAATTTGATGCTGTGTAATCCGGTACTGAACATACACCCAACCGGCCAAATCTGGCAAAGTAAAGATATACTGGCAGGATTTACTAAACACGCACACACACTATCCTGTACTTCTATCTTTATGGGGACATTCCTTCCCATAATGCATCCCCTACCCACTTACCTTATGCTTAAACATCACAACGAAATGCCTAACCCCGACCTTTACCCTAACGGGAGGAAACTGGAGTACCCAGAGGAAACCGGTGCAACCACAGGACTATAACATGCCAAGTCCATACAGAAATGCCCTCGTTGAGCCTGGGACTTGAATCCAGGAAGCTCTTGCTATGAGGTGGATGTGCTAACCACTATGCCACCAAGCCACCCGAATGTACTGAATTAGCGTAAATGTGGTGTAATATTGTCACATGAAATTCATCCTCATTCAAGTTAATTAATATATGAACCAATTATCTGTGCTCTGATATTTCAGGCTATAAGGTGTGAAGCAAAGCACACACATGTCGAATCGCTCTTGGTATCACAAGGGTAAGATCAGAACGCATGCCTATTGAACTCATATCCCATGCCAGGCATTCGTTTGTCTCCCAGCCATATGGTCCAGGTGCATCTGGACGAAGGTGTCTTAGTGGCATGCTGTCTCCTTTTCGCCACTTTCTTGTTACAAGACAAAAATAAACGAGAGGCACTACAACTTCACGTCATGTGGCCATGTGCGCTGACATTGGTGAGAGACAGATGGTGCAAATTAATATGAGACGAAGGAAAAAAGCACTGGGGGAGTCTAACTCTGCTAAAACAACAAGCATAGCTACAAAACAAATGAAAAGGAGGGTAAGAAAAAGAGCTGATGGTTATTAGCACTGGGCCCGTGATGCACAAAAGGCGCTTTGCCACGCTCTCATGAGTGAACAGCTTTGCTAAGCTCAAACACGAGGCTAATTAAAGTTTTCAGGGCTCTGTTTGACCTCCAGCAGATGGTCGTTCTCAGAATTCCTCCTTCGTCTTTAGGTCAAATTCAACTCCGTGGATGAGAGCAAACTTTAGATAGCGGTGCATCCATCTTTAACTTTCGACTGAGCAAGCAGCTGATTGTGTAGTTTACGCGTTGTGTAGTTTTGCTAGCATAGGAGGCATTAGTTAAGCCTATGTACTGAGGTTAGAATGGAGTCTGCTCGCCTCATGTCCGCTCACCTTGTACAGTTTTTTGATGACTTTTTTACACACCTAATTCTTGATGAAAATTAAAAAAATAAATAGACCACAGGGGACCAGACACTCCCACTGAAAGGACCGTTTTATAATATGCCACCATAGAACAAGCATAGCAAGTTTGAAAGCCCCAGCTTCAGCACACGGCAAGTAAATGTCTGGAAACCTAATATACAGTTTTGCCTCTGTGACCTTGAAAAGTTGGTCAAGGTCACTCACACACAAACTCTGCCTAGCACTCATAGCAGTGAACAAGCATAGCAAGTTTGAAAGCCCCAGCTTCAGCGCGCACCAAGTAAATGTCCAGAAACTAAAGTGTGACAAACTGATGGACGGACGGACGGACAGAACCCATTCCTACAGCTCCCACTTTGTGGGCAGGAGCTTTTCATAGAATAACTCAAGAATGAATGGAATAACCAGCTGGGTAGGGTTAGCTTTTAGCCTAATGCATACTTTTCAAATACACAATAGACTGGAGAACCCAGAGGAAACCCACGCAAGCACAGGGACCCCTGAAAACTCTACAGAGAAACGTCCTCACCGAGCCAGGAACTGGAGACTAGCACCTTCCTTCTGTGAGGCAGACATGCTATACACTACATCACTGTGCCACCCGATAGAAAGTAACATAAGCCCCAATTTATAGGCAAGCATTTCAAATTGCTTAAACCCTTCTTGCAAAATATCACCCAGATCAAAACCTAGCTGTTGTGACAGGAAATAAAGTGGTAAAGGTACCAGGTGAGAAGGAACTCAGCCACTCTGGGTGGATGTGCTGAAAATGGACAGGGTGGATACGTATAAATATAGTGCAACTGGAGTGCTCCCTGTTGAAAAGGCCTTTGACAGGCGTTCGAGTTAAATAGTGGTGTAGCTCAGAGATCCAAGCTTTATTGCACTGGTACGCTGGGAGCAGGGGAGGTGTTGGAGGATCCAGGGCATTAACGGAGCTAGGAGAACAAAATCCCAGCACAGAGAGAGAAATGGAGAGACGGTGAGAGAATATAGAGAGCTTAGAACCGGGAGAAAAAAGAGTGAAAACTGTACAACTAGAGCTAGTTCAAAAGTGAAGATAATTCATGGAGGAAGATCAGGAGGATAAAATGCTATAGAAAGAGAGAATAACTAAAAGGGATTGAGAGACAGAGAGAAAGAAATGAAGTTCCTCAGCTTGTTTCTCGAGGTCCTGTATTCCTTTTTTATTGCTGTTGCTTGACGAGTCTGTTCATGGCTACACTGTAACTGTAGATGATGACGATGGAGGGAAAAACGTGTGGGAAATTCATGTGGCTTGCTTAGATGCCTTTGTGAAACTGATAGGCAGATTGGACTGTGGGTGTTTGAAGTCTAAAGCTTGGGGAGTAAAGTATGGCGGCTTGTTCTTCTCTCGTGCCAAAAGATCCTGTGCGGGCAGAGGCTGCAAGGTTTTGATAGTATTTATTTTTTAAAGGACACTGTTGGTGACCTGCTTACCCCCCCCCCCTCCCCCATCCCTCAATAACTCTATTAGTTTCAGGAATCTTTGGTTGTTTTACGATCTTTGTACTTTAGAAAGTTTTACCTACTATATATATATATATAAAATAGACTAAAAAATAGTTTAGCATGTCCGGGGCAGTGGTGGCCCCATGATAGGGTGCTGGATTACTGATCCCAAGGTCGGGGGTTCTGGCCCCACTATCACCAGATTGTCACTGCTGTCCCCCCAGTGCAGCTAACTGGGTTATCAAATGCTGGCCATGTCTCTCACTGTCTGTGGTGAGAGGAATGTAAAAGAACCATTGCTGACTTTCGTAGAGTAGCTGCATAGCCGTCGGCGTGTTTCTGCCCTGTGATGGCCTGGCGAGCTGTCCAGGGTGTACCCTGCCGGGCCCAGAGATGGGCGACCCTAATCAGGATTACGCGGTTCAGAAAATGAATGAATGAATGTCCGCCTTATAGCAAGCGAGTTCTGGGTTCAGGCCTGGGTGTTTCTGTGTGGAGTTTGCATGTTTTCCCCATGCTTGCGTGGGTTTCCTCCAGGTACTCTGGTTTCCTCCCACAGTCCAAAGACATGCCCATCAGGCTAACTGGCTGTTCCAAACTGCCCCTAGGTGGGTGACTGTGAATGGTTGTGTATGTGTGTTTGTATTTGTTGGCCGTGCAATGGTCTGGAATGGTCTGGCAGGCTGTTCAGGGTGTACCCCGCCTTCCAAAATTGCCTAATAATGGGATAAAGTGGTTCGCCAAATGATTGAGTGAGGGAATGAGTGAATTAATGAGTGAGTAAGAGTATTTGATTACATCCCTAGGAAAGATTTCCCATTGAAGGACCACATAATTTGTTTCAAGTTACAAAGTCTAGAGTTTCTTCTCTGAGCAGTTGTGCCACATAAATCTTGACAAAATATTACTAGGGGGAAAAAAGTCCTAGCTTACAAATCGAATTGCTGACCCCACCTTTAAGACACATGCCCCTGGGATGCTGTGCAACTCCTGGCCTCTTTAATCATTTAGGGTTTCCTTCCAAGCTCCCTCAGCAGTAGCATACGTGTCTCCAACATTTCTTGTTGTGTAGAAATATATTTGTCATGGACGACTCAGTTCACAGACAGATGATGTAAGAAGTTCAAGTTTGAAAATGAAGGTCATACATATATCCCCAGTGTTTCGGATTAAGAGGGTATCCCGATTCAAGTCGGGGCCTTAAGCTACAATAAAGTAGCAATAAAGATTTTTAATCAACTCTTTGTTTCAAATGGTTCATGCCTTGGTCATATATCTCTCTCGGAATAAATCTTCCACCGAAAAAATAAATGTAATGAATGTAATGAAATTTAATATGAAGCAGTAAATGTGTTCACCAGAGGCAGAAGTCAAAAAAGATTGGGATATGAAATTTGACAAATAAGCTAGATGCCAATTTAATCATTCATTCATCTTCAGTAAGCTCTTAATCCTGGTCAGGCTCATGCTAAATCCGGAGCCAATCCAGGGATCGTATGATGGGGAATACCCCCTGGATGGGAGCCAGTACATCACAAAGCACCATGCACACTCGTTTCCAATTTCAAGTCCACATGCAGGAGGGCGGCACGGTGGTGTAGTGGTTAACGTGTTCGCCTCACCTCAAGAAAGTCCTGGGTCCGATTCCCAGGCTTGGCAAAGTTGTTCCTGTGTGAAATTAGCATGTTCTCCATGTACTTCCATGGGTTTCCTCTGGGTACACCGGTTATTCTACCAACTTTAGGATCTGGGACACCATGCTTACAAATGATTTCCAAGGTCCTGAATTCGAGGCCTGGGCTCCGAGAGGGCGTTTCTGTGTGGAGTTTGCATGTTTTCCCCTTTATCACGTGGGTTTCCTCTCCGTGTTCCCTTTTCCACCCATAAATATGCGAATTGGCTATTCTGGATCACCCCTATGTATAAATAGTTGTTTGTTTGTGTTGGCCTTGCAATGAACTGGTTGTTGTTCAGGGTGCACCCTGCCTCTCATGCAGAGTCAGCTAGATTGGCAGATTCAGCTTCCCCGCGACCCTAAACAGAATACACAGTATGCCAAAGGAAGACATGCTGAAACAATATGTTATTCTGTTTCTGAAGTTATTTGTTCTCCCCCCCTTTCCTCATTCTAACTTTGTGTGAACTGGGACGGTGGGTTTAGTGATAGGGTTGCACCAGATGGCGCTCCTCTCCAGAGCGCTGCTGCTGAGCGGCTAAGTCATCCATGCTGACAGGTTGGCACATTCCCAGCAGAGATCCAGGGTGCCAGTCAGAGCCCATATGGCCTCTCTGGTGTCTCGGTCCTGGTCTGGGTGAGCACGCTGCGGGTGGCCTGTGCACCATCCACCCAGCCCGAGGCTTTGCCTGCAGACAAGATGAAGAGTGGAGGCGGATTATTTTGGGGGATGGGGTGTGATGTTGTTAGCAAACAACTAGTGTGCCTTTAGGCTGGCACTGCACGGGTATCTAGAGAGTATTTGGTCAACGTGGTGTTCAATCCGTAATGCATTTCCGGGTAATGAGAGACTCTCAGGACTTGGCATGATCCTACAGGTGGGAGTTAATATGAAATGCCATTCGTCGTCCGGCGAGGGCAAACATTTTTGATGTGGAAGTGGCGCTCGGCTCGAGCACAGGTTCGGCGTTGGCATGTTAATGTCAGAATGACATTTAGTAGCAATTTGAGTTTACTTTGCTAGGATGAGCGCTGGTAAGAGTGGTGAGGAGTGTAGGAGAACTGTTGTCAGCCGGCGACGTTGCTAGGTAACATGTCCGAGAGCTTCAGGAAATCCGTGAGGGAGTCTAGACTGTTCCATTCAGAGAACAAAGTGGAGAAAAAGTGAGATATGTCATTTTATTATTTGTATGTTGTGTTAATGTAGTGAATCTGTTAATGCAATGGAGGAGGGTACATTCTGTCTCTCTCCCTCCCCCTCTTCCTCTCTCTCTCTCTCTCTCTCTCTCTCTCTTTCGCTGATGGGAAATAGTGTGTAATTTGGTTAACACGCTGTGTCCGATCTCTGAATGGGAAGCCCATTAGGCAGGCTGCCATTAGACGGATTACACGTGCTATTATCAGGTCAGAGAGTGACACCGAACAGGCACGAACCCAATCCTAGGGCTTAGCTGTCACCACTACTCCTAGAATTAATGTAGAAAAATGTCGAGCGTATTTCTAATGTCAGATTAAATAAGCGCTTGCTGTGCTGAAGCACATTTACTCTGTAAGATGAATACACACACACACACACACACACCAAGCCCTTAGTTCCACTGGCATTTGCTTCAGTGTCAGTGTCATGTGTATTCTTCTAATCCAAATTTCTGACCTTTACCTGACTGGTAGACCTGACGATGAGCCAGGAGCAAGCGGTGATCCAGTGGCTTGTGTAGATAAGCCTCTAGAGGCAATGAGGGAGTAACACTCTCTCTAAGTATCACACACACACACACACACACACACACACACACACACACACCTCTAGGTATAGTAACACCTCTCTGCACTAGTGCTAGTATAATAATGCATTAATTCTTTATCTCGGGCAGCATCAGGGGAATCTGATCACTATCCCAGTAGTGTGAGGTAGCTAAACACCTTGAATGGGGTGCCGGTTCATCTTTTCTCAAACCATACCAGCTTAAAAGCCACACAGTGTTTTACAATGTCACCCTGACCCAGATGCAAGAAATCTCCTAATACCATGATGCACTTGTACATAGCGCTTTCTACTTTCCAGTGAGAATAGGCTTTTCAGCACTCTTTCAGTTTTGCTGGTGAAATACACCACGTCTTTCAGTGAAAGCAAAAAGTCAGACTTGTGACCCTGGATGATAAAAGGAAGGTGATGGAGCTGCCGAATCAAAACTACCCGACGCAGGTTTCTGATGTTTGAGGATAGATTCTCTAAGCAGGGCAAATGAGCCTCGAGCGGCAAACAAGTGTGGGTCAAATTAAGAATAATGCGCCTTGGTAATCATCTAACATCTTCTGGCATCCCAAATAATTTAATCCAAGTGGATAAAAGTCTCTCCTTTTCTTCCTCTCCTCTTTCCTTGTTCTCGATAGCGCCTCCTGCTGGCGGCAACTATCATAGCCATGCCACGCACAAAATGCGTTAACGTTTTTTGGCTTTAAATAATGCTGGAATCAGTAGGGAACTTCCTACAAATACATATGCAATGAGGTCATAAAAAAAACACATAGAAGCATTTCCATTGCTCACTTTTCACTACATTACTCTTAAATCTTGATAGTCGGCAGTTTTTCTTTTAACAGAAAAAGGGGGTCTGTCCTCGCACAACAATATGTAGAAAACTTTAGCAGGATTATGCAAAAAAATTATGTGCACATTTTCCTGAAATTTCTACCAGAGGTGGGGCCTTGGATAAAGAAGACTCCCTTAAATTTTGTGAATGATCCTGAACAGATTCTGGATCCAGGAATTTTTTGAATGATTCTTTAACATTGTGAGATAAGATGATTTATGAAATTTTGGTTCATATGGGAGATTGCTGGGCTTGGTGGAGTTTTGCGCTTTCTGATTGATCTTCTTTATTATTATTTCTACGGGGATGTTATGCTTTTTCATTTGTATTGATGTGTTAGTTAGTTTGTGTGTTGTTATACTGTATTAATCCCGCAAGGAAGATTATTGCTTTTGCATTTAACCCATCCAAAGTGAACACACACTAGTGGGCTGCCACACACACTAGGGCGCCCGGAGAGCAGTTGGGGGTTAGGTGCCTTGCTCAAGGGCACTTCAGCCATGAAGATGGAGAAAGGGAAGGTGCAGCTCACTCCCCCACCGCCAAGCATTTTTCCTGCTGGTTTGGGAATAGAACCAGCGACCTTTCTGTCCCAAAGCCACTTTTCTAATCATTAGGCTACAGCTGCCCCCTGTTTGTTTGTTTGTTTGTTTGTTTGTTTGTAATGTAACTCAAAAAGTTGTGCATGGACTTTGATGATTTTGATGATTTTCTACAGTAAGATGTGGTACAAATAAAACACCCCACTAAATTATGGACTTGATCCGTGCATGGAATCATGTTGCAAAAACAATCGATTAAGGTCAATAAGTGCAAATAATGTGTGAATGATTGTTTCTCAGATTCCCACTAGGGGGAGACATTTCATTATAACTATGCCAATTTATAATGAAACCTGCAGTCTTAGGCAGATTTTTCAGGTTAATTAACGCATGGATTGCCTGGTAACTTGCACTCTATAAATGTCCTTCTAGTTTTTATTGCTTCAAGATCTAAGGAAGATACAAAGTCTTGCTATCTAGCTACATTCTAGGCCTAGTTTTCAGGCTGGGATATCTGTTTGAATATTCATATTAACATAAATAATTCATAAAATAATAAATACTCCAACCTGCGCTGAAGTGGAGGAAGTAAATGTGAATTATGGAGCTGTATGAAACAAATGTTATGAATAGCAACAAAGCTTTGAGACTTAAAAAAAGAAGCATTAACAAATGAGCATTAGGGCTTAGGCGTGTAAAAATAATCGGTGACTGGGTGGTGGAATGCAGCCAGTGGGAAAATGTGAAAGCGGAGATACTTTTATCACACTGAAGTTGATTATGTTCCTGTACAAGGTTCTTATAAGGAACCTATATAAGATTATGTTCCTATATTCCCTCCTCTTATCCTACAGCGGCTTGTCACGGAATACATTTACATTTTTTTTCATTTCTTTATCCTTTTATTAGGATTGTGGGGAGGTTGGTGCCCATCCCAGCTGATTCAAAGACAACCATTCACACTCACATTCACACCTGGAGCAATCGAGAATATCCAATTAGCCTAATGTGCATGTCTTTGGACTGTGGGAGGAAACCTGAGTACACGGAGGAAGCCCATGCAAGCACAAGGAGAACATGCAAACTCCATATAGAATTGCCTTCGCCGGGCATAGGGTTCAAGCTTCTTGCTGTGGGGCGGACGTGCTGACCACTTCACCACAGCGCTGAAATGATTTCTCATAAAAGAAATGAATAATACATTTTTTTAAAAATGTTTTTATTTTCATTTTTTTTTTTAATAAATTTGAATTTATAATTTATGAAATATAATGGGATGGCGTAGTAGTTAGCATGTCAGCCTCACAGCAAGAAGGTCCTGGGTTCGAGTCCCTGGGTTTGAGGTGTCTCCGTGTGGAGTTTTTTTTTTAAGGTTTTCCCACGCTTTCATGGGTTTCCTCCGGGCACTCTGGTTTCCTCCCACAGTCCGAAGACATGCAGGCCAGGCTAATTCGCTTTTCCAAATTGCCTCTACTTGTGTGTGTGTGTGTGTGTGTGTGTGTGTGTATTGGCCCTGCGATGGTGTACCCTGCCTTTACCCGGTGTCGGCTAAAAAATCCTCGCAACCCTAAGAGGAGTAAGTGGTTCAGTAAATGTGTGAGAAAGTGTGTTAAATATAATGTTATAAATAATTCACATTTCATATTTTTTATCTGGTTATAGACGCGTTAAGTCATTTAATGTCTGTAAAACAAGTTAGTTCATGTTTTATAAGTATAAATGGATATAAAAAGTCAGTTAGCATCCTCTCTCTCTCTCTCTCTTTCTCCCACACACACACACACACACACAGAGTACCGTGGTGGTGTCACATATGGCTAATTATGGGTGGAAGTGGAGATTTATGGGAGGTGAAAACTTTTTCACACCTCGCAGGTGATCAAATCGTCATGAGAGAGACACACAGCAGGAAACTCGCCGAGAGCTGTCCTCTTGCTTTTCTACCTTTTTTCTACCTCACTTCCAATTACACACACACACACACACACACACACACACACACACACACACACACACACACACACACCCCTACTTATTACCAAAGGCCTATTTCTTCCAATCAATATGCTTGCTAACTCTATTGCTGTATGAGGAAGGATTGAGTCGGAGGGCAGGATGCTGGTGTGGGGGATATGTGTGTGTGTGTGTGTGTGTGTGTGTGTGTGTGTGTGAGTGTTGGAGGGTATGTGGAATGTAGGAGAGCAGACGAGAGAAAAGGAAAAACAATATTCCCTTCATAAATCATGCAGAAAGAGATGTCACAGGGCTAATTGTGCTTCTGTGAGTGCTCTTTAAAGATAGAGGCGATTTAATGACTGCGCCATCGCATGGACACTCCCCGCTCTCGTCATTACACGTACTCATTACGGGGGAAAATTAGATTGGAAATGGGGCAGTGATACAGTTCAAGGCTTCTGACGACCCTGTGAATTATTATTATTATTATTGTTTTATTTTAATTTTTTTTTTAGATATCATGCATCGGGGAATGTTCACCTGAGTGTGACTCGTCTGCTCCGCCTTCATCGACACTTTGCCTGTTTATTTGATAGATTTTTTAAATATTCATGACCCATCTTTGTGCTTTCACCTCATGTTATTGCACCACACACACACACACACACACACACACACACACACACTCAGCATCCTTCTAATAATTTCTATTCATTTTTCTGCTTATGGCAGATAAATGAATCAATTCTGGTCCAATTCCTCAGATAATAAATTCAGTGGTTTTGCACATTATGCACCATCTCAAAACCCCCCCCCCCCACTTCATTGCTCTCT
>JAQMYF010000003.1:5324755-5336608 GCA_030014195.1 Neosilurus mollespiculum | reverse complement strand
ACACACACACACACACACACACAAACAGAACTTAACCTCTTACCTTTTAGCACAGTTGTCACTTTATTGTGATCAATTTGCTATTGATTATGAAATTGTTACATACACCATATAGATTGTATGACACACACACACACACACACACACACACACACACACACACACACACACACACACAGAGGAGTGCGCTTTCTTTAATGGCCTTTGGACCTTCCTTCTCTCCCAGAGATAGAAACGTTGCCTAATTAGCAGATATGTAAAGTACTTCCTACGGTGCCTGTGACTATGGATTACGGTATCAGATAAAAATAAACAGTCAATATTAAATACTACTACGGTATATAAAATCTCGGTGGCACGATGGTGTACTGCTTATCAAATCCCCCTCATACCAAGACGGTCTTGGATTTGAGTCCAGGGCTCGGTAAGGGGTTTCGGTGTGGAGTTTGCATGTTCTCTCTGTACTTGCATGGGTTTCTTCCGGGTACACTGGTTTCTTCCCACAGACCAAAGACATGTACATTAGGCAGATTGGTTCCAAATTGCCCCTAGGTGTGCGTGTGAGTGTGAATGGTTGTGTGCGTGTTAGACCGGAGATGGACTGCTGAACTATTCATAGTGTATCCTGCATTCGCCGGCTGAGATAGGCTGCAGCCTCCCAGCGACCCTAGTAGGATTAAACGGTTTGGCAATGAATGAATGAGTATATAAAACCAGAGGGACTAACAATAAAATTTTATAAGCTGCTTAATTCTAATTAGGGTCGCGGGGAGACTGGCGCCCATCTTAGCCGACTCGTGGCGCACCCTGGATAGCTCGCCAGGCCATCACTGGGCCAACACTTACACACACACAATCCTTCACACTCAAACTCACACCTAGGGGCAATTTCGAACAGCAAATTAGCCTAATGTGCATGTTTAGGGACTGTAGGAGGAAACCGGAGTACCTGGAGGAAACCCACGCAAGCACGGGGAGAACAGGCAAACTCCACACAGATACGCCCCGAACCCGGGAATCGAACCCAGGACCTTCTTACTGTGAGGCGAATGTGCTAACCACTGCACCACCGTGCCGCCTAGAGAGTATAGATCTTTCTTTCATTTTCGAGAAAGTGAACGCAATACAATAAACGCACTGTTTCTTCCAATCCAGTGGATAGAATAAAACCGTTATTCCACTCCCTCTGATGGGATATAGCTAATCGCCTGACCCACTGTGACCCTGATCAAGAAAAACGGCTCCTAGAAGATGAATGGATAAATTATTCATTATACAGACGGATAAAACTCTTCTGATTTGGTGTGCAAGAATGTCTGGGATCTAAAAAAAAAAATCGCCATCTGGATTTTAGAGCGCAGAAAAGAAAGTGAGAGTTTGAAGTTGCTGACACTCAGCAAGGAAACATCAAACTCCGAATCTGTTTTTAGCACATGAATGAATTTGGTTTGATTTAATTTAAACAGTGCTGTGGTGACGGCGAGAGATCATTTCCGACTTGGTGATGTCAGTCAGGGAGCCTCTGTCACACACTGACGATTTAGCCAGCGCATGACGACGTATGAGGAATTTGGCAAATGTGCTGGCGTACGTCGAATAGGTTATGGGTAAGTTTTCTGTAAGTTAACAGTATACGTCGGTGGTATACGTCGTATTACGGCGAGGACATCGAAAGATTTTAGACATATGCTTGCGTATGGCTCATACATTCCGCATACGCTGGCCATAAGTTGTAGGTAAGTTACGCGATCGTTCGCTAGCGTACTTTGAACCTACATATAACTTATACCAGTGAATGTCTAGCGTGTTGGCAGCGTTTCGCAGCGAATGTCTAGCGTGTTGGCATCATTCGTGTCCCCGATGATCGATCATGTGACGTAGCCTATAATAGGCTGCCGCTCGCTCTCTGATTCATATCAGATGCGCACTAGACATCGCGCTATCAACATCACCGTCATGCCGAAGAAATCGATGAGGTCATGCTGATGTTGGAGGACAGCTAGTAGGTATTCCCGTCTCAGCCTTGCCGGATCCTCCATCTCTCGGATGATTTGTTTTATTTGTTTTCTTTTTGGTAGGTAAAGTCTGTGGGGCTTTTTGCACCCGAGTCTCAGGCCAGAGCTTATCCCCGGTTTCCTTAGCATGAAGAATCTAGGAGTTCAGCTCCTCCTGGATGGGACGCTAGTCCATCACAGGTTACCTTCCCTGTAATTTGACGGGTACCCATTTATACTGCTGGGTGGACAGAGGCACACTCGTGGTTAAGACCATCCGCAGTGGCTCCAGGCACAGCCCTGGGTTTCGCAGGACGCGGCGGATCTAGGAAAGCATGCCCAGGTATGGTGTTCCGAGCACGTATATAACTACTGAAAGAGTGTTTATCGGTTAGGAGATCAGACGTCTGTCGAACTGGCAATGTAGATAGATAGATAGATATTATTCAGGTTTTGTATTATTAAAGATACTTAATAAATCATGTAAATATTACAGAATGCTCACACAGATGATTCCTCTGATATTAATCACAACAAACATAATGTCCACACCCAGCACGGAATAACAATGGGGCATTTTTTAAGCACTGCTAATCCCTAGTGTGCTAAACGGGCTTGCTGATGTCAAGGAAAAGTGAGTAGTTAAGCACATTCGCAAAGCTGTGGAACTGTGGGAAGGTAAATCTTGCGAATCTTGCTGAGGTGTTGCCGAGTCCATTTTTAAAATCTTGAGTACACACACACACACACACACCTGTGAGCATATAACACTAACTAATTCCTCATATCCATCTTTTGATCTGTGACGCTTCACAACGAGACGGTCCGGGGATCGAGTCCCAGGCTTTGGAGGGTGTTGCCTAGGGGCAATTTGGAAAAGCCCAATGTGGAGGAAACTGGAGCACCCGGAAGAAAACCCATGCAAGCACAAGGAGAACATACAGAAATGTTTTCGTTGAGCCCGGGACTTGGATCTTGCTATAAGGCAGATGTGCTAACTACTACGCCACCATGCCATCGCTAATGCTAAGGGGAGCTAATGCTAAGTCATAGTGCATGGAGTAGGATAAAAAAATCCAGGATGGTACCATGTCGATTTGTGTACTGGACCCATTTGCCTCACGTTTGACCTGCCTACCTGCCTGTACCTGTGATCATAAGATTTCTGTGGATGACCCTTGCCTGTTTGTTGACCACATTTCCTGATCTGTCTGTCTGATCATGTGACCACCGCCTGTTTTTTTGTGTTCATCTGCTCGGATAATCATTATCAGTTTTATCTGCGGTTTATCCCCATGACAGTACAAGAATAATAACGTCTGGCTTCTCTTCCTCTGCGCCGGCCTCCCCTGCTGTTATTCCGAGGGTCTCAGACAAACACACATCGAATATTCTGCCTCATGAACAGGATGCTGTTTCCCTCAAGAGACAAATATCATATAATTGGTAGCGGTGTTATTCAAATAGCTTTACAAACCCAGTTTTAATCATTGCTATGATTTCCAGGTTGATCAGTCTGGAGTGTTGAGATCTTTGCTGATTGAGTACACACAGACGATTGATGCAGCATCGTATATCGTCACAGCAGTCCATTTGAATCCACCTGAGCGGAGCTTTTCAATAGCATTTATAAATATGCAAACACCACTTTCCACCCTTTGCTTTTTCCATGAGTCACCAGTTCAGTACCAGTGGTTCCAATTGTATACCTGTATATCGTCTAAACAATATTTTTATGTCAAATATTACTGGCTGAAATGAAACTGAATGAACTTTGATTTGTAGTAATCAAATAGAATAAAACAGTACAGGCGTACTGTTGTGGGGTGGGGGAGGGGTGGGGTCACTGATTAGGTGGGATGGTACGAAACCACCCTGGATAGTTTATTAATGGAAGACATGGTGGTGAGGGGAAAAATTAGAGGGCACAATAAAACCCCTTTTACGAACCTGTGATTTTTTTTTTTTTTTCCGTACGCATTTATCAGGTTTCGACAGAAGGGACCGGTGAGGTTCTGGCTGGGAAGGATCACAGAGAAGCCGTGTAGTTGGGTACACGTTTAAAATATGTATTGTATGTCATGTGTCAGTACATCAAATCGTACGTCTCTCTGTTTAGTTTATACTAAAACTTTAAAAGGGTTTAAAAAGACGCCCTTGGCGACACAGTGCTTATGCTATGCTAGCTAGCTCATCTGACCTGCCTATGTCATGGTTAACATATGTCAAAATGAACTATAAAACTCGTATTTGTTCACCTGTAATGTTCCCATGTCATATCTTCTAAAACTGTTCTTCGGCTCAGGTTTGGTGGATGTTGACTGGGGACTTTTCCACGACATCCTCCAAACCTGAGGCGCATAATTGTCAATTATATGCACTTCCTTCTTAAATAAAACAAAAATGTTTATTAGTAGTTTTAAGGAAGGCTCCTGTTTCACCAATGTTTCACAAATGTTTACCAATGTTCCAATGTTTACCGATGTTTTACTAATGTTTACCAATGTTTCACCAATGTTTCACCAATGTTTACCAGTGTTTCACCAATGTTAACCAATGTTTCACCAATGTTTACCGATGTTTTACTAATGTTTACCATTGTTTCACCAATGTGTACCAATGTTTTACTAATTTTTACCAGTGTTTGCCGATGTTTTACTAATGTTTACCATTGTTTTACCATTGTTTACTGATGTTTGCCAATGTTTCACTAATGTTTCACCAATGTGTACCAATGTTTTACTAATGTTTACCAATGTTTTACTAATGTTTACCAATGTTTCCCTAATGTTTCACCAATGATTACCAATGTTTACTGATGTTTAACCAATGTTTACTGATGTTTGCCAATGTTTCACCAATGTTTACCGATGTTTTACTAATGTTTACCAATGTTTACCAATGTTTCACTTATGTTTCACCAATGATTACCAATGTTTACTGATGTTGGACCAACGTTCACCAATGTTTTTCCAATGTTTACCCATGTTTTACCAATGTTTACTGATGTTTATTGGCATATCTATCTTTACCGATTTTGTCCTGATCTCTACTGACCAAATAATATTTCAAATATTTCAAACATACTAAAAGATCAGATCCAACATTGGCATGCTGTCCGTCAATTCAAAGGGAAAAATAGAACAAAAAAGGGGAGGAAAAGAACAAAGGAAAAATTAATATTCATTCATTCATTCATTTTCTGAACTGCTTATTCCTAATTAGGGTCGCGGAGAAAAATTAATATTTTACACTTAAATAACATGAAAAAAGGGAGGGGGGGGTGGTGGGCTTAAAAAATGTCCCTGTGTATAAGGGTCCCTGCTGTAGTGTCATGAAGGTAATTTTAATCTATTCAGATTGGCATCAGATACTGAGTGAAAAAATAAATCAATACGGCCTGTGATAATCCTGGGCTATATTACAAAAGAAATGTAAATCTTTCCTTTTTAATATTTGGGGTGCGAAAACCTATTTCTGTTATTCTTCATTCATATAGTAGAAAATATGGAAGTTTCCCATGTGAAGGGATCCCAGGCTGCTTCGCCTTCATAAAGTATCATAAAGTATGAGAACTGGGAAGGCACCGAGATGTTCATATACAACAATCCGCCGCTACAATCTTCAAATCAGCGTTGTGTTCAAAAGTTGGGATGCAGACAAGATTCTGATAGTTCTGGAGCAGAAGCCTTGAGAGTTTTGAGCTTCATGCTATGCTCTCGGGTTTCACATCAAACACTGCTGGATTGTTGTAAGGTTAAACTGGGCTAAACCTACGGAGAGATTTTCAGAGCAGAGCATCTTTTTTCTCTCTTCATTGGTTGTAACAGTGATGAGCGAGCAAAGCCTGGCTGGGGAAGTTACAAATATTTCATGCACGCCTTTATTTTTTTACCATTGCACAGATCTTTTATTATGTGTTTGGTGTAACGGTTTATACCACAAAGCTTCAGATTTATTTTAATATCAATCTCAGAGCACAGACTGCTTAATGTAAAATGCAATCGTTTCCATAGTAACAACATATGCAGGGTTTCCATAAAGGATCCAGTGATTAAAAATATGCTACGTGTGATTAAACTAGTCAATCACATGGTATTTTACATTAATAATAAGTTAAACAGGAGCACCTGAAGAGCACAAACCTCCACCAAGCAACAAATAAACAAACAAATAAATAAATAATACAAATAAGAAATGTACACAGCACCCCCTGCTGGGCCTGCTCTAATACCACACTACCAAAAAATCATTCAATTTCACAATGGTAAATAATCCCTTAAAAAACATGGAGTTTACATAGTGGTTAGCATGTAAAGGCTCTGGGTTACTGATCCAAGGGTTGGTGGTTCAAATTCCCAGTACCATCCAGCTGCTGCTTTTAACGCTCAATTACTTAGCTGTATAAAAAAAATGTATTTCGCTCTGGATAAGGGCGTCTGCCAAGTCCCACGAATGTGAATGTCCACCTTACAGCAAGAAGGTCTTCGGTTCGATTCCTGGGCACAGGCATTTTTGTGTGGAGTTTGCCTGTTATATTTGCGCGGGATTTCTCTGGGTCATTGGTTTCCTCCTACAGTCCAAAGACATGCACATTACGCTAAGTGGCTTTTCCAAATTACCCCTAGGTGTGAGTGTGAATGGTCGTGTGTGTGCCGCCCTGTGATGGTGTGGTAAGTTCAGAATGTACCCCACCTTTGCCCAGTTCAGGCTGAAAAAGGCACCAGTTTCCCCACGACCCTTGTATTATTTAGCATTTAATGAGGAAATGAGGAAATGAGTAATGGGCAGCATGTTGGCATAGTGATTAGCACGTTCACCTCATAGAAGGAAGGTCCAGAGTTCGAGTCCCAGACTTCAGCCAGGGCATTTCTGTGATAAGTTTGCATGTTGTGATTAACAAAATATATTTGCTAGCTAATTAAAGAAAGTGCGGCATGGTGGCGTAGTGATTAGCACATCCGCCTCGCAAGAAAGTCCGGGGTTTGAGACGTGGGCTCAGTGAGTGTGTTTCTGTGAGGGGTTTTCATACGTTTTTTTCCGGTGCTTGTGTGGGTTTCCTCCGGGTACTACGGTTTCCTTTTACAGTCCAAAGACATGCACATCAGGCTCATTGGCTGATCATCCTTATAGTAAAGAGGATGATGGCGATTAGTTCATTTTTATATCATGATGTCTCCATGATGTTTGCAGCTCAATGCTTTATATTACTTCAGTGCTGGAAGGTATCTTCGTAGCACTTGTACTCAAGGAGGAAAGCTTCTAGGCTTTGTACAGCTTGTACTTTGTGAAGAAACTCTTGCTTTTCCTTGTAATAGAACCCCTCCAGCACTGACGCCCATCACCAAGCTTTTTTCCACATCATGCTTGTCCTGCTTGTACTCCTCCAGGGAGAGTGTGGGTTCCTCCACATCACCCCGTTGCCAGCGGGCACAGCCGGGCACAGCTAAAACCAGCTGGAATCCAGTCTCGGCTCTGACAGCCTCTGTCTCTCCACGGCTGGATGACAGGAAGCATCCTGCATTTCCTCCCCAGGGTCAGATGAAAGGAGAGGACTGGGGAGTGAAATACACACACAAAAGTCGACTTTTATGGATTTATTTCTTTAAAGATGTATTGTGACAGCTGTCTTCACACTGCCGACTGAGGAGTTGTATGTCTATCATGAAAGGCTTTGGTGAGAGTTGCATTGGTGTGCCTGTGCGTGTGTGTGTGTGTGTGTGTGTGCATTTTCTCAGGCCTTCTGAGAGACACATAAAGTTTACTCATCCCTGGCTTGCATTCTCAAGGAGAAACCACAGGACCATGAAAATACCTGCAAAATTATTAATTGCAGACCACGCAGAAGTTGTTTGTGCGTGACACGGAGCGAATATTCCGAAAATGAGGTTTGCTGAAAGAGAGAGGTGTGAGGTGGAAAACATCTGGTCTACAGGAGGAAGGGGCGGAGCAAAGAAAAACTCCCTCAGTTGACACGGGGAAGAAACCTTGAGAGGAACCAGACGTGAAAAGGATAAAATTGATAGAAATACATTCCATGTAGCAGAAAGTTCACAATAGTTTAACACGAAGTCCGGTTGGTTGTACCACAACTGTAAGTCCTAAATCATTTTGCCAAAATAGCTTATATCACCAGCGGTGTAAAAAAAATGATCATCACAGTCTTTACAGGAACCAGGGCCTTCCAAGATGAGAATTCCAGCCAGCAGCAGCACACCATCAGTGATCAGGGATCAGTACCACTGGCATCCTAGAAGGAGCATGTGTACCTCAGCAAAAACAGAGAGAGTAAGGTGGGGGGGGGGGGTTGTCAGGTCTGCTCATAACAACACATAACTGTAATGGTAAAAGAAGAGTTTCTTAGTGATGAGTGCAAGCAGGGACTCTGGCATGACTGACCATTTCAGCAAAACTAAAAAAGAGAACCCCAGACATGAGGGCACCCTGTGACATTAGACAGGCTAACTGACGAAAGACATGAAAGACATGCACAAGCTAACTGGCTTTTCTCTCCCTGAAACACACACACAACACACTATTAATTATCCACAGATGCATTCAGTCATCAAAACAACCGACCGAAGGAATATCTTTTATAAGAACAGTAAACCTTACTGCAGTAGAGATCCACAGTCTTCTACAATCGCTGCCAAAGTGCCGTGAAGGTATTCTGGTAGCTTGCGGTGTCCGAACACCTTACTGACACCCTTTATTTTGCTCTTCTTCCTCCTCTAATTTTATCACCCATCTGTATGCAGGTGAATAGACGAGCATATGGCCTGACATACGGATGAAGGAAAAGAAAGATGGGAACACCGAGTTGCCACTTTTTGATTGCTGACTTGATCCAACTTTGATTATGATGGATGGCACACTGGTTTTATCCTGTCTCAGCCTGAGCAGAAGTGGATGGATAGATGGAAGGATGGATAGATAGACATATGGATGAATTGATAGATGGAGGAAGGAGAGGAAGAGGGATCGATAGATCAACTAGGTATCCATATTGTTTACCAAATCATAAAGTATATCAGTGTGTTCAGTGTATGTGGATGAAATGATTTACATAGATAGATAGATAAATAAGTGGATAGATAGATAGACAAACAGACAGACAGACAGATAGATAGAGACAGACAGACAGACAGACAGACAGACAGATAGATAGATAGATAGATAGATAGATAGATAGATAGATAGAGAGATTTATAGATAGATAGATAGATAGATAGATTTTACTTAGTCTTGTATTGAATACAATACAGAAATATATTTGTGGATGGATGGATGGAAGAAGGATGGCCCTGCATGACCTTATAAGGGATAAAGTGGTTCAGAAAATGAAACGACATGACTATAAAAAGTTCACAACGGAGAGAAACAAACAAACCCCAGAAAAGAAAAAGAACCCGAGGTGAAACATTTCTTTGCTCTTTCTAAGGCGGGCGGGGGGGGCTGGGACCTACGCTCTGGACCCAAGCAATGGGGTTCCAACTGGCCCTGAAAGCGGGGTTTTTTCAAAGTATCCCCATAACTGAGTCTCCTGGTGTCAGTCCTGGATTCATCACCCGGTCGTGATGATGGCTATGAAGCGCTCATCCCTTCGTGTTGCCGTTTATTCAGGAAAGTTATCACAGTCGTTCCATTATTACTCTGAGAATCAGTCTCAGAGCAACAAAACCACCGAGCACACAGATCCTCTCCTCCAAAGACCAAGTCTGCACAACATCAAGAAAGATTGAGAGAGAGCGAGAGAGAGAGAGAGAGCGAGAGGGAGAAAGCATCAGTCTCTGCTATTACATGTAATGGTTATGTACTCGACACTTAAATTACACGTGCGAGTGTGTCATGCAGAATTGTGCTCTAGCATCACACTGGGCTTTTCAAAGCCGGGCTGTATTCACTCCAGCATTCTTCAGGTTGTGTAAACGCCCCAGCTTTTGCCTGTTATTCAAGGTAAGGTGCCTCAGCCTCTGACGCCCCACCCCCGGAATACAAACCACCTACTTTTTTTCCTTGTTTTGTTTTATTTTTTGTATTAAAGTTTATTTATTATCTCTGCCGCTTGGTGGGGGAGGTTACATGTTCGCCAGCATCTGTTTGTTTGCTTGTAAGCAGGATTACGCAAAAACTAATGAACCGATTTTCACCAAACTTGGTGGATGGATGGGGTACGGGCCTGGCAGGAACCTGTAACATTTTGAGGTGGATCTGAATCAGGATCAGGATGCAGGAATTTATTAAATGCTTTTGAACAAGCATTTATTAAAGGTTTTTTTTTTTTTTTTAGCAGGATTATACAGAAACTATTGATCTGATTTTGTTCAAATTGGTGGAGGGGTGGCCCCTTATATTTTAGAGGTGATCCGTGCATGGAATCCATTTGTGCGTGGTGAAGGTACCTTGCACTGTATGATTGCCCCTCTAGTTGGTCCTGTAATGGACTGGCAAGCTATTTAACGGATACCTCGTAGCCCTGTACTTTGGTGCGCTTATTAAAACATTAGAACAGTACAAGAAGTGAACTCCATTTAAGACCCAAGAAAGTTCAGAGAACCACAGCCTGCTTGTGACTTGGGTATATTTGTTGGTTAACAATATTCATTTATATTTACGGCATTTGAGGGTTAAGGACCTTGCTCAAGGGCCCAGCATTGGCAGCTTGGTGGTACCGGGGCTTGAGCCCCCGACCTTCGGCTCTGTAACCCACAGCCCTGACCACTGAGTCACCACTGCCCCATATTCTTTTAACGCCGGGCTGATCATACTCCTCCTCCAAAGGACGAATGAACATCCTCGCTCATTTACATTCGTCTCACAGAATCCTGAACTACTAATTGCAGTCCACTTCACCCTTTTTTTTTTTTTTTTGTCTTTAATATTTCCCCGAGTTGGTGTCAGGGAACGAACTTGTTAGCAGCCAGTAACACCGACTCAATTAAACTTCCAGCCAACCAACAAAAATGACATGACTTGATGGATTAAAAAAAATACATAGTGGACATAAAAAAAAAAAAAATGAAATGACTCTGCTGCTTGTTCGATAAAAGTTTAATTACATACAGGCTACTGGGTTGGGAAAAAGTCCAGACGCTAGCACATTATCCATACTGGTGTACTGGACCAGTATACATTGTGTACTGGACACTACTCCCCCACCAGGTATACGGGTGTTACAGTGAGTCTGTTTACATCGTTAACAAATATAATGTGATTTAGAACAAATCAACACATTCCCGAGGTGAGCTTGAGGTTACATGGACTATGTATGGGAATCATGGGTAATTAAAGGGTATTATGGGAGTTTTTTCCGTCTCTCAGCATTTGGTTTACGTGTCTACGTCGACTCTACTGTGTTTATTCCCATCCCATGACCCATCCTGCTATCAGAAGCTTTTCTGCATTCTCTCTACCTAAACTTGTACAGTGTGAACCAAAACTCAAGCTGCGCCTTTCATTCATGTAGCTCTTTCCCCCCCTTTACTCCTCCATGAAAATCTTAACAGACTGCTCCAGACGTGCCACTGAAGCGTTTTAGAGACCGAGAGCAATTTCACAAATTACACCTCAACTGATGTTCTGTGCTTTGATGATGGCACATAGTCAATGTGTGTGTGAGAGAGGGAGAGGGAGAGAAAAATACCGTCAGAGAAAGAGAGAGAAAGAAAGAGAGGATTAGAGCGAGAGAGAAAGAGAGGAAGAGAGAGAGAGAGAGAGAGAGAGAGAGAGATCGAAAGAAAGAGGCATAGAGCAAGAGAGAGGTTGAGCAACAGTGAGTAAAAAAAGAGTTAAAGAGAAATACAATATAGGAGAGAATGAGGGTGGGAGAAAGAGCAAGCTTTTGAGAAAGAGCGTCATA
>JAQMYF010000003.1:5237123-5256193 GCA_030014195.1 Neosilurus mollespiculum | reverse complement strand
GAGAGAGTGTGTGTGTGTGTGTGTGTGTGTGTGTGTGAGAGAGAGAGAGAGTGAGAGAGAGAGAGAGAGAGAGAGAAATGAAGAGAGTAAAATAGTAAGAAGAGAAGGTGAACCAAACTAAACATAAAAAAAAATAAAGGAATGGAGATAGAAGATGAAAGAGACAGAGAGATAAGATATTATCGGACTGATATTATAATACTGGATCTGATAAGCCTTGATATTTACTTTGGCAATAATGCAATAAAATGTTCGTGCCAATAAAGTGTCTCTGACCTGGAAAAAACTGAACTGAGAGAAAAAGAGAGAGAGAGAGAGAGAGAGAGAGAGAGATATGGGTGTTTGAAAGACAATATATAAGTGAGCAGAATAAGATGAAACACTGTACTGAAAAAAAAGTGTGTGGAGAAGGTAGAGGAAGAGACAGAGCGGGAGAGTGTAGGGGGTTGTCTGTGGGTTGAGAGGCAGGAGGCGAGTGTGCTCTTTATTATGGTAAAGTCCATGACACTGGTCCAAACACAGGCAGGAAAAAATCGAATCAAGGCAAAAACAAAAGGCTTAGAAAATGCATGATGACATCAGTGAAACGTCGCCAAGAAACAAAGACTCAAGTAGGTATAAGCAGACAACTGATCAACAAGTCACGGGAAACAGCTGGACACAATCAGACGACATGCAAATGAAAAGATAAGAAAGGGTGGAGACAGAACATGAAAAAAGAGCATATTCACAGAAAACATGATGAGGCGGAGGGCGGCATGGGGGTGTACTGGTAAGCAAAAAAAGTCCTGGTTTGATTCCTGGGCTCAGTAAAGGTGTTTCTGTGTGAAGTTTGCCTGTGTGGTCTGGACCACATGCTTGTGTGGTCTGGTTTCCTCCCACAGTCCAAAGACATGCACGTTAGGCTTACTGGATGTTTCGAATCACCCCTAGGTGTGAGTGTCAGTATGAGTGGTTGTGCGTTGCCCTGCGATGGACTGGCAAGATGTGCATGGTGTACCCTGCCTTTGCCTAATGTCGGCTGTGATAGGCAGCAGTGTCCCCGTGATATTAGTAGAATTAAGCGGGTTAGCAAATGATTGAGATAGATTTGAAGATGAAGCAGGCATTGCCCATAAGGGGCAAGTGAAGGTTGACGAACGTGGAGCAAAGACCTGCTTGACCTCCTTGTGGCAAGAGATGGAGGGATGATGACGTCTTCCTGTGGAAAGCAAAGGGATGACGATGTCCTTTGCAACGTCAAGACAAGGCAGGGGTATGACAGCATTTTTTGCAGAGTCACGGTGAGACCAAGTGATGTCCTCTTCAGGGAAAGAATGTGGGTAAGGAACAGTCATGCAGAATGATGGGACATCACCATGTAGGCTAGTCTGGACAGGAGACTGGGATCTTGGGATTTCAGCATGATGTCTAGTCAAGAGAGGAATGATGGCCTTTGGAAATCCACAAACCTGCTTGTCAAGACAGGAGACTGGGAGCTTGGAATACCAGCATGTTAGCTAGTTAGGTCAGGAGACTGGAGGTTTGGGATTCTAGCATGATGGCAAGGCAGGACAGGAATCAAGGCTGTTGGGAAATCAGCATCGCAGCTGGTCAGGACAGTTTATGGGGACCTTGGAATACCAGCATGCTGTCTAATTAGGTCAGAAGCCTGAGAGCTTAGGATTCCAGTATAAAAGCTATTTAGGTCACAAGACTGGGATAGGCTTGGGATTTCGGCATGGTGACTAGAAAAGACAGTGGTCCGAACAGGAAATGGGGAGCTTTGGTTACCAGCAAAGCAACTAGTCAGAAGAGGAATCTGACAGCTAAGGTGACTAGCACATTGGCAGGTCAGGACAGGATTCAGGTGCTTGTTAAATCAGCAGGCTGGTTGGTCAGAGCAAACAGTTAGTCCCCAGGGGGGCAGAGCCACCAGTGACGGCATCCTTGTCAGTATCAGGAGCAGAGAACAAATCTTTTTTTGTTTTTGTTTTTTTTTGGAGTAAGGCAGTGGAGCACGTAGCTCTTCCTCTGAGTCGGGGTGGTGCAGTGATCTGTGAACCTCCTGTATAGTGTGAATGGTTGTGATTGTGTTAGCTCCACAATGACTGGTGAGTTTTTGAGGGTGTACTCCACCTTGGCCCGAGGAGTTACCCAAGTCAGATAAGATACGATCCAGCCTCCCCACAACCTTAATAGGATTAAGCGGTTTGGAAAATGCATGTGAATGGGGAATACCTTTTTTTTTTTTTTTTTTTTGATGTGTGGTAGCAAGCCCAGCAGAGGTGCCATGTACTTAATTTTTACAGCTTGGTGGAGGTTTGCACTTTTCAAGTGCTCTTGCTAGTCATCCGAAAAACCAACCTTTCTTTCCCCACAATTTTAAAACAAAGGATTAAAGAAACTTAATGTAAACATTACAAGTATGAAAAGCTGTACCCCTTTCGGTTTGTCAGCTGTATGATAATGCGGCAAGGTAGCTTAGTGGTTAGCATGTCTGCCTCCCAGCAAGAAGGTCCTGGGCTCTATTCCTGGGCCTGGGTACTTCTGTGTGGGGTTTGCATGTTCTCCCCTTGCTTCATTGGGTTTCATCCAGGTCGTCCAGTTTCCTCCTACAGTCCAAAGACATGCATGTTAGGCTAACTGACCACGTAGGTGTTAGTGTGAATGGTTGTGTGTGGATAGCCCTGCGATGGGCTGTCCAGGATATACCCCACCCCGCCTTTGCCCAGTGTTGGCTGAGATAGGCATCAACCTCCCCACTACCCTAGTAGGATTCATCACATGACGAGAGAGAGAGAGAGAGAGAGAGAGAGAGAGAGAGAGAGAGAGACGCAGAATGAAAATTAAAATCAATAGAGAAATGAGAGGCATGTATCCCAGAACTGTGTGTGTGTGTGTGTGTGTGGGTGTGTGTGTGTGTGTGTGTGTGTGTTGGCACCATTAGCTACAGATCACCAGGTGCCATTAAAAGAAGGAGGGCAGAAGAGTAACCCCAGGCCCAGACTGCACTCAGAGCCCCAGCTTCACCACCACCACCACCACCACTATCATCATCATCATCATCATCATCCGTCTGTTTTAATGTCCCCATCCTGCAGTCCATCACGTCTCACACTGACGGTATATAAGGACACACTTTAGTCAAATCACCTTTTTACCTATTTCTCCATCATGCCGGCGATCCACCTAAAAACGCCATCATACTTCATGCAATGCCGCAGCGTTCACTAGCCCACGGCGGCGAGCAGCTAATCTGCAAAAAGACGAAGCAATCATATTACAGTTTCTGGCAGGATATAAGGTGATTATTTCTGGTTTTATATTCAGATGAGGGAAGAGGCGAGGAAACAAATCAGTCCTAGACAGAATCCTCTCATTTCAGGTAATGTAAATAAAAGAAAATGAAAAAGAACAGAATATCGCTAGCGCCGTGGAACGTCGGAAATAAGGGAGAGAAAATAAAGTGAATATGCTACTGAGGTGGATTAGGCTGTATTACCGAGCTTGGAACCTGACTCACTCACTCATTTGCCAGACCACTTATTCCCACTATGGTTGCAGGGAGGCTGGAGCCTCAGCCATCCCTTGGGATGTTGCCCCATCTGGGCATGGACCTGCTTCATCTTTAAATCTTTATTTTCTGACCCGTTTAATCCTACCAAGTTCGCAAGGAAGCTGGAGCCTATCTCAGCCGACACTGGGGAAAGGCGGGGCACATCCTGAAGGGTTCGCCAGACCATCACAGGAAACCACACACACATCCATTCACACTCACACTCACACCTCGGAAGAATCTGGAGCAGCCAGTTGGTCTAATGTGCACATCTTTGGACTGTGGGAGGAAACTGAGAGTACCCGGAGGAAACCCACATGAGCACAGGAGAACAGAGACTCCACACAGAGATGCTCTCGTCTGTGTTTTTTGGGAAGGATGTTCTGATGTGTCCTCACTCCTCACACTTTGCTTCTTGATGCGCAAATAAGAGAATTGCGATGGCGGACCAGAACAACTTCCAGTTCAAATGAGAATAGAGGAGTGAGGAAATGATACTACATCACCTTGTTGATAAAGATCACACACACACACACACACACACACACACACACACACAAACACCAGCAGCATCAGCTAAGCACTTCTGTCAGCTCGATGAGCTGGCGTCAGCTGAACAATCATCACTGTTTATTTCCGGGTCAAAAAGTCACTGTGAACAAAGCACCGGTGTTATTTAGAAGAAGTGTGTCTCCATGTTGTTTGTGAGTGTGTATTCCTGCTGTGTGTGTATTAGTGACAATATCAAGGCTCATTTTGCACTCTAATTGTGGGATTAGAGCAAATCTGCCCGATATAAGCATCACGGGACGTCGTCGAGTCATTTACTTAATTGCTGCCAACCTGCTTCCTGGGTTCCCTCGGGCTGTTTCCTTTTTATCCAGTTGTATGTGTACAGAAAAGATGTCAGCCATTTGTCCTGGGTAAGTCCCCAGAAGCTTTCAGTGTGCATCTTCTAATAGAAAAGAGACTGCCAGGGGAAAGTCTGTATGATACTGTAGCATTGTTTGGACTTTAGTAGCTAGTTGCTAACTACAGCAATGCAGTGGATAACTAGCTATCAGTGGATTATTGGATTTTGTAACCCAGTAGCTTTTTTTTTTGCGAACAAACTTAGTTTAAAACTTTAGTTGTATGTAAATAAAATTATTAAATATATTTTTCAGGGACACCTATTTATGCCAGCAATGGTCACAAAGACTCGTTGGATCCATAAGGAGCCTTTTCTTCAATGCTAGGTCACTTTTAGATGGTTACCATGGGTGAAATCTCATGAACTTTGGCATAAAGATCAGTGCATGAAGTATCTACTCAGGGACTGAGGCTTGGCCCTGGATGTGGCCCCAATAGTGATTCTATAGTATAGGGCCACCATGTGACATCGAGTCTTGTGTCTATACTGTAGTGTCACACAAACGCACCAAATTTGGTAGGCAGGTGGGTCTCCACAAGATGACCAAATTTGTCATATTTCAGTAGCCACCCAATAGGAAGGAGGTTGTATTTTACTATACTCATCTGAGATGGGTCATCAGATTCATGCCAAGTTTGGTAGCCATGATGTTAAGATGTTGCCTGAGCATGCAAACAGGAAGTGTGTCATAAATTCTACACTGAATGCTGGATATGGCCATTGGTTATGATGATTATGGTGATATCCCCATTCCCAGAGTGACTCTCTGATATAGTGCCCCGATCTGGCAAAAGAAAGTGTTCATTCAGCAGAGCAAGATAAATCAAATCTTTCAACTGCGTTAATCTGGTGATGGCAGGAGGTGGGAGGGCTCATCAATGCCGCTTGTGGAATATATTTCTAGTTTGCTCTCTTTCTTCTCGCACGCCAGTTGACGTGTCTGGATTTGGCTGGTCTTTATCAGAGGAGCACTAAAAGCTCAAACTACTGATCTCTGACACCCATATCTGTACACTGATGATGGGTCTCCAAGCTGTCTGTATCTCTCTGTGGTACCGGCGGATCAGGATGATGAGAACGAACGCACAGATTTGAATGTTGACATAAAGGTCACATCAAATATTATTCTGCAACAGTTGTTATCTCTCGCACATTAAAGGCTCTTCCTTCATCTGTTCACTAAAGAGCATGGGGTTTCATTCATGTACCATTTAGTTTACCTTCATGAGTAGGGAGGGGCGGCACAGTGGTGTGGTGGTTAGCACGTCCGCCTGACAGCAAGAAGGTTCTTGGTTCAAGTCCCGCGCTAGGAGTTGCTGTGTCAGCAGTCCATCGCAGGGCTAACAAATACACAACCATTCACACTCACATTCTAGGAGCAAATCCAGAAAATCCAATCGACCTTGTGTGCATGGCTTTGGCCTGTAGGAGGAAACCGGACTACCTGGAGGAAACCCATGCAAACTCCACACAGAAACGCCCTGGCTGAGAACGGGGCTCGAACCCATGGCCTTTTCGCCACTGTGTCACCAGTGCACCAATATCACTACAATAATATTTCAACTTTATATTCTATAAATATCTATTATAATTATTCTCTCTCTCTCTCTCTCTCTCTCTCTCTGTCTCTCTCATACACACGCATTCTCTGTCACAGGCAGCTTAATTAACTGCACAAGCATTAGCTGTGAGACACGTTGGCTGGGCGTTAATTTATATCAAAAGTCACATTACGCCAGTCTCATATTCATCACCTCCTCATAACCTTGTCATCTCTGTGACAAACCTCCTACTGGTCTTCCTCACTCCCTCTGTTTGTGTCTTTTTCCTCCCTTCTTCCAGCCCTGTCCTCTCCCTGCCCTTTCTGCCTGCCACGCTCCTCACATCCCTGTAAATCACATTAATGAAACATGCGCCTCGAAGAGAAGTGACTCTTGAGATGTTCCAGGCAGCGTCTAGCAAAGCTACAACACTAAAAGAATAGATAGGGATTGCCGGGCGTCTGCACAGTGCTCGGCATCATGGGAATTGTAGGCGAATTGTCCGTTCTGATGTGACATGTCGGGAGGCACTCATGCAACTGACAGCATGGAAGACTCATTCTTCTCCGTGTCAAACTCTCAGTCCTTTGCTTTTCCTCTTCTGTGATCCACTTTCTGCCTTTGCTTCTTTATCTTATGTAACGCTGTGTCTTTCCAGTACAAAGCACACCATCACAGCTAGCCACTCGAAAGGAGGAAAGAAAAGAAAGTATCAAGTAGGTGGTTCCATAAGGCACTTCAGCTTGGCTTGCTGAATTCGTGTAGTGTTCGGGGTGCCCACGGCTGGCGAATCAGCAGTGAAGGAAGCCAAGGCTGGAGGCCAGGATAGTGCTGGAGGGTGAGTTTCCTCTGGAGGGTCTGTGTGGTGAAAAGAGAATCATTTGGACGAGCAACAACCTTCTCAAGCCAGACTGATACTTGGTGTTTGCTACATGTACTCATATGCAAGATGGCTGCCCCATGGTTGTCGCGTCCTTGGCTGGAGAACCTTTCCAAACAGTTTCTAGAAGAACCAGGAGAGAACAACTGAGGGTTTCTTTGTGAGGAAATATTCCTAGAAGAACCCCATTAGAAAAGACATAATCATTAACCATGACTGAAATCAAGTTTGTCAAGTCTTTCAAACAAGATTTCTAGAAGAACCTGCTTGAATATTGTTAGGGCACAAAATACTGGGCATGCATTTCGTTCATTCATGCGTTTTACGAACAGTTTAATAATATCAGGGATGCAGAGAGTCTAGAGCCTATCTCAGCCGACTCTGCGCGAAGGCACACTCTGACCAGCTCACCCGTCCATCACAGGACAACACCCACACAACCATTTACACTCACCCAAACAACGTCAATTTGAAACCACCAGTTAGCCTAATGTGCACGTTCCTGGGAGAACCTGTTTAGGAGACTACAATCATAAACTAGCCGTAAAAAAAAAATCTCTTAAAAAACCCGTTCTGGTGATCGTTACAGCATAATTAGTGTGTATGTAAAAAGTTTAAGCGATACAGACACCTATTTTAACATAAATGACCATAAACAGCACAAAACTGGTCATTTTATCCTGTGGATTACTAGCGGTGTGCTAAACTACGGGGGTTAGCAGCTAAGCGGTTGTTTTTCCCCGGTAATGACGACTGGGTAACAGTCTGTCTACCATATTCACCTACCCAAGCTCCACACACTGGAGAGGACATCGTGTGTATATACAGTAATATATTATGCTCTGGACGCCAGAGACTGGTGTTCATGGGTTCTTGTGTAAACCTGCTGCAATTTTGAGCTTTTCAGCCTCCTGCCATAAATCCACACCACATCCAATACAGGGCTCCAGTGACAGACTTGCATGGTGTATTTATTTATTTATTTATTTGCCCTTTTCCCCCCAGAACTCTGCTGGTAATTTCGATTAATTCTACACTCTAATCGTGTAGAAGTGATGGTTCCTTAGTGTGCCAAGACTCCCATATCTACACGTCTAATATGGTGTGCATATCCATGCAAGCCTCAGGCTAAATTAAGCATGAATTGAGATGTTAAGTTGAGGTGCTTGTCAGAAATAAAATATTTCTTTGACAGTGAAATAATTAAAACATGGTTTGTTTGAGTAGGTAGCACACATTGTACGGTCTATATGACATGCACCACTTTTTAAGACTCTCTAATGAACCATAAGCATAGTGTGTGTGTGTGTGTGTGTGTGTGTGTGTGTGTGTGTCTGAGACTCCATCTCCATGCATTAACCTCGTTCTTCTGCAGGATCCTTGAATTCCCCGTGCAGGATTTTAGCATTGTTTTATCAAGGTCACCTTGAACGAGGACTTTTACCGCGGGCACCATTTCAACCACGGTTTAATTAAGGCTGGTTATGTAGAAAAAAATGGAGTACTAGATGTCTTTTACGTCCATTAATACATTCAAGTGTTTTCTGCATATATTTTGGCACATTTCATGGTCGGAAGGGCAAAACGTCCCTTTTGGAGGCTACGTTTAAACACAGCCTGGTTTCATTTAGAAATAAAAAGGCACAACAAAAGCCCAGCAGCATTTCTACGTTCACTGTATGAATATGTGTGTGCTAATTATCTGTCCTAATTAGGGTCGCGGGGAGGGTGGAGCCTATCTCAGCCGACTCTGGGCGAGGGCGGGGTACACCCTGGACAGCTCGCCAGGGCGACACAAAGAGCCATTCACGCTCACACTCACACCTAGGGGCGATCTGGAATGGCCAATCAGCCTACTGTGCATATCTTTGGACTGTGGGAGGGAACCAGAGTACATGGAGGAAACTCAGGCAAGCATGGGGAGAACATGCAAACTCCACACAGAAATGCCGCGAGCCTGGGAATCAAACCCAGGTCCTTCTTGCTGTGACATGCAGTGGTAGACCGTCGTATGTTTCTGTGTGGGGTTTGCATGTTCTCCATGTCCTTGGGTGGGTTTTTATGCCCAAATTGCCCCTAGGTGTCAGTGTAAACGGTTGTGTGTATGTGTATGTGTGTGTGTGTGTGTGTGTGTGTGTGTGTGTGTGTTAGACCCGCTTTCCATTACATGTGTATTATAATAGCATCCCATTCTGCTTGGACCCCTAATTACTCTTCAGTTTGCCAGTTTGAAATGCAGAGGTCGGATAATTTCATTAGTGTTTATGTGATCCTTACACAGCAACTTACAAAACATCTGCACTTATTTTCCCTCTCGGCTATTTAAAAAAAATAAAATAGACCACGTTCCCTTTTAAACTCGGTGGAGACGAATCACAAATCACAAAATTAGCAAACTAAACACAGCCTTCAGCACGAGTCCTAAACTGACCCCCTACTGCAGTGTGATCTACCCCTAAACGCTCTCTAATAGCTCCCACCACTCAATGCCAATTACCCCCAAAGCCCTTCAACTCCTAACCCGATACAGTCTCCTCTGGTGGTTTGAGCTTTGGGGTTTGGAACGCAGCCCAGCAGTGACAAGGTGACACCACGTTGGCTCCTTATGTTTTCACTAATTAAAAGAGAATCAGTCATTCGTCTCTGACTCACAGATGCTGACCCAGACACATCGGCTCATCGGAAGAAAGCGACGGACAGCATGAGCCGGATTCATAAACCTGCACTGCTCTGTTCCCTTGTTCTTTCTCTCTCTCTCTCTCTCTCTCTCTCTCTCTCGCTGTCTCTCCGGCTCTCACAGCAGTCACAGCTGATGCCCATGTGATAGCTTTATTACAGCAATTACAGTGACAGGTTTCCAGGGGATACACACACACACACACACACACACACACACACACACACACGTACAGTTGCATCACGGGGTACAGTGCCATAAACAAGGGGCTATTTTAGTGACTGCAACATACTACATGTAATAAACAGAATGGAAAAGATTGAGTGAAGGGGTGGGGTGGAGGGGGGTCTGCATGTCCATCAGTGCCTCCATCTGTCCGTCACGCACCTTCGCTGTGCAATCACTGATCAATTTCTCACCTTCATATTTCAAACATGCGTCCACCCAGAACTTTGTTCTTAGGACGGTGACCTTGACCTATTTTTTTTCAAGGTCATACTGAGGTCAGTTTTCAAAACGCAGCTGACATATAGTTGTCAGGGGATACGGGTTCAGGGGAACTACTTGAATGCGTGGCATAGTGGTTAGCACATCCGGCTCACAGTAAGGAGGTCCGGGGTTCGAGGGCGTTTCTGTGTGTAGTTTAAATGTTTACCCCGTGCTTGCGTGGGTTTCCTCCGGGTACTCGGGTTTCCTCCCGCAGTCCAAAAACATGCACGTTAGGCTATCCGGCTGTTCCAAATCGCCCCTAGGAGTGAGTGTGAGTGTGGATGGTTGTGTGTGTTGCCCTGCGATGGCCTGTCGAGCTGTTCAGGGTATACCCCGCCTTCGCCCGTAGTCGGCTGAGATGGGCGCCAGCCTCCCCGCGACCCTAATTAGGATTAAATGGCTTAGAAAATGAATGAATGAACGAACATTATACTTTATATTTAGGATTTTTTTTTTTCAAACAATCATGACAGCGCCCCTTTAACACGAACGCATGAAATACAGTAACCTTCATTTGTTAAAGATAGAAAGAGGATAGAAACAGTGTTATGGGGATTTCCTTGCACCTCAGGTTAGCATGACATAATGCAAGATTAGCAACACATGATATTTACTGCACATGAAACCCAAACTGTCAACTTCATGCAGACACATTAAACACTTCCCGTTGCACAACATTGGCAAATGACTCAAGCAAAATAACGTCTATGTGCTATATATGAACATAAGGCTGATGTGTATGTGTGTGTGTGTGTGTGTGTGTGTGTGTGTGTGTGCTGTGAAATGACTCTTTAAGTCGATGTACTGTGCTCACATGTCTGAGTGTGTGTGAAATTTACCAAATACAGTCTTCACTCACTCACTTGCTCTCATTTACTGAATCGCTTAATCCTATTAGGGTCGCGGGGAGGCTGGAGCCTATCTCAGCCGACACTGGGGGAAGGCAGGGTACACCCTAAACAGCTCACCAGACCATTGCAGGGCCAACACATACACAACCATTCACACTCACACTCACACCTAGGGGCAATATGGAACAGCCAGTTAGTCTAAAGTGCATGTCTTTGGACCGTAGGAGGAAACGCACACAAGCACGGGGAGAACATGCAAACTACACACAAAAATGCCCTCACCACCCAGGACCTTCTTGCTGTGCGGCGGACGGGCTAACCCCTATGCCATACTCAGCGGAGTTGAAAAGGAAACTGGAGTATGATGCGAATATCTATCTAATAGCTTATCAAGACATGGGTCATGTGATGCTAGATATTAGAATATACTGCACAGGAACGGTGCGATCTGATTGGTTTGTCATCTCTGGGTTATTGTTATTTATCTACCTCAGGGTAACACTTGAGTCAACATGGCGGACGAAATGCACGGTGTAGGGGTTAGCAACAGTTCAAACACCTGCACACTGGGCTAACTGGCTGTTCCAGATTGCCCCCAGGTGTAGACCTGAGCTGAGTGTGAATGGTTGCGTGTCTGGGTTTGAATCCCGAGCACGGTGAGGGTGTGTCTGTGGGGAATTTGCATGGTCCCTCCAGGTACTCTGGTTTCCTCCCCCAATCCAAAGACATGCACATCAAGCTAACTGGCTTTTCCAAGTTGCCGCTAGGTGAGAGTGTGAGTGTGAACGGTTGTATGTGTGTTGGCCCTGTGGTGGTCTGGTGAGCTGTTCAGGGTGTACCCCGCCTTCACCCAATGTCGTCTGAGATAGGCTCCAGCCCTCCCATGAGCCTGCTAGGACCCTGTAGGTGTTGTTTCATTTTATAGTTTGTGGGTTGTGGCTGCAAACGAAAGCTGGTTGGAACTCAGTGGCCTTCAGTGGGCTCTACACGGATGAGTCTTTGATGATCAGATGAGTCTCTTTAGCCTTTTAACCAATACTCCTGCTCAAATGATTCAGAGGAAGCATCTCTTTGGTCTGACTCACTGAGCCGATGGTGAGAGAGAGTGATAGAGAGATCACCGTGACTGCTAAAAACCGAGTTTGCTAAAAAAACATGAAATTAGCGTTTCCTCGTGACGGATGCATGTCACCCACGAGGAGATCTGCCACCTATTACAGCAAGAATTATGGGTAAATACAGCACATTGATCTGAAGGCTATTTTTGCACTCATCGCTCAGAGTAAGCCTTCACGAAACTCGGTAAACTAATCTCATTGGATAACTCTGTTTAATTTACAGTGCCCTTGGCAATGCTAGCAACTCTGGAGCCAAAACAATTTAACAAAATTTTGCTGAAATGCCAGACAGCCATTAAGATAAATATGGCTTAAAGTGCTGCAAAAATAAATGATTTCTGAGGAGACTTGAATAAAGAATAATATTAGTAAAAAATTATGAGCAAATATACTTTAAACCACAAAACCATATGAATTAGATGAGCATGAAGCAAAAGTTAGACATTCCACATGTACCCTATCTCAGCCGAGTCTGTGGAAGGCTCACCCTGAACAGCTTACCCGTCCATCGCAGGGGCCATTTGAAACAGCCAGTGAACCTAATGTGCATGTCTTTGGACTGTAGAAGGAAACCAAAGTACCCAGAGGAAACCCACAAACTCCACAAAGATGCGCCCCCTTTAGAGTCCAGGACTCGAACCCAAGACCTTCATGGTGTAAGGCAGACATGTTAACCACTACACCACTGTGCCTCCCAACAGGCATTCATTCATTCATTCGTTCATTTTCTAAGCTGCTTAATTCTAACTGGAGTTGCGTGGAGGCTGGCGAGGGCTGGGTACACCCTGACACACACATGCCGGCTTGCCATATTTAAAAAACCGCAACTAATTACAATAAGGCAACAGGCCCAGATTTGATTGTGTAACTTACATGGATTCAGCTCCTGCTTCAATGCACGCCAACATGTGTATTCTCCTCCAAGCACCACCCTTGTTTTACCTCTTTTAGACTTCTCCGCGTTCTTGCTTCTTCTCGTTTACAGGCTATCGCACAAGATTGTTTCTCCAGTCAAGTAGGAGATAAACCATATTAGCTCATGTAAGTGTGCAGTACCTCCTTAATGCACAATGAAACTCTAAATAAACACTGCAGTAACTAAACACCCAACAAATCCATGTTTTTCGACATTTCTAAGTTTGTTGTGCCAACACAGGGACCGTACGCCGGGGCGCTAAACATGTAAGGTGCTGTATTTATTCCCAGTCGCTCTTCGGGAACTCTGGGAATGCTAAAACATGCCACATCTATATCCGCTGTACTATAAACATCTGTTCAAACGAATGCTCGCGAACTCTGTGTACTTTGTTACTGCAGTAAACTGTGCAAGTAAAAACCCTGCGATACGCCCCATAAATACACAAAAGGCCGAATGTGGAAAGTGCAGATCTACGAATCGGCAGGAGGGAACACAAGCACACAGAGAGAATTTAATGAGCAAAAGGAAATAATAGACGAGAAGCATCTTCATTATCACCTTTTAAACTCCTTTTACTTTTACTTTTTAGTGATATTTTATAAAACAGCAGAAATCAGGAGAAGGAATATTAATAGTTTTTATTATTGAATTGATATTTAACTTTCTAGACACTACAGTGAAGCAAGGCAGAGGCTGAAGCCTATCTCATTTTGCCTAATGTGCATGTCTTTGGACTGTGGGAGAAAACTACACTACCCAGAGGAAACCCATGCAAGCAAAAGGAGAACACACAAACTCCACACAGAAATGCCCAAACCCGGAACTCGAACCTAGGACCTTCTTGCTGCAAGGAAGACGGGCTAAGCACTAAACCACGGTGCTGCCCTGGTGTGCCACCCGAATTTTAAACTTGATAAGAAATTTACAGACAAATTAAAAAATAATTTGTTGACTCACATTTATTGATCTTCCTTTATCTGTTTTAAAGGAGACGTTGGGTATTTTTTTATCCCTTTCTTCTAGGTGAAATGCGAACAGAAATAAAACATTCATAGGCCTTCAACCTGGGAATAATTTATGAGTCATATCAAGAGCTGTGTACCACTGGGGGGGCGGGGCTTCTTTCTGAGCTAGAAAATTATATGAAAACAGAAGCCTGAGATGAAAAAACTGCAAATTTATTGATTTTTTTTATACATTAAATGTTCATTCATTGATTTTCTAAGCCGCTTAATCCTTGTTAGGGTTGCGGGGAGGCTGGTGCCCATCTCAGCCGACTCTGGGTGAGGGCGGGGTACACCCTGGACAGCTCGCCAGGCCATTGCAGGGCCAACACTCACACCACCGTTCACACTAACACTCACACCTAAGGGCGATTTGGAACCGCCACTCAGCCTACTGTGCATGTTTTTGGACCGTTGGAGGAAACACTCTTGCTCACTTCTCCCTGTGATCTGATTGGTCAGGAGGTAAAACAGTGCTGAAAGGCTAAGATTCTACATCTGTACTGACACACTGAGCAAGAAAACAATCAAACCTGACAATGGCACAGAGTTTACAGTGCAGTTTAATATGTAAACATGATTCAAGTCTTAATCCTTTGATTTTAAAGCTATTTTTTTTTTCAAATATTATTTACAATATGGCGGCGCAGTGGCGCAGTGGTTAGCACGTTCACGTCCTTGCAAGCAGGTCCTGGGTTCGATTCCCGGGCTTGGGGCGTTTCTGTGTGGAGTTTGCATGTTCTAGGTTGCTTGTGTGGGTTTCCTCCTGGTACCCCAGTTTCTTTCTACAGTACAAAGGCATGCACATTAGGCTACCTGGCTGTTCCAGACTGAACCTAGGTGTGAGTGTGAATCGCTGTGTGTGTTGCCCTGCGATGGTCTGGCAGGCTGTTCAGGGTGTACATTCGCCCAGTGTTGGCTGAGACAAGCTCCAGCCCCCCAGCGACTTTTAGTAGGATTAAGCAGTTCAACAAATGAATAAATAAATACATATATAAAGATGTATTTCCTTCTACCTTCACATGCACCGGCCATTCTATTCCTCATACCACCTTGTCAATAAAGCTGTCTTGAGTTAAACCGGATTGAATTGCCAGAGACAGTGAGCTGGATTGAGGTCTTGGACTCCTAATATAACCACATTTTCATTTATTTATTCGCCAAACGCTTTTATCCAACACGACACAGGAGTCAGGCAGAAGCAAAAGCGAGCACAGAGCTGTTAAAGAAGCCGACAGCGATACACGTCTCCCAAGAATGACCCAGTGAGCACCAAGACGTTTAAACGATGTGAAATGAAACATCTCCGCCAGACATGCACGGGGGATGCACGGGGAAGGCTAAATCTGGTCTTTAGTGAAAGGTTGTAGTGTTCCCGAGGACGCAGAAAAGACCGAAAAGAGCCACGGGAAGGCAGGGAAGGATTTACTGAGCATAAAATCCCTGTGAAAACAAAATTAACTTGTTTTATGTCTCTCCTGGCAACGATACCCCTACTGTATAGTATCCCTGTCTCATAAATGCTTTCAGTTGATCTTTTTATTCTTCTTTTCATTTTTTTTTTCCTTTTTTGGAAGAAATATTGCTGATTCATCCGGTACTCCCTAGAAATATTATCTGGAAGGTTCTGTGCAGCCCACATGGACATAAATCATTTGGTTATCATTTAAGGAGTGGGCGTGGCCAGGACAATGGTGTTTCTTGAACACAATTGGCTGACGTTGAAATAAATCAAGCACGTCAACCTGTCTTCCTTTTTGTGACTGTGTTTTATAAGAGAATGTGTCAATTTCCTGAAACGAATCATCCTCCAGACAGTTCAGAAAGACGTAAAACAAAGCAATAGCAACATTTTATGAGCCAGTTTAAGTCCGAGAGCAGACTGCAGGGTTTTATAAGACGTGCTTTGGGTTTTAGGAACAGACTTTACTGTGCAAAGCCAAACCTTGAATCCTGTATTGTGTAGAAAGCGCACAGGATTAAAGACACGCCGCTTCTTGTTGTGTGGGTTTGATTGTGCTAGCATTAGCAATAAACCCTGGTTGTGATACTATTAGCTCCCTATGCACTTTTTGTGGCTAATTAATTAATTATTAAAAGAGGCTCTTCAAGTTGTGGCGGTCACAGCAAGAAGGTCTCGGGTTCGAGTCCCATGCTCTGGCGTTTCTCTCCATGCTTGCCTGGGTTTCCTCTGGGTACTCTGGTTTCCTCTCACAGACCAAAGACATGCACATTAAGCTAATTGGCTCACCCTTGGGGTGAGTGTGTGTCTGTGAAAGTGGTCTGTTAAGCTGTTCCACCCAGTGTCAGCTAAGATTGGCTCCGGCCTCGCCGCAACCCCAATCGACCCTTAAGTGGCTCAGCTTAGCAAATGAATGAGTGAGTAGGTGAGTAAGACGTCGTCGTGGAAGGTGTACAGAATTGACTCTGCCCCCAGGCTTCAATCGACATGGTATTTATTTATTTTTTTAAGGGACGAGATCAAGCAAATTGATTCCGCAGGGTAACGTCCGATTCTATTTTAGAGCTGTGCAGAAAAGGTCATGTTGTTGATGTGTCCAGGGAAAAACACCCAGGGTTGCCAAGTATGCAGATTAACAGTGAAGTGTACAGGAAATCTAATAATAATAATAAGGGAAGAAGAAGAAGAAGAAGAGGAAGAGGAAGAGGAAGGACAATGGACAGCACGGCATTATAATGGTTAGCATGTCCGCTTCACCGCAAGAAGGTCCTGGGTTCAAGTCTTGTGACCAGCGAGGGCATTTCTGTGTGAAGTTCTCCCTGTGCTTGTGTGGGTTTCCTCTGGGTACTCCGGTTTCCTCCTGCAAAGACATGCACATTACACTAACTGGATATTCTAGATTGCCTGTAGAAATATATCCCTAGGTGTATATGTGAGTGTGTTGGCCCTGTAATGGTTTAGAGAGCTGTACAGGGTTTACCCCACCTTCACCCAAAGTCTGCTGGGATGGGCTTCAGCTTCCTGGGCTGGGATGGGCCGGTCTTGTAAAGGATCAAGCGGTTCAGCAATTTAAATTTAAAAAATGAAAATGCAATTCTATTTAAGAGCTGTGTAGAATGGGTCGAGTGGTTGATGTGACTCTACTCTTCAACTCTTTTCTTAGATTATATTTTTATTTCTTTTGTTTATATAGTTTTTATTTTTTACTTTATATTTCACCTAAATGCTTCTTTATGTGCAATATTTTAGCAGGGGGCTCTGAGTCCCAGAATTTCATTGCTGGTCATGATGTTCCATTGTTACCTGTATATGACAATAAAACTTGAAATTTGATGTGTACAGGGAAGAAAGAAGGGTTGCCAAGTATGCAGCTAATCCACCTTTGTTGTAGATTAATATTAAAATGCGCATCAGCGGAAATAAGGTGCTGGTATTACAGTAAATTTACATAAATTAACTTTTTAAAAAACCAAGAAGAAGGAGAAGAAGAGGGTTTTTTTCTTTTAAATATTTCAGACGATGAGTTCCTACACCATGAATAAAAGGATGAAATAAAAGCCTTGGGACAACTGATAATACTACGCAAAATATATGGGCGGCACAGTGGAACAGTGGTTAGCATGTCGGCTTCACAGCAAGAAGGCCTAGGTTCGATTCCCAGGCTCGGGCGTGGAGTTTGCATGTGCTCATGCTTGTGTGGGTTTCCTCTGGGTACTCCAGTTTCCTCCTACAGTCCAAAAACATGCACAGGCTAAGGAATATATACTTAAAAACACTCTCTCTTTTTTACTCTCAAATCCTTCTTTTCACACCTCTATTCAAAAGAAATCGAACAAAAGAGAGAGAGAGAGAGAGAGAGAGAGAGAGCGAGAGAGAGAGAGAGAGTGAGAGAGTGAGAGAGAGAGAGAGGGAAGAAATAGACAGCCTTCATTTTCAGTCCTATTTACATGCCAAAGCGACAGCAATCTGTTCATCTCCTGGCATTTAACTGCACTCATCCCACAACCAGTCAGCTTCAAACGAGAGAAAGTCATCGTCACAAACAGGACCTGACACCCGGGCGGCAGCCAAGACTGTCACTTGATCAGGAAGTGGGAGAGGCGTGTGAATAAAAGAGAGAGAGAGAGAGAGAGAGAGAGAGACAGAGAGAGAGAGAGAGAGAGAGAGAGATGGTCTATCCGCTACAGAGAAAGCACTCATTAGGTCGATACACCTCTCTTTGCTAACCTGGCTCTCCGTGACTTCGCCTCCTCGCTCTTTCAGCTTCTCTCTCTATTTGTTTTGGCTTCCTATTTATTTTCTTTTCTTTTTTTTTTTACTCTGTTTCCACGCCATCTGATTTCCGTGAGCGGCTTCGAGGTGTCACAGCGGATCAGTCTGTCTATCTCTCAAGCTTCTTTGACTCCATCAGAAAGTCCCCATATCTGTATCCCAGCTCTGTAAAACACACACACACACACACACATACTACACACACACCCACACACGCACGACGTGTGTCCTGCTGCTTTAGTGTCAGTATCAGGATTCAGCAACTGATTAGTCTGATGTCGCTGCGTGTCACACGGAAGCCGCCAGAGGATGCATCACGGCTGGAGGAAAGCTCATTTACACCCGGCTTTCTGCCTGTCAGTCATCTTCTCCACATCCTCCCTTCTGTCTGGCCTCAACACTTCTTTTCCAATATCTACTGGATCTACACTACCTTTCTCTGATTTCCAGGCCTGTCCGTCAATCTGATCCTTGCTAACAGCTTAATAAATGCAAAGGGGAAAAACTTTCCTGCAGAAAACGTCCATTAGAAAGGCTCTCGGGCTCCAGAGTGAAGGTCTGGGGTCTTCTAGATAACAAATGAGTGACAGCTTAGTGATGTCTCACACGATCATCTGCTCCACGTATAAGGACAGAACCCATCCGAGTTCAGGGCTCTCAGAGTGCGAGTACTGAAACCGCCCAAACTTCAGTGTGTGCATCTTACAAAAGTAAATGTCCCCTCATAAACATCCATTATTTAATTCTCCCATGGCCGAGAAGAGAAGAGAAGAGAAGAGAGGAAAGAAGAGAAATGGAACAAATTAGAGAAAGAGAGAGTGTGTGTGTGTGTGTGTGTGTGTGTGTGAGAGAGAGAGAGAGAGAGAGAGAGAGAGAGAGAGAGAGTGAGAGAGTGTGTGAGTGTCT
>JAQMYF010000003.1:5218845-5228845 GCA_030014195.1 Neosilurus mollespiculum | reverse complement strand
CATAAAAGGTAATTGTTTACTGGGAGGAGAAGCTTATTTAACATTAACGGAAGGAGTCTCCAGTTTCAGTACACTGTACTTCAAAGGTAAAACTGTACATTAAGTTTTCCGACATGGATTAACTTGAAGCGAATGGGAAGAAGCAAGGCTGGGGAGGGAACTCGGGCACGGTGGTGTCGTGGTGAACATGTCTGCCTCACAGAAAGGAGGTCCTGGGTTTTAAGTTCTGTGTGGAGTTTACATGTCCTCCCTGTGCTTGCATGGGTTTCCTCTGGGTGCTCCGGTTTCCTCCCACAGTCCACAAACATGCATATTTGGCTAACGAGCTGTTCCAAATTGCCCCTACATGTGAGTCTAAGTCTGAATGGTTGTGTGCATGTTGCTCCTGCGATGGTCTGGAGAGCTGTTCAGGGTGTGGCCCCCCTTCGCCCAGTGTCGGCTGAGATAGGCTCCAGCCTCCCAGTGACCCTTGTAGGATTAAGCAGAGTGAGTGAGTGAGTGAGTCAGTCATAACTAGCATCAACTCACAACACACCTCGGACCGTACGGTGCATCCTGCCTCCACTGAAGGAAACTTGGTGAAGGAAAAATCATCATCCAATCCTGATGGCTCACTATCCAGGGGATGCAGCGCCCATATTTTTATTGCGGTGCCGGAATTCCTCAGTGGATACACAGCTAATAAGTTACTCGGATTTCCATTTTGTTGACACCGGACTTTACTACTGTATTGTCTTGCTGCATCTTCAACACACATGAAGATGAATTCATTTGCGGCGAGTCCAGATTTTAAATGGAAAAAATGCTGCAAATGCAGATTTGGCGATAAGAGAAAAGGTTACTCCAATTAAAGGCGCCGTGTTGCGTGGCGATGTTTTGTTCTTTATAATTACCGTGGCTTGACAACTTTGTCTTTGTTATTCTTCCAATTACCAGCAGAAAATAAGGATGCTGCAAAAACCCGCGAGCTCATTATGATTTCAATTCATCTGTACGTCGGTTTATTTCTGTATAAATTTGTGGACAAACAGTACATTCGTTTCTATCTCCTTTAATTTACGCGAGGATTTGAGGATGGATAGGTTGATAATTTACATTTTTTTTCCTCCTCTGTGAGGGGGTTGATATGGATTGTGATGAGCAGGCAGGGGTAAGGGATTTGTCCAGTTAGGGCCCAAGACTGGCTTAACCTTCTGATCAGCAACCCAACACCTTAACCTCTGACCGGTCAGTTGGTTTAAAAGTACAGTTGGTTGCCTGCGTTGCCTGGTGGGTTGCCTGGCTGGTTAATTTAATTGCTTGATTAGTTGGTTGGATGATTCAGTTGGTTGGTTGGTTAGTTGGTTAAGTTGCATGGTTGGTTTAATTGCTTGATTAGTTTTTTGGATGATTCAGTTGGTTGGTTGGTTGGTTGGTTAAGTTGCATGGTTGGTTTAATTGCTTGATTAGTTTTTTGGATGAGTCAGTTGGTTGGTTGGTTGGTTGGTTAAGTTACATGGTTGGTTTAATTGCTTGATTAGTTGGTTGGATGATTCGGTTGGTTGGTTGGTTAAGTTACATGGTTGGTTTAATTACTTGATTAGTTGGTTGGATGATTCAGTTGGTTGGTTGGTTGGTTGGTTAAGTTGCACACACACACAAACATACACACACATACATTCACACTCACAACCATTTACATTTACACTCACACCTACAAGCAGTTTGTGGACTGTGGGAGGATACTGGAGTACCCAAAGTAAACCCACACAAGCATGGGGAGAACATGCAAACTGCACACCGAAACGCCCAAGCCTAGGCCGGGACTCGAACTCAGGACCTTCTTTCTGTGAGGCAGACATGTGACAAGCTGTGTGCCAAAATCGTCCAATCATAATCGAGTATTTAATTCAGCTGTATAAGAAAATGAAATGATAAATAAAAAATTAAAACTGATCGATGTCCTGCTCAAACTTTTACTCAAACAAAACTGAAGATAGTTAATATTTCCCAATAACAGATGACCAGTTCCTCGATGCTCATCTCTGAAAACAAACACTGCATCGGCGTAAACTGATCTACGCTCGTACATAAAAACGATCCGCAGCTGACGGTATTAAATATCGATTGCAATCTTCCAGTTGCATGCTAAGGTATGGTGCGCGCTCGATACGCTCTCTTGGGGCAGACAGAGTCATCATCATGTGAGACGATGGAGTGCTGCCTGTCATGAGGGACATCCTGCCCTTTTTACACTGTCTATTTACAAAAAAAAGATCATCGTGTGCTGACAAAGTCTGTGCAGACAAAGATAACAACTTCCAATGAATCACACTTTATAGCCTGTTTATGCAGCGGTGAGGCCTGGCGAGCCCGCGCTCCCTCGAGCTCTTTTCTCCTGCGAAGATGTTTGAGGACCACATCGATTTATATGGATTCATTCATATGGAGGAAAAAAAAAAAAAAAATTTATAATCATGACCACTTAGATTGTATATTACTTTCTAAACAGAGTCGGGAAAAGAAGGCCAGCGTCTCTCGGGCCTGTAGGGAGTGAAGCTCTTATTGAGCTGGGATTACAGGAAACAATTCAATCACACATCGAACGCTAAGACGCCGTCGCTAAAAAAAAAAAAAATCAGTGAAGTAAAATCAAAGGCAGCTTGATTAATTAAGACGTGTTCTGGGCTACTGCTTCTAAAGCACTGGTGCATTTTTTATTTGGATTTTTTTTTTTTTTCAGCTTTAATGATCCTCAATAGAATGGAATAAATAAACGTCCTCCTTCCTTTACACCACTGAGAGGTCGAGGTTTTATTTAAATGTCATCCTTCTTTAAAGATGCATAGGGATGGAAATGTAATGAACACCGGAGGAAGAAAAATCTGATTATCTTCACGTTCATGTGGGAAGAAATAAAGAATATTAAGTTGTGGGAGTCTTATATTCAGGACGGGATGGTAGCGGTTAGCACGTCCCCCTCACAGCAAGAAGGTCCTGGGTTCAGGTTCGAGTTCCAAGCTCGGTGAGGGCATTTCTGTGTGGAGCTTGCGTGCTCTCCCCGTGCTTGTGTGGGTTTCCTTTGGGTACTCTGGTTTCCTCCGTCAGTCCAAAGACATGCACATTAGGTTAACTGACTGTTCCAAATTGTCCCTAAAGGCGGGGGAGTGTGAATGGTTGTGGGTCTGTGTGTGTTGGCCATGCAATGGACTGGCGAGCTGTTCAGGGCGTACCCCACCTTCGCCTGGTGTTGGCTGAGATGGGCTCCAGGCTCTAGAAGGATTAATTGGTTTGCAAATCAATGAGTGGGTATCTGTCTATCTATATCTAGACAGTGAACCCTATCATGTTTTATTCCTCTTATATAAAAAGAATTTGCGATTTTTATTTGATGAAGAACTTTGTATCTATTTAATGTTGTGGAACGTACTTGAAACGAGTAAGTTCCTGTTATCACTTATCTTATAGCAGCTATAAACCAGCCTCTGTTCACACTCTTCAAGTTTATAATATCGGAAACAATAAAAGTCTTAGAATAATAACCACAATCATTATAATATAAGCCCCCAGGAAGTCTTGATCTACAGATCTATGGTTCATTACCTCCACCAAGAATGTTATGTTTTACCTACAATTTGTGAGTTTGTTTGCTAGCAGGATTATGCTAACACAAAAAAAGTTGCATGAAACTCATTTTTCAACCAGAGGTGTGACATAGGATTGCTAGGCTTGGTGGAGGTTTGCGCTCCCGGAGTGCGTTTTGTTTTTTTATTGTGTCATGGATCCAAAATGTCTCCGTAGGGTCACTTGGTGAATTTATTACCATCCTTCACCCAAGCCGTGTGTGGACCAGCACAGATGAAGATAAAATGCCTTGTGAACGCAGGCCGCCGTGAATAAAGCCAAACCTTTCAGAAATTAAGACGGTATTGTGCGACGTCATCTGGATGAAGCGCAGCAGGGTAAGATATCAAAAAGGATAAGATCCGATGGTGACTTAGTGGTTAAGGCGATGGGGTACTGATCTGGAGGTCAGCGGTTCAATCCTCGCTATCACCACTGAGAAAATTGTACGTCACTCTGGATATGAGCATCTGCCAAATGCTGTAAATGAAAATCAAATCAACCCTTTGACCTTGAGTGACCTTGAAAGGTCACACACCAGAAATCCTCTAAGCCAAATCATTTTTTTCACTATTTTGGTCACATCAACGTACTAGAGAACATACAGTAAGATGAGCACATGGGTAATTAAAACCAGTACGACCGCCACGACACTTGATTGACCTCGATGCGTGCCCTTTTCGTTTCTATCCTGTTGTATATTAGTCCTGGTGCAAAGTCTTAGCAATCACAATTGTATGGGTTCTGTTTGTGTTTCGTGTTGTTCTAAGAACTTTCTGGTTTGGCCCGTTCAGCCATCTTGTGATTATGGATATGCCGTGCTTATTTCTGGCAGCCTGTGTTCTGACCCCAGCATGCAATAATGAAGATAATTAATGGATTTATAAACCGTTCACTCCTACTAACTGCCTGGTCGGGGGGGTGACGGTTTGAATAATAAGGCTACCAAAAGCCATAAAATGTATTCATTATCACAGGCTAGTATAAATAAATAATAATAAGGGCATTAGCAGGATAAAGAAAACAGTCCTGCATATGCAGATCTGTAGTGACGGGCGGGGAGGATGTAGGTGAGCTTAGGAATGGTCCGAGTCAAAAATTACACCACATGCTCAATACACAATACACAAAAGCGCTTACATTTCAACATCTGGGGATTTTTTTTCTTCATGGAAAAACTTCGGCTTTAAATACAGTGGCTTTGGAGAAGATCCGGATCAAATTCAGCATTACGGTTCTTTAGCATTATGGGATTCTGTATCGTGGCTGGCACAGAGGTCGCCTAGAGGTGGCGGCTCCTGCCTCACCGCAAGAAGGTCCTGGGTTTGAGTCCTTCTGTGTGAAGCTTGCATGTTCTCCCCGTGCTTGTGTGGGTTCTCTCTGGATCCTCGGGTTTCCTCCTACAGAAAAGACATTCAAATTGGGCTAATTGGCTGTTCCAAATTCTCCCTTGGTGTGAGTATAAATGGTTGTGTGTGTGTGTTGCTGGACTGGCAAGCTGTTCAGGGTGTACCCTACCTTCACCTAGTGTTGGCTGAGATAGGCTCCAGCCTTCTTACACTAGTAAGATTAAGTGGTTTGATAAATAAATGAATAATTGAATAAATTCTTTAACATTACGATTCTTAACATTTTGGATCATACTATGGATTGTCAGGCTTGGCGAAGGTTTGCGCTCTCCAGGTGCTTTGTTTTTAGTGTCACCAATACAGAAGGTCTTTGTAAAGTCACTTGGTAAATATATTACCATCCTCTATCCAAGACACGAAGCTAAGTGTGGAGCACCACAAATGAAGATAAAATGCCCTGTGAATGCCGGCCACAGAGACATCAGAGACATACAGAGACGCTTATTTCGGAGCCCTAAATAGATACAGATACGGGTCATGGCGTTAGCGTTGCACCCCTATACTTAATGTTTACACTGTGTTTAGAATGTGGCTGATACAACCAGAAAGATAATTTACATTTTCCTCGCGAAAGACAGAGCGTCTCCCTCCCACCCTCTTTATTTTCTGACCCGTCGTCCTACGAACAAAGCACAGAGGAATTTATAGAATCCGCCAAAGTCATGGCTGCGCCGTTGCTCGTCAGCAAGAAACAACACCTCATGAAATTATTTGCAGGATCACCAATTAAAAGCGGAGACTGACAGAAGCGAAATGTTTGGCCGCAGCCTTGCTTCCTCTCCACCTCGTCTGCTGAAGAACCCTGGTGTCGGTTGCGGCCGTGCATGCCGTGGCACGTTGCTATTTATTCCAGCAGTCGCTTACTGTGCGCCCCTTTAATTAACATGTTGGGCTTTGTTTCACTGAGGGACGGAAGAGCTGTGGCAGCTTCTCCACCCTTCTCCTGCCCTTTCACGCTCAACTCTGACAGGCTGCACCTCAGCCAGAGAAAGGAGAAGACGAATGATGGGGAAAGGAAGTGAGCCTACGAGAATTGAGGGGACGGGGGAGAGTGTACGTGGTCCGACTTCTAGGCATCTCCTCGTGTTTCATGCCAAGCCGAGTGAGTCAGCTGTCCACCTCACTCAGGGTCACATGACAAAGGGAGTCGATTTAGATGACAAGGATAGGACTGACGCAAAAATATTTATATTGGGACAAACGGGTAGGTGGGTGGTTGGTGTGAACCTAAAGATATCGCTGACCCGAGAACAGCTTGAGATCGCAGTCAATCCGCCGTCGACTGGAGTCACTCTGCCTGCCCACGGCTGGATCTTCACACCGTTTGAGATCCCTTACAAATTGCTTTCTAACCACGCAAAGAAAGATGTTAACAGGAAGCAGGGACGTCAGTGAGGACATACGTGCGATGGGCAAGGTTTCCTCATGAGAGCGGACAGCTTGTAAGCAGCTAATTGGAGCTACGTGCCCGCTGCCTTGTTCTCCCAGGGTGCTGGTGGTGGTGGTGGTGGTGGTGGTGGTGTGAGGGTTGGATAAAAGGAATATTCTTCCAAGACACCCTTTTTCAGTCTTTTTTTTTTTCATCATTCCTTCAAGTGTCTTAATTAAACACGACCCGAGCAGCCTTCAGAAGATAGTAATCAATAACGAGGATCAATCAAGATACTGTCTGGCGCTCTCTCAACGACGCGCCTGTCTAGTCCCCCTGAGGCGTTGGAAGCACCTATCAACTTCACGCAAATGTCACAAGCGCCGTCGATAGACTTAAACGGATATTTAAAGTGGCCGAGGTATTTGCTCTTCAATCATTTTCTAATTAGAAATGCCATATCTGAGAGATGGGCCGAGGATTTGCCGAGAGAAAGAGAGAGAGAGAGAGAGAGAGAGGAAGAGAGGCTAAAAAGGCACATCTCACACGTCCCACTCCCTCACTCCCCGCCGTGATGCTACTGATCTGTGGCGTCGACGAGCAGGCCACTCTATTATTAACCACTCAGACCCACACGCAGCTTTGAAAGTGAGCAAAAGGCCAGACGAGCAGGAAAACGTTAGCGCCGAGCCTCCGCTTGCTAAACATACTGCAGGGGTTCGAGTACTCAGCATTCCTCTAAAGCCTTATTTTTGAGGAAGATGCAGGCAGCACGTGTTATCGCTAATGAATGGTGTCACCATCTGTTCTTTAATATCTGTTTATTTCTATACGGGGACAAGTCCTGTAAGGAATAAACCGCTTTTGTGTTACGCTGAGAGATGATAGAGAAAGGTGGGGTAATGCAGTCTGACCTGAAACAGAGGTCGTGGACCTTAAATCCCAAAATTTATTAAAATAATATTCACCCCAAAGTTTCTTTATACCACTGCAATTTGCCGCTGATGCCATCCAGCCATCCATCCCACCCGCTATCCATGATCTATACTTTCTATCCATCAGGGTCACAAGAGAAGTTCGACCCAAACCCATCATAAGCAGGTGCCCGAACAAGTCACCAATCACTCCCAAGATGCACCACTGCACCACCGTGCCAACCCCAGTGATGAATCACTCTCTCTCTCTCTCTCTCTCTCTCTCTCTCTCAGTCCTTCTTATAATGGTCGCAGACCACTGGGTGAAAGCAGCGTACACCCGGAACAGCTCGGCAGACCTTCACAGGGCCGACACAACCACACACAACCATTTACACTCACACTCACACCTAGGGGCGATTTGGAACAACCAGTTAACCTAATGGACATGTTTCCTGACTGTCGGAGGAAACTGGAGTACCTGGAGGAAACCCACGCAAGCACGGAGAGAAAATGAAAAATCCACACAGAAGCGCCCTTGCTGAGCACAGGACTCGAACCCAGGACCTTCTTGCTGTGAAGAGGATGGGCTAGCCACCGTGCCACCGTGCCGCCCGCGATGAATTAAACTTCCTGTGATGTTTCTGTTATCGTTTCTATTAATCATTGTTCCGATCTATACATCTTACTTTCTCCAAAAAAAAAAAACTCTTGAGGTCCTGCGATGGTCTGGTGAGCTGTTGAGGGTGTACTCCACCTTTGCCCAGTGTTGGCTGAGATAGGTTCTAGCCTCCCCATGACCCTAATAGGATTAAGTGGTTTGGCAAATGAGTGAGTGAAAAAAAAGATATCTTGAGTGGTATAGTGGTTGGTTAGCACGTCCGCCTCACAGCGAGTACGTCCTGGGTTTGAGTCCTGAGCTTGTTTTTCGAGTTTACACGTTCTCCCCATGCTCGCTTGGGTTTCCTCTGGGTACTCCAGTTTCCTTCCAGACTCCATGCACATTAGGCTAACTGGCCGTTCCAAATTACCCCTAGTTGTGAGTATGAATGGTTGTGTGTGTGGGTTGCCCTGCAATGGTCTGGGGAGCTGATCAGGGTGTGTCCAGTGTCGGCTGAAATAGGCTTCGGCCTCCTCGCGACCTTAGTAGTAGGATTAAGCGGTTTGGTTAATGGGTGAGAGAGAAATAAATCGTGAAGTCAGTATTGTAAAACCACTGGAATGATGTATTGTTACACCCCCAAGCAACCACTTTCTACCTTAATCTTTCCAACTATTCCCTCTTTCTACCTTTCCTCTTTCTCCTCCCGTACACACTTATGATAGCTGATGCAGGCTTGCCTCACTCCTAACCTCAGTGTCCACTGTGTGACCACACACACTCACACACACACACAGTGCACTGTCATGGAACAAGCCTGGGTTGTCACTATGGAGCGTAATGCCTCATTAGGCTCATCGAGGCCCGAGACCAGGCTGGCACGGCGTCCTGCCCTGTCTGTCTGCTCCTAATTGGATCATCTGTGTGTCGGCGCACGCGGGGATGGAGGAGACTCCCCCAGAAGAAAGCACAGGATCTCTGCAGGGTTTTCGGAGGGAAGTGGAGGGAGCAGAGGGAGAAAGGACAGAGAGCCGGAACTCCCTCATGGATTATTAAATTTTATACTATTTTATTTTTTTATAGTTTTATGATTCTTTATGATCAGTGAGTTTAAAAAAAAATCTGTAAATGAATGTCTGGAGACTCTGCATGATGAAACGATGAAGAATCAGCAATCGGAGACGCAAACGAACATTGTGTGTAATAAATGAAAGTACTGTATTATTGTAGTAGCAGTTAGCACGTCTGCCTCACAGCAAGACGGTCCTGGGTTTGAGTTCCGGGCTCAGACGTTTCTGTGTGGAGTTTGCATGTTCTCCCGCTGCTTATGTGGGTTTCCTCTGGGTATTCTGGTTTCCTCCTACAGTCCAAAGACATGAACATTCGAGTAACTGGCTGTTCCAAATTGCCCCTAGGTGTGAGGTTGAATTGGCCCTGTGATGGTCTGGTGAGCTGTTCAGGGTGTACCCTGTCTTTCGCCCAGCGTCGGCTGAGATAGGCTCCAGCCTCCCCGCAACCCTAGTAGTAGAAAATGAGCTCTTTTAAAGTAAGTTTTTATTAAAGCTGATAATTATTTTTTATTTACGTTTAATGAACTGTACCACGCTCGCAAGTAAACCCCAGCAGCCTGGCTCCCATCCCTTATTATAATAGAATAGAATATAACGGAATATAATATTCTATAATATAATAAGATCGACTGTAGCCGTGTTCAGACGGTATTAGTTGTATACAGGGAGACTGAGTAATAAAATCATTTCCAGGACTGCGTTTTGATTTTATTTCTCTCTTCAACAGTAGTGTCTTTTTCTTTCCTTCGTCCCGTCTGGAAAAAATAGTTTTGTGGAGTTTAAGGACCCTGAAGTAGCTGCTGCCGAGCTGGAGTGTTTTGTCTCCACATCCACACAATCTGATCAGAGAGCAGGTGAGAAAGAAAAAATAAATAAAATAAATAAATACAAAAATAAGGAAAGTGATGCAGGATGATGACTTTTACTGAGAAAGAGACGACTGAGCTAATGAATCTCTCTATCTATCTATCCATCTATCCATCTATCTATCTATCTATCTATCTATCTATCTATCTATCTATCTATCTATCTAT
>JAQMYF010000003.1:5163872-5182648 GCA_030014195.1 Neosilurus mollespiculum | reverse complement strand
ACACGCACACACACACACACACACACACACACACACACACACACACATGAACCCTGCAGCGTGATCGTGATTTTTCTGACCCTTTCCTGACACGGGAAAAGTAAACTCCCCCCTCGAGGCCTTGTGTCATTGTACTTGTTTTACTCAAAGTCACGACTCCCGAACGACAATATTTACGATTTATCAGCACCAGAGTTACCAGTACTGCACATTTCATTACCTTTCATTTTTACTGAGTCTTTTCTAGGAAGTGGGCGGGGCACGGTGGCTCAGCCATTAGTACCGTCACTGCACTCACTCACTTATTTGCCGAACCTGTTAATCCTGTTACGGTCACAGGGAGCCTATCTCAGCCAACTCCGGGCAAAGGCAGGGCACATCCTGAACTGCTCACCACACCATCACAGGCAAAACACACACAACCATTTACACTCGCACTCACACCTGGGAAAATCTGAAACAGCCAATCAGCAGAATGCACATGTGACTGTGGGAGGAAACCAGAGTACCAGGAGGAAACCCACAGAAGCCCCGGGAGAACATGCAAACCATACAGAAACACCCGAGCCCATGACCATCACTGCAATTTTACAATATTTAGCATTTTTATTTATTAAACAACAACACGTTAGGCTTTTGGCCAATGTGTAGCCATTTGGAACAGCCAATCAGCCTAAAGTGCAGGTCTTTAGGCTGTGGGAGGAAACCAGACTACCCAGAGGAAACCCACGCAAGCATGGAAAGAACACGCAAACTCCACACAGAAATGGGACTCAAACCCAGGACCTTCTTGCTATGAGGCAGACGTGCTAACCAGTACGCCACCTCTGTTAAATCGTTCTGATAAAAAATAATAACTTATTATAATTCATGCATTAATTCATATATTTTCAATTTGCACACTAATTAAAACCATAGCAGGTCCCTGAGAGGACATTTTCCAGGACCATAACAGCATTTCTGGGTTTGTGCTATAAAGGTACTGCTGTTGTGTGTTTAATTAACGTGGTGGTTTCCAATCCGCTCCTCAGGAACCCCGTGATATTTCATGAAAACATCTAAAGAACACTGACTAATCATTACAGGTGCATCTGCAACTGGGAAAGAGCGAGAATGTGGAGTATCTGGGTTCCCTGAGGACCAATTTGGAAAACGCAAACAGCAATAAAACTCAGCTGCCAGTTTATTAGGTACACTTACCTTGTAGCCTTGTAACACTTATTGGCCATTTTATTACGTCCAAATAATGAAGTCTAGAAGGGATGGATCTTCACCAGGCGCCTTGTACAGTCAGGGGGGTGATGTGCAAGGCAAAGAAAACCCCAAATAACGCAGTTTTAGTTTATTCTTGAGTACAAGACATCAAAATAAATAAATAAATAAATAAATAAATAAATAAATAAATAAATAAATAAATAAATAAATAAATAAATAAATAAATAAATCTGTTTGTAAAAGAATCCTAAAACACAAACACCACTGGAACGGAACTACAACCGAAGTGCCATGGTACACTATGGTTTTATGGGATGGGTGGCGTAGTGGTTAGCACAACTGCCTTACATCAAGAAGGGCTTGGGTTCGAATCCCAGGCTCGGGCATGTCTGTGTGGAGTTTGCATGTTCTGCCCGTACTTGCGTGGGTTTCCTCTGGGTACTCGGGTTTTCCACAGTCCAAAGACAAACTTGACTCACTGTACTAACTTTCTGGGAATGGAACCCACGGGCTTCCGCTTATCAAGGTAGCTCGGCAGCTCTCAGGTATTCCAACAGAAGTACCCAGAACACTTACAGGATGATGCCAGTTGATCCCCGGAAGGCTAGACTTCGTCTACTGTGGTCTACTGTGACGTCGTCCCAGTTATACGTGACCGAGGCTTTACACTAAGGTCTTAGCCAGTTGATACATGAGAAGTGTGGCTGGGACTACCATCCCCATTCCTGGGGATTTTGAAGGCGGTGTCTCACAAATATGGGCGAAGAAAAAAGACACGGTCACTGGCTCACGCATGGTTGAATTGACTCATGGCAAATTTCAACACAACCAAACTTTGCAGGAATAGAAGCCACACCATCTCAAGGCAGCTCCCCAAATAATCAGACAAAAGTGCCTGGAACACTTGAATGTGGTAAACCCACAGAAGGCAAAAGACACCTGTCATCTACTGCAAAGTAATTCCGGCTACATGAGCCCGAGGCTTTAAAGGTTTTATGTAGGGCCCTACAGCAGTTTCGTCACTCACTCACTTGCCTAAACGCTTAATCCTCTTAGGGTCACGGGGAGGCTGGAACCTATCTCACTCACTCTGGGCGGAGACTACGTACACCCTGAACAGTTTGCCAGACCATTGCAGGGCTAACACACACACAACCATTCACATTCCCCCTCACACCTAGGATCAATCTGGAACAGCCAATGTACATGTCTTTGGACTGTGGGAGGAAACCGGAGTACCTGGCGGAAACCCACGCAAGCAGAGGGAAAATACACAAACTCCACACAGAGACACCTGAGCCTGGGAATCTAATCCAGGACCTTCTTGCTGGGAGGCAGATTGTTTCAACCAACATGCCACCATTACAATTTTTTACTGTCACAAAATGTTACAATAGAAATTTAATTCTTGATGAAAAATTTCCTTAAACAAAGGCTGGAAAACATTTATTCATTAATCTAATGTCTGGATTTGAATCTGGACATGGATTGAATGTCTGTATTGGGAATTCAAGATTATTAACCTAGACTCCTTTTTAAACTGGTTAGTGATGACAGGATGGTGTGTATGGGCTGGACTTTCTTCTTTCTTCGTTACCCGGAAAGTTCAAGCTTGGAAGGCATGTTCTTGGAAGAAGCTCAACCTCGTCGAGTGTACCATCGAGCTTATTTTAATGTACGGCTCAGAGACTTGGACTCGCACAGCGCACCTTCGATATACCAGCTTACTACGTAGAGTTCAGGTTCTGTCCTGGAGATCCCACCCCAAACCTTGACTATTCGGAGATTAAGCCTCCGCCTGAGCCAGCGTCGTGCACAGTTCGCTGGACACTGTTACTGTGCCAAAGGCAAGCTAATTTCAAGACTCCTCCTGTGGAGGCAGTCAAATGAAGTTCGACTTACCTATCCTCAAGTCTTACGCAGGATACCGGGATGGGCGACCCAGATTGCTGGAGAGGGCTTGGCTTGGCGATGGCCGCAAAACAATGATGGTAATGATGATGTATAAGGGGTTTATGTTTTATTTTCTTTGGTATTGCTGTGTGCCAATATTTTTGGAGTTGGTTATAAGAGGATTGCGGTGTGTTTTCAGTCTTCGGGTAAATATTAATAGATTTTTTGTATCTACAGTACCATGTGGTATTATCGATTTGCTAAAAGATGTATTGTGGACTATATTAATGTTTAAGTACATTGTCCAACACGCACACACACACACATACACACAGAACAAAGATAAAGCAGCCTGAGTGTTGTTTTAGCCTGTCCTCAGTAGCAGTGCTGGTTCAGATCACTGGCTGTCCCGGGTGACTCATTAGAGAGCGAAGCATCAGCAGAAAAAAATAACAACGAGCCGGCACAGTCGCCTGCCACGGGTAATATTTACCCAGCATCTGGAGCCGCCTGCACTCCGCGGAAGAGCAGAGCGAGAGAAGAGTGAGAGGGGAGAGGAAAACACACTGATGATTATGAGGTGGCTTTAAAATTACATCCATCTTCCTGTCATTGCTGTAATCCAAGCTTTTACTGTTGAGGCTTGCAGAAAGTGAAGGCTACGAATAAATAAATAAATAAAAACAGGAATGCTGTAAGGATGGTGTGAGTGTTGAGCTACATTAAGCAACTGAATGGCTAAATTATCTCATACTTAGGATCTGTTCATGTCTCGATCTTCCATCTTTCTTTCCAGGAAAACGGATTGCAAATCCAGCGGACGCTAATCCTAATCTTAATCCTGAACCTATTTTTTTCGTGCTCTTAAATGAGTCCTGGTGGCACAATAGTGTAGGGGATAAAACGTCCGCCTCACAGGAAGAAGGCCCTGGGTTCGAGTCCCAAGTTTGGAAGTTTCTAGTGTGGAGTTTGCATGTTTCCCGTGTTTATGTGGGTTTCCTCTGGGTACTCCGGTTTCCTCCCACAGTCCAAAGACATATGCATTTATTTCACCCCTAAGTGTGAGTGTGATAGTGAATGGTTATGTGTGGACTGGTGAGAGGTTCGGGGTGCACCCCACCTTCGCCCAGTGTTGGCTCTAGCCTCTGCGACCCTAGTAGGATTAAGCAGTTCAGCAAATGAATGAGGAAGTTAAATTTAATTTAGAGACACTGGGAGGTTGCTGCCCATCCCAAACAACTTCGGGTGAAGGCGGAGTACACCCTGAACAGCTTTCCCGACCATCGCAGGCCAACACAGAGACACTACCATTCACAATTGCACTCACACCTAGTGGTAATTGAGAATATTTAATTTGTCTAATGTACATGTATTTGGACTATGGCAGAAAACCAGAGCACCTGCAAGAGACCCATGCAAGCACGAGGAGAACCTGCAAACACTCACACCAACCACTGGGAGATGAGTTGTGCAGCACTACACTTAGTGCTGCAATTTTTATATATATATAATTCCTTCAGCGATTTCTGGATCTGCCCTAGGGCCCCCTCCCATTTGTACATGCCTGGAAAACCTCTAGAGGGAGGCAACCAGGAGACATCCTAATCAGATGCCCGAACCACCACCCACACCCCCCCAGCTGACTCCTTTTGATGCAGAGGATCAGTGGCTCTACCCCAAGCTCCCTTGTTCCTCAACCTATGTTGAATACTGAGCCCAGACTCCCTCCAAAGGAAACCCATTTCACCCGTTTGTATCAGCGATCTCGTTGCTCAAGGCTAGTTTATTACTCTCTGGGACTCATTGACTGTTCTGTCCTTTCTTTAGCTACTGAAGACAACTTGTTGTGGATTCTAGTATCCATTCACCATTATGTTCATTTAGTCTGTCTGTTTCTCAGTCATATCACGCCAGGCTCGAGAAGGCAAGTTTGTTCTGGAGCTTCTGGGCTTCCGCGCTTGTGTGTTCTCGTCAGCTCAACAGACCGTCTCTGCAAGCCGGCGTGTCTTATTTATTAGAGAAATATTTGTTCAGTGCGAGCCTGAGCAAAGCTTTATGCACTCTTTATTTTTTGTTTGATTAAAGTATTTGTGTTTGCTCTTTTTTTTTTTTTTTTTGGATTAAAGATTTCTCGTACTCCTGCACCTGTGTCGCCTCTCGCCTCAAGACCGTGACACCAGCTCGCAATAAAATAAAAGGCAAACTCGTATTCAAGTCAATGCTCTGTTTAATTATTTGCAAATGAATTTCTAATTTCTAAACTAATTAGCATACAGCACCTGGCAGAGGTCTGCTAATCAGAGGGGAACGTAGATGAAGAAAAAAAAATGAAGAAGATGTGGAAATGTTAGAGAAGAAAATTCTAATGTGTTAATGTTACCTTGTTAGACAGATAGCTGGCTAGTTAGCGTTAACTGCTGGTATTCTTCATAATTAGCATGTTTGTTAGTTTTTAATAGAGGTGTAATCAAATTCCCCAGTAAGCTACCTAGCTTATTGATTACTCTTAATGTCACTACACACCTGCGTAGATTGAAGTGAAGCTAGCTCGGCTTTCAGTTGTGTTATTGTAGATATTATTATACCTCGTCCACGGTGCTGGAGGCATCATGTTTTAGCCCTGTCCGTGAGTGCTTCCCTACATCCGTCTGTCTTCCTTGTGGGAACGCCACTCTACCCAACTGCTATATAGCATGTCAGATTTTTAAAAGGTATTATTATATTGCTTGGTGGTTAATAGCTAGCTAGTGCGTACATTTATGCATTTTCATGCATATTCATACATATTCATACATTAATAGCTAGCTGGAGCGTACAGTGAAGTTTGATAGATTAGCTAGACAGCAAACCCAGGCTAGCTATAGTTATAACCGTATAATTATAGATATTATTATGCCCCCCCTACTGTGGTGGTGGTGGTGGTAGAGGTATTATGTTTTCACCCTGTCCAAGTGTCCATCCCTGTGTCCTTGTGGGCACACTATCTTCTGAATCCCTCAACAGATTTTGGCTAAACTTTCACTAAATTACTCACGACTAAAGGCCCATGAACTGGTATAAATTCTGAGGTCAAAGGTCAATGTGACATGAGGTCATCTTAAAAATATTTTGTGCACACTATGCAGGCAAAACATCTGCATGACTTTGGACCATGCCCATGCACTGGTACAGGTTTTAGGGACATAGGTCACAGATCAGGGTCACAGTTCAAGCACATACTGAAAAGGTTTACGACGGGGGCATATCAAGCAGCACCGTGAGGTTTAGATATTGTTCTGGTGTCTTTCCAACTCGATCAAGACCAAAACACTTCTTTCACCGACAGATCCAGCTCCCTTAGGGCCTTAAGACTGGAGAGCAGCTGGAGAAAGACAGGGGAAACAGTGCACTATCCTGAGGATACACACACACACACACACACACATGCACACACAGTGTCTACTATCTCACTCCAACACCACAAGAAGCGAGTAGAGCAGATCTGCAGCTTGCTTTCTCACTCTCATCCTAATCAACAAAGATTTTCATAAAGTAAAGCATAGCATAGCACGGTGCTCTCTCCCCCAGCTTGACCAACGCACAAAGCCTGGCATGGACTCTGAGACAGCAGAGATTCAGCCCAAGGACATAAAAATCATCCACACTGCGGAACAGACCAAAGCAGAGGGACACGAGCTTCACTCTGCGAAATCCCATAGTACAGCACCGAAAGGTTATTGTGGAGAGGAGAAAAAGAAGACAGGAGAAAAAAGTACAAGAGAGGGGAAAAGTGAAGGGTAAAGAAAAAGAGAAAGAATGGTGTGGTAAAAATGAAAGGATATAGGAAAGGAGATAATAAAAGATGAGATGAAAAGAGGAAAGAAAGATAAAAGGAGTGGAGGGGGGGGGGTTGTAATAAAATTACGAAGCATTTGTTTTAGTACGTGTTCCAAAGGTAATGTTCCCTAAATGTTATAATAACGTTGGAATCAAATCATTATTATCTAGAGAGGCATTCATAGAGTCCACGTACCTCCACCAGGCACAAATGGATTATTATAACTTGTCATGGTTGTAATGAAATGTCTCCCCCTAGAGGGCATCTGACGAACATTCATACATTCATTCATTTATTCCTTCATTCATTCCCTGAACCGCTTAATCCTATTACGGTTGCAATGAGGTTGGAGGCTATCTCAGCCAACTCCGGGTGAGGGCGGGTTCACCCTGATCAACCCACACATGCACAAGGAGAACATGCAAACTCCACACAGAAACGCTCTCACTTAGCCAGGGACTCGAACCCAGGACATTCTTGCCATGAGGCATTTTGCCCTATATTAAAGAATAGGTATTTTTCGGTATTTTGGGCTTTTATTTTTCAACATGAACCCATGCACGGATCACCTCCAAAATTTTATGGTTTGTTACTTGTACCATACCCTACTGTTGAAAAAAAAATACATCAAAATATGTGCATAACATTTCGAGTTATATTACACACAAACAGACAGACAAACAGACTAACAAACAAATAATGTGCAAACAACCTACTGGTGGAGGTAAAAATGATCCCCCGAAATGTTCCAAAACTTTAATTCCTTTAATTTTTTTATATACTGTGAGTTCACTCAAGGTCAAAGGTAATTTATTTATTTGAAAGTCCTTATATGGTTTCCTACTAGTGTCCGATAGTAACTGCTTGTCTGTCAACACTGGTTTCGAAGTTGCAAGCGCTCTATCTCCAAAACTTTGTGACCTCGCTCTGACCTTCACCTTAAATAATTTTTGGAACTCATGTAGAGTAGTGTCCGCACCACCAATTTTGGTGAAAATCCATGCAGTGGGTGTGGTCAGGATTTTTTTCACAGCCGAACTGACAAACAAACAGCTGGTGTTTACAAATAAAAATGCTGCCAAAACATTTAGTAGCAGAGGCAGTATATGAAAATTTGACATTCAGAGGACTTTATACCAGAGAGATTTGCCTCCATCGATCAGTCTATCAGTCATTTGATCCGTAATGGTTCTGAAAACGACATCCATTCAGCAGTAACTGTTTAAAATTTGAATTCTTTTCTCAATTCTAGGTGAAGAGTGCGTCAGTCCCGCAGCGAGACTCTGCTCGGACCTTTGACTCTGGATGAGCTGCAGGGGGCCCCTCATCCACTCAGCCTGAATGTCAACGCACCAAAAGAGGCGTTAATATTTCATTCTCTGACCCCTGACACACACACACACACACACACACACACACTCACACACACACAGTTTTACTGACTTATTCACACACACATTCATATACCAACCATAGGAGCCTTTTAAACACATTTTGTGTATACACACACACACACACACACACACACACACACACACTTGTACGCATACACACAAGAGACAAAGCCACTCAATCTGATTTCATCTATACAACTCTGCAAACAAATTGCACACCCGGCTGGAATAGGGTTCTCCGACCATCCATCACTCTGCACCACACACACACACTCACAAACACACACACACACACACACACAAACACACAGTGAGCACTGCTAAAGGTAGCTTAAAGAAGAGAGAGAGAGAGAGAGAGAGAGGTGATTGATATAAATGGTGTGTTGTGTGGGGTGGTTTCTCTCAGGGTCTGCTCGATGCCAATCGATGCTGGGAGGGCCAGACATTCATCTTAATTCCAACTAATTATAACAGTGTGTATGTGTTTGTGTGTGTGTGTGTGTGTGTGTGTGTGTGTGTGTGTACGCACCTGACAGGAAGTGTAAAGCCTGACATGAATCGGTACTTTGTTTACAAACAGTCGAATAAGAAATTATTTCAGGAAGCAAAACAATGACAAATCGCTCACGCTTGTTTTTTATGAACTAATCCGCTCCCTGATGTTAAAGAAGATTGTCTCAGGGGCGGATCTATGGGGTGGCAAGGGGTGGCATCTGCCAACCTCAATTTCCACCCTACATCCGCAGCCTCCACAAAAGATCACACATATTAATCTCTAAAATATCTCTCAAATGTCAGAACCAATGGCGTCAATTAACTCACTTGCCAAACTGCTTAATCCTACTAAGATCATGGGGAGGCTGGAGCCTATTGCAACCAACACTGGGCGAATGCAGGGTACACTATGAAAAGCTTGTGAGACCCTCGCAGGGCCAACACAATCGTTCTCACTCACACCTATTGGCAATTTGGAACAGCCAGTTAGCCTTATCTACATGTCTTTGGAAGGAAGCTGGAGTACCCGGAGGAAACCCATGGAGGCAAGGTGAGAACATGCAAACTCCAGGCAGAAACACGGGCCCAGGACCTGAAACTCCTTGCCATATGACAAATGTACTAACCACTACACCACCGTGCCACCCGGGAGCACGTACCTGTAGAAGAAAATAGTAAAGTCTGTTTCCTCGTTGCTGGGATACCTTCAAACATACAGTATATTTACGGTGTATCTTCCATCTGGAAATGCGGATATACTGTAGTACACCTTGCAAAATTAGGATACCTATGTTCAAATTTAAGGTTCATGCAATCAGGCCAGCCCTTAAAGTGAAAAGAATGGAAAACCTTCCAAAATCTCCTGTTACACATAAATATATGTACATTTTCATCATCACGTGGTTATTACTTACAGTTTAAAAGTTGCAATTTGCTAAAATCTGTTCAATAGTTTGCATTAGCCGATTTGAAAAGGCTGCTGTTTCACTCTTCAAGAGTGTGAAGTCACGAGAATCCCCCAGTTCATATAAGGCAAGTTAATGGCAAAAATAAGAGTGTACAGATAATAAACTGACAAATCAAATATAAACAGGTGTACTTCTGAATAAAATAAAACTAGGCACAAACACAAATCATATTCACATACGCAAATATATTCACATACATTAAAACAAGTGTGCGATCGTATATATAAAAGAAAGAATTCTTACATAGTGTATTCATATGCAAATTAGTTCAGTGTTGCCGGCGGAGACACAAGATGATCACGTGACTTTTTTTCCTTTTGCATTACAATACTTTACTGGTGATGTGATGTCCGAGCAGTGCTTTTCAGTGTCTTCTTCACGTCACCAAAGAAAACCTTTTTTTTTTTTAACCCCCCAGCCCCACCACCACCCACGTAATTACCTTCTACTCTATCATGGGTCTTTATCCATTCTTCAGAATACTTCGGAACTTTTTCTGACCTTTCAAAACTGGTCTGTAAGACGAGCTGAAACAGAGAAAAACCTTTAAAAAGGGGGGTTGGGGCAGAAACACAGGTGAGAGAGTAGGAACCTGCATTACATCCATCTCAACTCTTAATTGGTCAGGATGAAAACTTTGCAGAGGGAACAGGAGAAGAAACACACTAGACTTCTCTCAAAAAGAGAGAGAGAGAAAGAAATGAAACAATTGAAGTGAAGCCTGGCTGGATGATAGCGCCCAAAGCTCCAGACCACTCCAGCTAAATTACTCTACAACCGGGCTACGGCACAGTGAGGCCAGAGCGAGACTGTGGGAAGGGATTTCGACGGAAACAGCCTTTAAAGTGTGCGATGTGTGTGATTGTGTACACATGTGTGTGTTTGTGCTATGGGGTAAGATCTATATCTGTCATTTTTCAGATTTTCAGAGGAAGTGGCTTTCAGAGGAAGATGGCACTTTGGGATTAGCAGCAGCAGCTGATGTGACTAGTTGGAGATGGAGAGATGTTGGACATTCCAAAAACACCACACACAAAAAAACGATCTGAGAAGATAGCACACAGGATTTTGTGTGTCCATGGAGAGAAGAAACCCAACCAAGAGAAGTACTCATACACGCACTCTCTTCACCTCTACTTTCAATTTAAGCTCCATCCATCATCTCCGTGGAAACCACAACTACAAGCTTTCAACTTTCACGTCAGATTAACACTTCAGAATGTGAAGACACTCAAAGGTCAGATATTATACCCATTCATCATACTTTTTTTTTTTTTTTTTTTCATTTCAGACACCAGTTGAGCACAAAAGTTCGATTCCTAATACAAAAACAATCCAGTGTTTTTTAGGAACCTGCTTCCTCACCTCCCTGTGAAACCCTAATTTTGAGTGTGTGTGCTGGACTGCCTGTTTGGCTTCCTCCTTCCATTTATGGTCTTTCCACCCTATGTGTATACTATGCTCTCATTGGTCACATTTCTGAAGCCCTTACAGAGTCTGCAGAGCCCTGCTGCCACCTGTTGGCAACGAAGAGGATGGGCGGAGATACCGCTATGTATGGTGGGGTTTAGTGGGCGGAAGGCCAGCTAATCAGAAGGCCCAGCACGCCGTGATGCACTAGTGTGCTCAAAATAAAATTTAAATCCACAAAACCTTGGTGTTTGCATCCAGTTCAAACAGCCTAAAAAAAAACTTAGCATGTAGCATGTGCCAGTTTCGTTTCCTGACACTCTGGCATCATCAAACACAGCTATTCATCACTGTAACATATTTATAGGTCTAAAAAGTAGAAAAGTATAATATGAAGGGCTGAGAGCCACAGTGGTCTAACCCACAAAAACTAAAAAATGAGGTGCACATATTTTGACAGATGTGGACAAGGTCCATGTGGTCCCTTCGTCTTTGTCTATACTGCAAAAACAGTTGTCTGTTGGTTAGACCACTCTGGTTCTCAGACAAATAACTAAAAAATAAATAAATAAAAAAGGATCGTTATCTGCACCAAGGTACCATGCATACCGCCAATCCTGAAAATCCAGATGCTGCCGTTCATAAAGAAAAAATGCATTTATTCAATCATCTGGCTAACGCTAGGACCTAAAGAGCACACATCTGAGCATTTGAGGGCTAAGGGTCTTGCTCCGTAGCTCATCAGGGGCTCTCTGGTGTTCCTGGGGTTTAACCTCACTATCTTCCGGTCACTAGCACTGAATTTTAACTCACTGTTCCTTAAAGCACCCTGATCATGTAGCTCTAAGCCATTAAAATATAATTATACGATGAATAATAATTTAATGTGTTTTAATGCCCGAGAAACCCAGAAACATCTCTACACCTTTAACCTCATTAAAAATGCAAATACCCATGAATATGTATCAGGGAGCCACTTTCTTTCCAGAGCAATTACTGTGTATGTGTGTGTGTGGTGTGTGTGTGTGTGTGGTGTGTGTGTGTGCCTCTCCTTGTGTATGGATGGTATGGCAAAAATGTTACATCCCTCTGGGATCCACGACACGTTATTTCCTCTCCTAACACTCCTACAGTGACGTACACCTACCTAGTGGTCTTATTACACTTGCATGTTGTGCAACAAGTCTGTAATTAATGGATTTTGTGTCCTTTCGCCTGTAATTGGATACGCCTTTCACATTTTTAATCCCAGTGCCAGCGATGGCTTCAGAAAAGACCTAAATAGACTAGAAAAGAGAAGAAGGAGCAAATGAAGAAGATAAAAGACTTTGTTTATATTGTGTCTTTCATGCGTTTAAACAGAAATGCATGGAAATGTGTTAAAATGCATGTTAGCGGTTTTACTGTGTATACTAAGCACACAAGGGGAATGTGGGCTGATGCATTACAAAAGATGAAACACGTGCCTGGTTCCTATTACATACCTTTATTACTAAGGTGTTTACTCTGTGGCGGCACGGCGGCGCAGTGTTTAGCACGTTCGCCTTAGAGCAGGAAGGCTTAGAGCGGGTTCGATTCCCAGGCTCGGGGTGTGTCTGTGTGGAGTTTGTATATTCTCTCCGTGCTTGTGTGGGTTTCCTCTGGGTACTCTGGTTTCCTCCCACAGCCCTAAACATGCACAGTAAGCTGAATGTCAGTTCCAAATTGCCCCTACGTGTGATAGTAAGTGTGAATGGTTGTGTGTGTGTTGGCCCTGTAATAGCCTGGCGAGCTGTTCAGGGTGTCCCCCCGCCTTTGCCCAGAGTTGGCTGAGATGTGCGCCAGCCTCCCCATGACCCTAATTAGGATTAAGCGGCTTAGAAAATGAATGAATGAATGTTTACTCTGTACCAGTGAATGCAACGGAATGCAATATATTAAAATATTAGACAGTATAAAATACGTCCCAGTGTGATCCCATAGAGGCTCTCATGCCATGCAACAGTAAGGCTTTTGCTCTTTGCTTGGGTATTCAGAAATATAAATCGGAGGGGAAGGGCAGCCATACTCTATCAGAACGCTGTCAGTCACAACAACACTAGCCAAGCCAAGGGCATTTCTGAGTACATGTATGTGGAAGAAGGTAGATAGCACTTTCCTCTGAGTGTGTTACGCTGCCCTGTGATAAGGTACGGATCAAAGTAATGTACGTGGCGAATAATGGTAGAAAATAACATTAATTAAGATACAAAATAGAGGTCCATGTGGCTTATTTAAGCTTTTTTTTATATAGTGTCAGCCGAGTTAGGCTATAGCCTCTCTACGACTCTATCTCAGCCATCCCTGGGTGAAGGCAAGGAACACCCTAAACAGCTCTCCAGACCATTGCAGCACCAACACACACAAACATTCACACCCAGTGCATGCTTTTGGACTCTGGGAGGAGACCTGAGTACCCGGAGGAAACCCATATAAGCATGGTGACTTCATACAGAAACGCCCTCACCGAACCCAGGACTCGAACCCAGGACCTGCTTGCGGTGAGGTAGACATGCTAACTACTATGCCAATATGTCGTCCGTTCTAATATCAGTTTTTTGTTTATTTTTTTTAATTAAAGCAGGTCTTTCATGGAGATAAGAGTAGAAAGCAGCCATAGTTTCTAGTAATTTAGTGGGTCTCATTTCCATGTGTATCGTTTGTGTGTTGAGTTGCCGAGGTGACTCCTGAGAGGAAGCCAACTGTCAGTTCCGTAAATCAGGGGACCTTTAACAGAACAGCCAGGACCCACTGGGTGTGTGCTGGCACATGCCAGGCCAACATGCCGCTGGTGTGGGAGTGTTTGATGGACAGCTGCTCTGGCGAGCAGGTGCAAACAGAGGAAAGACGGGTGAGTGGGTCATATTTTCATTTCTCTGTTTCTCCATCTCTCTCACACACATTTAATAGGAGTCCTCTGCCTACAAACGCAGATTCTTTTAAACGTTTCAGGAATATATTCATAATCGTGATTTCCTGAGAGTTTGTGACCAAATGAATCTACACACGGAATAAATAATGGATATCAGCTCAGAAATATACAGAAGGTTCAAGAAAATCTTCGAATATCTAATATCTCAGGGTTAATAGACATTATCCCAAGTGGATAATCCTTGAAAACGACGGACGCTCGTGGTTTGTTTCAATCAGTTGTAGCAGCAACGTCATCATCACACTTTAAAAATGAAAAAATGAAACAATAAATATCCCATTATAGTTTGTTTTTTCTTGTGTTTCCATGTAGTATATTCTAAAAGTTTGAATGAGTACACAGCACTTACCTTTTCTCGTAGCACGCGGAGCTCACCTGACCTGCCTCTGTCATGGTTAAAATAAGAAGAACATAAACTTCAAAAATCTTGTTTTAGTTTGCTTTTTATGTTCCTGTGTAGTATATACCAAGACAGTTATTCACATCAGGCTCAATGGATGCTGCTGAATTGAATAGTTTCCCTGAGGTTCCATCTTCTTTGGTACTTATCCGTTTGTTTGGGTTCACACATGAAATTTCAGGGCATGATGTGGTATATGTGGTGTAGCGGTTAGCACGTCCGCCTCACAGCAATAAGGTTCTGGGTTCAAGTCCTGGGCTCAGGCATTTCTGTGTCCAGATTGAATGTTCATCCTGTGCGTGCATGGGTTTCCCCTGGGTACTCTGGTTTCTTCCCACAGTCCAGAGACATGCACATTAGGCAAACTGGCTGTACTAAATTGCTCTTAGGTGTGAGCGTAAATGGTTTTGTGTGTGTGTTGACCCCTCAATGGTTTGGCAAGCTGTTTAGGATGTACCCTTCCCTCACCCAGTGTCGGCTGCGATAGGCTCCAGCCTCTCTACCACCCTAATAGTAGGATTAAGAGGTTTGGCAAATGAGTAAGTGAGCAATATAAAAAAATTATTATAATAAATAATAATATCATTTTCCTTTTACATTTGAGATCTGTAATTTATATATATATATATATATATATATATTTTTTTTTTTTTTTGTCCTAATAAATACTAATGTTACTATGCTAGAAAAACACATGTCCGCATGTGACATCAGGGCAACACGCCGCTAGCTTTTCACAGCAATAACGGAACACAGCAGCACCAGAATCACTATGGTTTCACGGAAATATACTTAATGTGACTCAGGGTGGACTTTCCCTTGAATTCCTTCCTCGTCCTGTGAGTTCTACAGTAGCTGCTTATTAATATGATAAAGATGAATAACTTTAATAAGCCGAGACCACACGCTCACATGTCTATAAATTAGAGATGCTGACTGCACTTGATTTGTTAACAAGGATGTCGATTATTTTACATAGTGGATGCACTCTTGCTTGAATTAATTTGTGTAATTAATTATTGCCTTAATAAATTATTTAATTTAACAGGCTAGCTGTGCAAATCCCATTTTGTCACACCACCAGACAAATGATGTGACCGAAGCTGGTACGTTCATTCATTCGAAAGTACTTAATTAGGTAAGAGGATGCTGACCGATTTCTTTTTTTTTTTAAAGTTGCTTTCTGAAGGAAATAAAATAGTAATAATTATATAATTATATAATGCAAAATATTAGTTGTGTCAGGGGTGGCATAGTAGCGTGGTGGATAGTCTGGCCTCGGAAGGCCTTGGAATGCCTCAGGATCTGGAGAGGGTCTCCGGGGAGAGGGATGCCTGGGTTTCCCTCCTAGACCCGTTGCCTCCACGACCTGACCTCAGATAGGTTGAGGAATATGGATGGATGACTGGATGGATGGTAGCGTAGTGGTTAGCCTGGCCTCGGAACACCTCGGGATCTTCCAGGAGGAGCTGGAGAGTGTCGCTGGGGAGAGGGATGCCTGGGTTCCCCTCCTAGACCTGACTTCAGATAGGTGGAGGACAATGGATGGATGGATGGATGGATGGATGGTTGAATGGTTTAAAGCCCCAGGCTACAAGCCTTGAGCCTTGAGATAACACTGACCCGATAGTTTGATAGCAGCTAATTTACAATGAATAAATGGTTTAGAAATCACAAAGAGTTGTCTGTAATTATAATTTCGATTTGATGTGTACAAATTCATGTGCATTTTGCTGTAATGGGTTACGGCCCATTGGTCCGACAAGGGTTAGCCCTAACCCTAACCTAACTGTACTGAGTAGGGTGCCCAACTGATTTAAGCAAGGTGCCATTCTTATATGAGTAGGGCTGTCGGACCAATGGGCTGTCGGAACATAGCGCTCTCCGTGTGTGTGTGTGTGTGTTTGTGTGTGTGTGTGTGTTTTAGAAGCAAAGAAGCGAGGCATTCTGCCAAACTATAAACCCCTTTATACACTGGAGCCCCCACCTCACCCCACCCCACCCACCCCTCAATGCTAGAACAGCATGTGCTTGTAAAGTGGAGAGCTTATAAACCAATCAGAGCTGCTCAAACGTAACTGCGCTAACAGTTTCTCACCGTTTGTACATCACAACGCCATATGGCACCAGGAGGAGTCCAAACTATACCACAGAGATACGTTTGGGCATTTAAGCAACTGTGTCACACAAACACATCACTCTTGTGGCGTTCACTTCAATTGCTCCACTTAGCGCTTGATGCTAAGCGTAATTTTCAAAGGGTTATTTAAAAGAGGGACTGTCGACATACGGAGCTCTTAGCACATTACCGCCAAATCTGAGAGAAATGAACAAGTTGCTCAGGTTTCCTTCCCGTTTCTGTGCTTTTACATTGTGCATAAAACACTTCACGGTGTTTCGTTAGCAATTAGCCTCAGTCATTAGCGGGTGAACACATTCCTGACAGGTTGGTATGATTTTATTTCTGTTTTTTATCTGTGAGTATTATTAACGTAAATAGTAATATCGGTGGTTTGTTATCAAAGCAGACCTTTCCCATATGTCTTTTAGCGTTTTGTGTTAAGCATAATCACAGAATGAATAATAATAATAACAAAAAAAACAAAAAAAAAAACTTACAGAAAGTTGAGAGGAATCTACACATTCCTGACAGGATTATCAGGTTTTTAGAGTTTCTACAGCCTTATATTGTCAATATTTGCTATCTAGAAGACATTAGCATGCAAGATAATTAGGTTTTTATCATTTTATATCCTTATGTTATCTTGTTATTTGTATAAAACACTTAGAAGGATTTGCTAGCTAGAAGTCATAAGCGGGTAGACGTATTCCTAAATGGATGGATTTTTTTCAAATTTATTTTATTCATTTATTTATTTCTTTTTTGTAAATTTCCAACACATCTGAGAGGAAAGTACATTTTCCTGACAAGATTATCAAGTTTTTATAGTTTTATATTATATTATTATATATATAAAACACTTAGAAGGATTTGCTAGCTAGAAGACATTAGCGGGTACACACATTCCTAAATGGATGGATATTTTTATGTATTTATTTATTTATTTTGGTAAATTTCTATCACATCTGAGAGGAAAGTTCATATTCCTGACAAGATTATCAGGTTTTTATTATTTTATACCTTTATATTAACTGTATAAAACACTTAGAAGGATTTGCTAGCTAGAAGACATAAGCGGGTAGACGTATTCCTAAATGGATCGATTTTTTTCAAATTTATTTATTTTATTTATTTATTTTTTAGTAAATTTCCATCACATCTAAGAGGAAAGTACATTTACCTTTTAAGATTATCAAGTTTTTATAGTTTTATATTATATTATAATCTATATAAAACACTTGAAGTACTTGCTAGTTAGAGGACATTAGCATATATACACATTACTGAATCGTTAGTCTTTTTACATAATTCTTTCCACCATATTTAAGAAAAATGTACACATTCATGACAAGATTTTCTTTCGTACTCCTTTTTGAGTGTCATGTGGGACACGCCCACAACAGGCAGATGACTTTGAGATGTTTATAATAATAATAATAAGACTTGGCCGTGCTGTAAATATTTTATTATGCTGAGTGTATATGGCATATGCCCTGATCCTCATTCACTCATCATTACTCACTCATTTGCCAAACCGCTTAATCCTATTAGAGTTGCGAGGAGGCTGGAGCCTATCTCAGCCGACACTGGGCAAAAGCGGGGTACACCCTAAACAGCTCACCAGACCATCGCAGAGCAAAACACAGACACATCCATTCGCTCTCACAACTAGGGACAATTTAGAGCAGCCAATCAGCCTGATGTGCATGTCGCTGGGCTGTGAAAGGAAACCGGAGTACCCGGAGGAAACCCGCACACACACAGAGAGAACATGCAAATCGCATACAGAAACGGCCAAGCCCAGGACTCGAACCCAGGACCTTCTTCCTGCGTGGTGGACATGCTAATCACTTCGGCACCGTGCTGATCCTGTTCCCTGGATTTTCTAACGCGGGGAACAGTCTTCTGTAAATCTGTTTCCGAGCTCTCTAGAAATGGTTATTTTTAAAAATGCGCTGGAGCGCGTAATCGTTATACACACACACACACACACACACACACACACTCACGATCCGCACAGAACTCGTAACACCCTCTGTTTCAAGGCCCTGAACTTTTCCAGAAGACATCGCCTCATCAACACCTAATCACCTCGCATCTGCAGCCGAGATC
>JAQMYF010000003.1:5130773-5153046 GCA_030014195.1 Neosilurus mollespiculum | reverse complement strand
CACACACACACACACACACACACACACACACACACATATATATATATATATATATATATATATATATATATATTATAAAATGTAAAGTATATCAAAATTATTGTTGTGTTGTTGAAAAGTGATGCATTTGTATTATTGTAGCTGAAGGTTTAAAAATTCAAAATACTTTAAATAAAACAGGACAGAAAATCTGTTAAAAATATAACAAATAAGCTGAAAAATTAATGAAAAGCGGCACCAAATAAATTAAAACTAAAACTGCTAACAAAAGTGATTAACTGCAATTGAAAAAAAATTATGATAGCAAGTAAAAACAAGTGAACTGTAAGTAAATGAGGCCGGCACACTGGTGTAGTGGTTAGCATGTCCGCCTCACAGCAAGAAGGCCCAGCATCTCCACGTGCATACATGGGTTTCCTCCAGGTACTGACCCTAGGTGTGAGTGTGAATGGTTGTGTGGGTTAGCCCTGCGATGGTCTGGCGAGCTATTCAGGGTGTACCTGATAATAATAATAATAATAATAATAACAACAACAACAACAATACACCCCGCCTTCACCCAGTGTTTGGCTGAGATAGGCGCCAGAATACCCAGATAGGATTAAGTGGTTTAGCAAATAATAGAAGTGGAGGGAAAAATTGTACATTGTACAATGTATATTTAAAAAAAAACTATCTATTAATAAATACATTTATTAATTAATAATCAGATTGAATAAATAATAGTATAATAGAAAACACTTTATACTTTACAGAAAAAGGGCACCAACTGAAAAAAATTAAAAACTTGCAATTAAATTTAAATGGGATATATATAAGACAGAGAGAGAGAGAGAGAGAGAGAGCGAGAGCGAGAGAGAGGGAGGGGAGGTTTATGAACAGGCGATCAGCGCGGGCACCACAGCAGGCAGTCGCAGGACCCCAGCCAACATGGCGGCGCCCGACTTCTCGGCCGGGGAGTTTGAAAAGTGGCTGAATGAGCGGTTGGACGGTCTCGGGGCGGACCGGGAGGTTTATGGGGTTTATATACTTGGTGTGCTGCAGGAGGAGGAAACTGACGAGGAGAAAACCGACGCACTGAACGGCATCCTGGCCGCTTTTGTGGTCGGTACACACCGGGAATCATGTGCTCTGACTCGGGTTCAATCCGCAACTGCTTTCTGTTGAGCATGTAGTGCACTAGGAAGGGGGTAGAGGCTTGCACTGAGCTCTCTGTGTAGGGAGGGCACCAGTGTAGGGAGGAGGGAGTAGTTTGGGATCGAGCCGGTCAGGATAACGCCTGTGGCTCTGTGGGACAAGCATGTTCTCTGGATAAGAGATTTTTAAATTAGCTTCACTTGATGAAATGTTTTAATTAAGAATGTATATATTTATATTTAAAACGCTGCCTAAAGGTGTTTAAACTGCTTTGTGCGATTGCTGTTAGTGAGGAACTTTACTAAGTTACTTTCTGTGAAGTCAGAAGTGATCTAGTGGATGTTTTATTCAGGGTTTTGTTTGAGAAACAAGTGTCTTTAATCCTGATCCCTAGAAACACTAGTGCATTGTGGGTCTTCTCTATCTGCTATGGGTCAGTTTTTAAGCACTAACCCAGTACTGCTGAGGATTTGTAACCTTACACTGACTGTGAAAAGTAAAACTGGATCATCTAATGCCGAGTCCTCTAGTGTCATAAATACCCCTCTCTGAAAATGCAACCATGCCAAACCTTAGAGCTGTTAGTGCCCCAAATAGCTTTCTAGGCATAAAACTTAAAATTTACCCAATGAAGCCCATGGGCGGCACGGTGGCTTAGGGGTTAGCGTATCCATCTCACAGCAAGAAGGTCCTGAGTTCGAGTCCCGGCTCGGCGAGGGCGTTTCTGTGTGGAGTATGAATGTTCTCTCCATGTTTGCATGGGTTTCCTCCAAGTACTCTGGTTTCCTCCCACAGTGTAGACATGCACACTAGGCAAACTGGTTGTTCCAGATTGCCCCTAATTGTGTGCGTGTTGGTCTTCCAATCGTCTGGTGAGCTGTTCAGGGTGTACCCCGCCTTCTCCGTTGTCGGCTGAGATAGGCTCCAGCCTCCCTGCGATCGTAATGGGATTAAGTGGTTCGGTGAGTGAGGGAGGGTGCGAGGAAGCCCATATAGATTTGATTGGTTTTCGTTTGTATTAAACTGAAAGGTAAGGACTACATTTTTTTTCTTTTTACTATCAGGACTAGTACCCTACATAGTGACCATGATGTGGTTCAGGACACTTGGTGTAACAGCTGAGGAGTTATTTTTATCATGGTGACCTCGGCAACAGTGCTGCCAGTAGTTATCAGGAGAAGGTGGCGTACTCTGGCTATTCTCAGAGACTGTGTAAGTCACCAGATGACATCATACACTTGCCCGTTTGTAGAGTCCTAAAGAAAGTGTGACGTCCTGTTGTCATGACAGCAAAATACCCCGAATCTAGTTCTAATCTAAACACAACACTGAACAGGTCGCACGTCGAGCGTCCTTCTTTTCCTGAATGGAGAAATCTATTGATCGTGGTGAAAATGAATATCAGATCTGATCGTATACAAAGATCTGGGGGTTCTTCAGGAGTCATATGGCGAAGTTCGTGCCATTTTGGGAAAATAAGATTAAAAACATCAACATGAGTTTTTTCGGTTAAGAAACATTTCTCAGTCCTGCCATTTCTCTCTCTCACACACACACACACAAACTTAAATCAGTATCACAGGTTTACCTGTACTGTAGCTTTGAGACAAAGAAGACGGTGCGAAGGTCCACGTGGAGAATTCATGTGCAGTCGCATCACGGCAATATTTAAATTTCTTTCATCTAACGGATGTTCTTCACTTTCTCAACCACTTATCAGCCGAACTGATTAATCCCACTAGGGTCATGGGGAGGCTGGAGCCCAGCTCAGCCTACTCTGTGTACACCCTGAACAGTTCGCCATTCCATTGCAGGGCAACACACACAGCCTCGCACACCTTGGGCCGATCTGGAACAGCCAGTTAGCCTGATGTGCATGTCATTGGACTGTGGAAGGAAACCGGAGTACTTGGAGGAAACCCATGCAAGCACAGAGAGAAGATGCGAACTCCAGGCAGAAATCCCCAAGACTGGAACCCAGGACCTTCTTGCCGTGAGGTACACGTGCTAACCTCTACGTCACCGTGCCACCCTGCCTCTAGATCATGGAAACTTTTTTGTTAAGCTGTTTCCTAATTTTTCTCGCTTGTGCGCATCTCGTGCATCTTCCACCGCCGTTTAGAGCCCCGTCTCGTCCGTACGTGGTAAAGATGGCGAGAGTGAAAAGTATGCTGCACTCAACATTTTTACCGAATGCGTAATCGGGATACTGTGTGGACATTCTTTGTGATGTGAACACGTTTATTCACTTGAAAGATCAAGTACAGGACTCGAGACAGCTCTAGAACCTCAAAGAACAATTTATCCTCAGCATTTACACAGTGTTTATAAAAGAGTCGAAGCAGCTGTAGTTGATTGAAGGGGTTTGATTTATATTCTTCCTTTAGGATGAAGACACACTCGAGGAGGTTTGTCAGCAGATTCTGAAACAGTGGAAGGACTGCTGCTCTCGAACCGCAGCCTCCGGCCTTCAGCCAGAGGGTAAGATGAAGCTTTTGGAACTTTAACCCGTGAGAGACGTTCAGAGACGGTTCACAATGCAGTATATTACGCTGTATATGGCAGCTCGAGGTATTTAAGTGGGGCAGCACGGTTGTGCAGTGGATAGCGCGTCCGCCTCACCGCAAGAAGGTCCTGGGTTCAGGGCTCGGCGAGGGCGTTTCTGTGTGGAGTTTTTTTTTTTTTTAATCTTCTCCCCGTACTTGTGCGGGTTTCCTCCGGGTACTCCAGTTTCCTCCCACAGTCCAAAGACATGTGCAGTTGTCTAACTGGCTGTTCCAAATTGCCCCTAGATTTCAGTGAGAGTGTGAATAGTTGTGTGTGATGGTCAGGCCAGCTGTTCAGGGTGTACCCCACCTTCCCCCAGTGTTGGCTGAGATAGGCTCCAGCCTCCCCGCAACCGTAGTAGGATTAAGTGTTTCGGCAGAATTGATGAATAAAAATTTCTGTCTCTCTAATAATTTCTGTTCATATTTGTTTCCAAAATAAGGCCACATGATGTGGAGGGAGAGGGGCGGGACAGATCGACAGACAAAATGTTGAAATGGTGGTTAAAAAGGAAATATGTGTAAAAACGATGATGTCATCTGATCTCTTTGTCCTAGACGAGCTTCAGGCCATCGCCAGTCTGATCGAGAAGCAGGCTCAGATTGTGGTCAAGCAGAAGGAAGTGTCCGAGGAGGCCAAGAAGAGGAAAGAGGCGCTGCTCGCCCAGTACGCAAACATCACGGACGAGGAAGAATATCCTTGTGCTCAGGGGAAGGAGAAAGTCTGATGGATGTTGTGTGAACGTGTAGAGTACAGCTGTAGTCTCTGCTGTTTCTTTGTTATGATTCTTAATGTTGACACTGAAGGGGAGGACGGCGATGGGGAGGAAACAGCAGGAGCCGTAGGAATCCCTGGAGATAAGTGTATCCTTTCCTCGCTCTTACAATCTGATCAGGTATCTGTTGTATTTTTTTTTTTTTCCCTCTGTATCGTGGATCACGTGTCAAAGGCTTCAGGCTTCACTTTAATTCCTGTATGTATTTATTTATTTATTTTCTATGCTATATTATTTTTGCAAGGGAAGTTTGGCTGTGGCACCAGGAGAGCAGTTGGGGGGTAGGTGCCTTGCTTCAGCTGTGAAGGTGAAGGAGAGGGAGGGATGAGGTCCTCCATCAGCTGCCACACATTTTTCCTGCCGGTTTGGGAATCAAACCAGCGACCTTTCAGTCCCAAACCAACTTCTCTGACCATAAGGTCACAGCTGCCAAAGTTCTAACTCCAAATATCAAAGGTTTCACATTTGTAGCACATGTGCGCGTGCACACACACACACACACACACACACACACACACACACACACACACACACACACAGCCCTAAATTTAAATTATTATGCAAATAAAATTATGTAATTTTGCCTCTACCATTAGGGGAAAAAAGGTTGTTGAGCTTAAAGAACCACACCACATGATGCATCCTAATTTTGTCCAATCAGATCGCACGAAGTGCTTATCACGCTCTCACTGCGTCTATCCCGTCCTCATAAATACCACGTCACGTGCTGCACTTTTTCATTCGTTCTGCAAGTTTTCTTGTGTCCACATCTACCGTGAACGAGTCAATGCCACGCTTGTACTTCAAATAATAAAGTTCCGACTTGGTTTTGGTTCCGCCGTTATTACAGCAGTGCCGTCGTTACATCGTCCTTAAGTTCTTACTGCGTCCTGATTCTACTACTACGTTTTGTTTTATCGTGTCCATGGAGACCATCCCACGCCCTTATTGGTTCCTACTGCGTTCCTGCTACATCATACAGCTTCTTACTGCATCCACCAAATTATTTTGAGGATGTAGTGGATATGACGTTGAGTTTAATGGGGGTCATAGTGGGTTATAGATCCCATATGAAACAAGAAGGGACTCCAAAGCAACAGCACAAAGTTTAGCTTTTCTTGTTCCTAGCTAGGGGTATCACCATCCATGTTGAGTATTTAAAGGGAAATCGAAGCCAAATTTAATAAAAGCTCCTCGTAAACATTTTGCACATCAATACGTGCTTTTGTTCTTACAAGCTTCTTCATGAAGAAAGAAAAAAAAACTGCATTGCACTGCGAAAAGCTGCACGATTCACACGAATGTGGCAGTAAATATGGTAGTTATTTGCATATGAATAATTGATGGGTTATACCATTCGTCCATGTAAATGAGTCGGCGTTTGTCTGATATGTAAACGTGAGTTCATATTATGTGTAGATGTGCCTGGTTTATTTCGTTCAGAAGTTAGTTTAATATCTGTATACTCTTATTTTTGCCGTTATCTTGCCTTATATGAACTGAAGGATTCGTGTCCTGTTCTTGATGTAAATCAAACTAGTAAATGAATTTTAGCAGATTGCAACTTTGAAAATGTAAGTAAAAACCACCTGATAATGAAAATATACATATGATGATATGACATACATATGATCTAATCCGCTGATTATGGTACTGATTTCTTATAATCCTAAAACCCTACCTTGAACGGTTGGAAACCTTTTACAGGCTATCTGTGCTGCACTAATTGCGTTAAAAATCCTTCACTGCTGACTTCAGCCCTGTTTAAGAACACCAACGTGGAAGAAGTGATGAACCGGCGCCGGCAGCAGCGCGAGCAGGCCAAGGACGACGCACAGAAGAAGAAGGAGCAGGACAAGATGCAGCGCGAGAAAGACAAACTCGCCAAGCAGGAGCGCAAAGAAAAGGAGAAGAAGCGCACACAAAAGGGCGAACGCAAGAGATAGACGAGGGATTCGGTGACGGACTGAAACGTAGACGTACCAGACACAAATGACGCCCCTTATGGACTGTGTTCTGGTGGAACATTTGGGCTTGGGGTTTATTTTTCATTTCTTTTTTTATTAATAGGGTTTCAGATCCCCTTAGCACCGCTCCTTTAGCCCGCCGTACTTCCTTTTTTTAAAGGATGCCATAATGTACTTCTGTACGTAGTGTAGCTTGAGACAACTTGAGAACTCTACTACTGCATGTAATTACATAATCCGGGAAAAAGAAACGTGACACTTTACATTCTCAGCCTCATCCAGTGTGTCTGTTTAAGTATAGACTAATAAATAGTCACTAATTAGTAAATATCAATAAAAACGACTCATTGGGGTGAGACAGGCTGGAAATAAAGTCTCACAGAAACTGTTCTTGTTGGGTCTCGGTCAACTTTTCCATCACTGGAGTACAACACAGTAAAGAACGAGTGGGGAAAAAGAGATGTGGTTTTTAATTATATTTATATTTTTCTTTCTTTGTCTGTCTTTTGCTTTTCCCCCTTAGTCCATGGAATCATGGTGATGTGGTTATCTGTTGTATGCGATAGGTACAATACCTAAAATTCCTTTAAGAGGCTTTTTAAATAGTGAGTGTACCAAAATCCTTTTTTTTTTTTTTTTGGCTTTGTGTTGGCTTTTTTTTGTGTTATGTACCAATTACAGTATGACCTTTATGACACGACGACGTGCTGCACATTGTCCAGGTTTGGAGTTAGATGTTATGTTCTCAAACACGCAACACCACCTTCCCAAATCCTTCCTACCCCCGTCAAAGCCCTTTTCTCAAACCTTCCCTATCCTTCCTTAAACAACCCCAACACACACACACACAAAACCACAAAGCCCTTTTCTCAAACCCTCCCTATCCTTCGGAGCACCTTTCTTAAACCCCCCCATCCACCCCATGAAGCCCTTTTCTCAACCCCCCCCCCCCCAAACCACAGAGCTCTTTTATCAACCCCCCCCACAGAACCCTGTTCTCATCCCCACCCAAGCTCCGCTGTCATGTCATATAAACAACGCGTAAACTCCAGAAGACTTTGCCGTCAGTAAACTGTGTAAAGCCTCGTGACCGTTACAGAGCACTGACACCCCAGACTACTTCCATAAACACGAAATAAACTTCTCCCAACAGACACGTTATCACGTTAACAATTAGGGTGTTTTTTTTCTTCTCTCTCTCTCTCTTTTTCAAACATTTCTTTTCATCTGTTTAGCATGAGTCCAGGGCTGTGTTTGAAGCTCGGTGCTGGATTTCACTCTTACACGCTACTCATTTACTGATCTTGATGGAAACGTAGTATGCAATGTAGTACAGGAGTTACCCAGGTCAACGTCCTGTATAGATCCAGAGCACACTTCACTGGCAGCAGTGTCCCATAATGCAACAGCGATTTTTAACTTGCCGAAAAAGACATGAGGAAACAGCTGAAGTGGTTTGAGCTGTAGCTCAGAATATAAATGTGAAATTATTAATAAATAAATATATAGTATCAGTTGCATATTTTGTTGATTTTATTAGTTTTCATGGTTTTTTTTACAGAACACATACCCCACCTGATCACTAACTATCCTTACTAGCTCTCTAATGTAACTGAAGCACGTGCTACATGTTACGTTAGTGAAGTCCTTAGCTAGCATTCTGTAGCAATAGCCAGATTTTCTAGCATAACTGATAACGAATACTGGCTATCTAGCACACTGATGGAACCGAACGTCTTGCTTACTAGCCTTGCCAGATCGCACTGGACAGGAAGTTCATTCATTCATATGGTTACAGGCAGCCTACTTCAGCCGACTCAGGGCGAAGGCAGGGTACACCCTGAACAGCTCAGGAACAGGGCCAACACACATATTTACGGAATTTGCCGGGCGCCCTTATCCAGAGTGACCTGCGTTTATAATTTATACACCTGAGCACTGGAGGGTAAAGGGCCTTGCTCAGGGGCCCAACAGTGGCAGCTTGATGGTACTGTGACTTGAACCCCTGACCTCCTCATCAGTAACCCAGAGCCTTAACCACTGAGCCACCACTGGCTCACACTCACACCTAGGGGCAACCTGGAACAGCCATTTAGCCTAATGTGCCTATCTTTGGACTGTGGGAGGAAACCGGAGTACCTGGAGAAAAGATACGCAAGCACAGGGAGGACATGCCGATTCCACACAGAAACATTCTCGCCAGGACCTTCTTGCTGTGAGGCGGACATGCTAACCCCTGCGCCGCCTGGACAGGAAGTTGCTAACGAACGAGCAGACAAACAAACAATTAATCCCATGCTGATGAAAACAACTTCCTTGGTGGAGTTAAAAAATATTCCTACATTTCAAAGTGATTACCAGAGCTGGAAGTTTGACGCTACACCTGTCTTGCTTTACCCCAGAGTGTGTGTGTGTGTGTGTGTGTGTGTGTGTGTGTGTGTGTGTGTGTGTGCTCTGTTACAGCTGATACCTTTTGATAACAATAAAACAGTCGTTTATAAGCATCCTCTTGTATTTCTTTCTTTCTTTTTTTTATTCTACATTTTTTTGATTAATAACGAAAAAAAAACAGGAGGAATCAAACATTAATCGGATACAGAAACGTTAAAAATTGTCAGGAGAACAATGACAGTCCCTGGTACATCATTATCCGTTTTACGCAGAGGGTCATCGTTCTTCCCGGGACGTTCAGATGGGTTTCATATTCGATTAACTTCAAATCAACAGAAATCTGATTCAACAAGATTGTTAATACTGGAAGGAATCCGGAGACGTACGTCCTGACTGGTTTAGCACCAGAATACCGCTGGGTGAAAATAAAACTAAACGAAGTCTCAGAGAGGAAATGAATGACAGTTATTAAACCAGAGGCTGCAACGTAAACAGGTCGCAATAAATAAGTAAAATCCGAGTTATAAATATAGCATGAACTTGCAGGTCACGCCCAGGATCTTAGATTTCTCGAGAGCACGTTAAGATGAAAACGAATCCAGGATCCGTTGCTTTTACATCTGGTGCGTTTCGGGTTCCAGTAGGAGTGACTGCTCCTAAAATCTCACGTCAACGCTGATGATCTCGTTATTTTTCAAACTCGTTGACCTTTAAGGTTCTTTTCCAGTGATCACTTAACACATAAAACATCCCTGTTCTGCTCGTTCGCTGGATCTTGACCCGCGCTAACTCATCCGCTTCTGCCTCCAGCTCTTCTGATCCATCTTTTCCCTTTCTCTCTGTCTTTATGCGTTTAGTCCACAAGAGACATGTGGTGTCTCGAAATCCGCCGAGCACACGCACAGGAGCCCGCTGCGATACTTTCCGCCCACTATCCTTTGGAAAAGTTGATGGTATTCTTATTCCATGGGGAATTCTTATTCAATGGGATTATTATTATTATTATTATTATTATTATTATTAAGACAGATAAATGGTACTGAACTGAGGATTTCATCTACTGCTCGGAACTGAGCCTACTGTATCACTACAGTCTAATAATTTACACAACAGCATTCACTCGCTCCGCCTAACACCTCACTGAGCATCTCACACACACACTGATAGAGAGAGAGAGAACCGACTGACTGGCAAAAAGCCACAGCGCTTTTTCAAGGGACGATCTGCTCGGAACCATCATGTGCTGAACCCGAAGACATGTCCCCCTCCTCTACGTCCTTGATGATGGCACTTTGTCTGGGCAGAGTCATCTGCAGAGCGCACCACAGAGCCGTACAAGACTTCCTGGTGCTCCTGCTCAGGTCCTTTAGTGCGGAGGCCAAAAGAAGGATATCTGAGAACAGACAATAATATACGATTAAAACGTACAGTAGGAATAAATACGTTGATTTTACTCTTTCGGTGATGGATCCCTTTTTAACAAACAAACTTTTGGCAGCGTTATTATTTATATCCACTGGTGTTTGTTCGGCAATTTTACTGCAGGCAAAATATCAGCAGTGCTCACTGCCGACCAAGACGTGTCGAAAATAATATACCTCCACTAGGCATCAGCGTCTCGTAGGGTTTATTACGCAATAATGATCAGCTTTGTTGTGTGTTATTCTGAACACATATTTGCGTGCAAGCAGGGATTGATAGTAACATTTCCTTTTCCTTGAGTTCTGTACGTCTGAACATGTTTTGAGTACCTGATAACGTTTTTCTTTTTTTTTTACTTTCATTCCATCCATTTCCCTCAAATTTAGTCATGGCCAGCTCCCTGTCACGTGACCACCGCCGACCAGGGGGGGACAAAAGCAAGCATGTGCCGCTTCCAATTTTTTTAAGTTGCTGCACACACATATTCAGGGACAGCATAACACACGTTGGAGGTAAAGCGCCTTCCACCCCTCACGAGGCGCCCATGATTGACATTTCCCACCCTCCCTCCACTGAGAGTCCAGCCAATCAGATTTCAAACTCATGATCTGCAGGTTGATAATTTCAACACAAGTATCTGTACGTTCTACTCCTTACGTTTGTGACCCAGAGTTGTTACTTCAGTTGCAATGCATTTTAGAGCTAATACTATTTTTAATTTCATCACTGTATATCGAATCTGGGAACCAAACACAAAAATACCCAAACCAAAAAAAAAAAAAAGAAATGGACATTGCATGCAGTAACGTCCTGCATTACACTAATGGCAGGACTGATTGGTCCCCCTCAAATATCTCTTCTTCTACATGAGCAAAGAATGCATGTACTGCAGGTAAATGTCTTAACTACCTCTGTCCTCTCTGAGATTGGCCACGCCCTGTCTCTGTCTACTGCTGCTGAGGAACTCGTCTTTGCGGCGTGCCTGAGTGATGTAGATGGCGTCTAGGTGCCTGTCCAGAGTCGAACCGATATTAGCATGGAGAGGAAAACTCCGCAAGCGCTCCATCTTCCCCAACAAGCTCAATACCTGAAGGCCACAGAGTTTCACGAGACCTTGTGATTTCTACATGATAAGGGTTTAATCTGTGAAATCAGGATTGTATACCATGAATCTACACTGAACAGTCGGGAGGAATTAAAAAACTGTCGAAGTCAAGACAGCATTAGGATCATATTGTTTTGAGCGCGTTAGTGGTGTGGTTAGCATGTCCGCCTTACAGCAAGAAGGTTGTGGGTTTGAGGCCCGGAGTTGTGGAGTTTGCATGTTCTCCCCATGCTTGTGTGGGTTTCCTCCCACGGTCCAAAGACATGCACAGTAGGCTAATTAGCGGTTCCAAATTGACCCTAGATGTGAATGGTGTGTGTGTGTGTGTGCGTGTGTGTAAATGATAAACTGGTGAGCTGTTCAGTGTGTACCCCGCCTTCACTCGGAGTCGGCCGAGATAGGCTCCAGCCTCCCTTGCGACCCTAATTAGGATTAAGTGGTTCAGCAATGAGATTAGCAGTGAATTAGTCTGGGCCACGCCCAACAGAGAGCATCCCTGCTGATTGGCTGAGAGGTAATGATGATTGACACTGGGCCCTCCAAGAGAAAACAAGAGGAGAGAATGAAAGAGAGCAAGAAAGCACAGGCACATGCACGTTAGCATCTATGCTAACATGCGTAACACTAATCATATCTTCTTCATATGACCAAATACACTCATGCACACACTCCCCAGCACATCTGAGTAGGTTTCATGGATGGGTAATATTTTGACACCCCAGAGGTAACAAATACCCCTACACGCCGCTACGCATTTGTCACTATCGTAGTTTGATTTGTGTGCTGACCTTGGCTTGCTCTCGAAACTGGTCCACTATTAGCTTGTCCACTCTGGTGGGGTTGGGGGGCAACTTGGGCACAGAGTTAGTGTTCATCACAGATACACACATGCCTGGGAAACTCTTCAGCAAAATAGCTTCTGTCTATCAAGCAATAAGAAGGGATTAAATAGAGAAAAAAAAAAAAAAAAGTCTAAACACAGGGGTTGTGTGATAATTAAAACAAGTTGTTTTCTTACGGATAGAAAAATATATGAATATTACAATCACATGGTAATTGCGATTCATTTTAAAATCATCCTCTCACACAACAGCATTTCCTGAGAAACGTACACTTACCTTCTTTCTCTCTTTCTCCAAAACTCTCCACTGTTCACTGCACTCCTCCAGGTAATAGTGCTGCTGGCTCATCGGGCTACTCTGAGTGTTGTTTTGGTTGGATGAATTCAAATTGGCGATAAACCCGGGAAAGGATCCGTCTCTTCCAGCTAGATTCGGCCCTATTACCTCCTGCAGGTAGGGGTTGAGGGTGGGGAATTCCACATCTGAACACCGTTCGTTCGGATCCACTACAGGTACTGAGCCGCTGTAGGTCATCTTGGATCGGGACGAGAACATAGGGCGAGGGTTCTTTCCAGAACTTCCCATTTGGTACATGCAAGGAAGCATCTGAGATGGTGTAGGTTTGGCGCCATTGTTGCTGGTCTGACCTGCGTACATATTGCCCAGGATCCCATATGGGTGCTGCAGGAGACCTTTTTTCTTGTCTACTTCTTTAGGAAAGCCTGCTGTGGATTTAGGTTTTAGACCAAAACGCAAAGAGGGGTGCGTGTCAGCTTGACAGCCTGTCGCTGATGGTGTCTGCAGCCTGCCCATCTCTGACTGTAGGTCAAAGTCTCCTCTGTCTACATTGCCTGCGATCTTCCCCACGCTGTCGAGACCCAAACACGTGCCCATGTGACCCATCCTCCCATCGTTCTGCCCCAAATCACTAAACATCCGAGGTACGGTCCTCTGCATCTGTTGCTGGGACAAAGCAGGGACAAACTCGGCCACAGACCGCGACATGAATTTTGCGGTCCCTTGTGGATCAGCGTTGATGCTTGTTTTGGGTGGAGGCTTGGTGTAACCGTGGTACAGGTTTGACTGCCCGTGGTGGTACTGATGGAGGCCGCTTTGCTGATTCCTTGCTTCTCTCTGGTACGCTTCTTTGCTTGGTTGAGTTGAAAGGTTGAAAGAGGGTGAGAAGGATTTCGGAAATTCGAAATAGTCGGACAACTGCTGGCCAAAATCAGCCAACTCCTTAGCAGCTATACTCCCAACATCACTACCCCTCCGCTCCCTTGTGATTTCTCTTTTAAGGCTCGCAATACGATCTTCAAATGCTGACACCCTTTGGCGAGGTAGAGCCTTCAAGTCAATCATGTCATCCTGAAGTTTCATGGCATTGCTCTGAACTGACTCCCTGTTATACATGCTCTCCTGTTCAGCCGTAAGAAGAGCCTCCAAGCTCACGGACAGCTTGCTGGCATCCTGCACAGAGAATGCTCTGTTCTTTTCAAATCTGGGACCACTCAATCCACAGAGATTTTGGTATGGGCTGAAGTAGGTGTCGTCCATTATGGCTGGAAGGTAGCGGTGGTCATTAAGGGTGTCCAAGCTCTCAGAGGTCTCATCACTGGTGCTGCAAAAGCTGCTGTCCTTGAAAGACAAGCCATGCTCTGATTTACTTGGTCTGCTCCTGGAGTAGTGGGACCTCACGGCATGTGAGATGTCAAGACCGGGAGGTGGTCTGGGTAAATTTAGGAAAGCCGGTGTGTACGGTTCACATTTGGAGTCTCCGTTGCAGCTGGAAAAGGACCAGGATGGGTCGGGAGCTTCGAACCCACCGAAATGCGGTAACACATCAGCGCTTTGATCAGAGTCTCTTTCTATTGGACGAGTATGGAGTTTGATACCGGGCTCAGGATCGTGCTGCATTACAGAACTGGACTGTACTTTTACCTCAGGATTAAGATACTGCAAGCTGTTCTCCTTCAGGGACAATGGGGACCACCCAGGCATAAGACTGGTAGACATTCTACTAAAATAAGTGTTTCTGTTAAACACCTATATTTAAAAAAATGCTTATTACTGTATAATCGTCACCATTAAAAACAACAGCAGGGGTTCCCAAACTCTGGGTCTCCTGACACCAGAATTGTTCAATCATTCCTTCTTTTGCCGAGCCGCTTAGGGTTGTGGGGTGGCTGGAGCCTATCTCAGCCAATAGTGGATGATGGCAGGGTACACCCTGAACAGTTAAACAGTCCAGTGCATGGCGTTACCATTCACAATCACACTTAGGGGCAATGTAGCAAAGCCAATTAGGCTAAATTGCTCTTAAATTATAAATCTGGAATTTAGAAAACCATAAGGTGGTCAAGGACTCAGGATCTCATAAAATTTCCTTTTGGGGTCATTTGACCAAGAATTTGGGAAACCCTTAAACTACAGTAATAAATAATATCAAGGACTTTATACAAGACTTTATCAAAACCTTGTAGAAATACTAACTCTTGAGAAAAGTATGAATCCGTCTGATCAACCTCTTCCAAGATGTTGGACACTAATCCGTAGAGATCAGCCTCACTCCCACAGTCGATGCCGTCTTTCAAATTCCTGTTAAGGTGTGGCATGTTTTAGCAACCCCCCCAATGTGACAATAAAAATCCTAACATCCACGTGCAAGTACCTGCTTTACTTGTACATAACACTGGTTGCATCCCAAAACTCAAGTACGTACTAACACTGATTAAGTAGAGAACTTCCTCTTTGGTGGTTCAGAAGCTTCAGCTGAATTATGGGATAACGTGCTGCATATCTAGTGTGGTATTTTTTTAGTGTGTCATCCGAGTAACCTTCAACCAATATAAAGTACATACCAAATATTCTGACATACAACGTACTGGGTTCCGCACACAAATATTATCCAAGTATGAGTTTTTCGATGCAGCCACTTATATATATATATATATATATATATATATATATATTTACACAAGTATAGGTCACTGCCATACTTTCTTTGGTAGCCATTTTTGATTGGCTGTTATTATAAGCATGTCATATAAAAGCAGTACATGGTTTTTACATGGGGCGTCACACGTGTGACTACAAGATTCCTGCAGAGCCTCGAGAAGTCGGTGTAGGTACTTCACTCTGGTAAGTGCCTGCTGCGGTTGAATGTGGCGTGGTTTAATGTGCTCAACGCTTGAGCAAGGTTAAGATTTCCTTTAAGTGACGCAAGACCTCTGGAAGGGTTTTTTTTTTACCATATCAGACACGTGTCCCATTTTGTAAATGCTTACACATTTATACAAGTTTGTATGATCTAGCTTTGCACTCTGTACAGGTTGATTACTTACAGCGTAATTATACTACATGTCTTTCTACATGGTGATTAGCTGAAACTTTCAAGTCATGTGGATATAACTCTCTAATTCATCGAAAATAATCAGATTTTTTTCATGTGGAGTGATTATAGCTGCTTTATAATGACCATTCATTGTTATGTAACATGTACTGATAAAATATATCTAAATATGCCTAAAATGCTGCATTTTTTAAATAATGAAGGACAATTAATTAATTAATTTTGTCTAAACAGTGTATAGGACCTGTTTTTGGGGGTGCTTTGGGAACAGTCCATCAGTTGATGAGGTTCATCCTGTGTTGCCCACGAATGGTACGGTAAAGTCGGCTGCTCGCAGAAGGAGAAATCTGGGGTAAACATCTCAGACAGGCTTCTTCCATCTTCACTGTAATCATTCTGTTTACGAGAACACAAACACAACTCGTTATCATCATCATCTTTTTCTTCTTCTTCCGCTTGGTCATCAGGTTACAATTAATATAAATGTATTTTGTAAACTTAATTTATCAGTAATTATTAATAAAAGTAATGGGACTGTAGGGGGTTAAATGTTTGTCACCTGAAACTTGTATGGGGAGTAGCAGGAGTCTGATCCCCCAGTATGAAACAGATTGAACGGCATCGTCGTTCCGTTTGCATCTACACTGATTTTACTCTTTGCTGCATTATTTACCTACAATCAGATATAAACAATAATAATTTTATGAATTTTATACGTTGACTGCCCTGATATACATGGCTTTGGTTATGTGAGAAATATTTCATACCATGGAATGTCTAATGTTCTGTCTAGATTTTGCTTGTGATGTACAGCACTTTGTTTTCAGCTATGGTCGTGTGAAAGTGCTATTTAAATAAAGTTGGCATGGTTTGGTACAGAGTGTGGAAAAAAAAAACGATCTTATCGTTTTCACGCTTACTTAACTCCAAATATGAGGAACTTTATATATAGCGTCAGTTTAATATTACATCATAATCCTGATCACCAACGACCAATCACTGAGCATCGCAGTTTCCTCCACCTTCTTTTTTTTGTTGCTTCACTTTAATGTTTCTTCTTGGAAATATTTCTAAGCAATCCTACATGGATTTTTTTTAATCAGTGTTCTCGAGAGAAAGAATACCATAACAATAATTTATTAAGAACTAAATGTTTACTGTGATGTTGTGACTGAAGATGGCTTCTGTCTATAAGAAGTACGTCATTATCTATCATTTTCCTAATGATTAAATATGGAACCAAGAAGGGGATATTCATTCATTCATTAATTCCTATCTCAGCCGACTCTGGTCGAAGGCAGGGTACACCCTGAACAGCTCGCCAGTCCATCACATTTACACTCACACCTCGTGGCAAATCAGGAACAGCCATTAACCTAATGTGCATGTCTTTGGACGGTGGGAAGAAACCGGGGCACCCGGTGGAAACCCATGCAAGCGCCACCTCACACAGAAACGCTCTCGCCGAGCCGAGCCCGGGACTCAAACCCAGGACCTTTGTGCTGTTATTGTCTTCTGTTGTGATCGTCCTTCTTCAATCATTATTCATTCCTTTTCTGAAGCGCCCATCTCAGGGCAGAGTACACCCTGGACAGCTCGCCAGGCCGTCGCAGGGCAGAAACACGCTGACGGCTATGTGGCCTACTCTTGACGAAAATCAGCTCTCACCACAGACAGTGAGACACATGGCCGGCCTTTGATAACCCAGTTAGCTGGACTGGGGGGGTCGTTCTTCATATAACCCCCTTTTTTTAAATAATTAATATGCAAATACAGATTTGACGTCATCCACAGACTCCACTTTATACTGCTGTAGCTGCTTTAGTCGGACAGGATGAGCCACACCCTGACAAGACAGGGCGCCCTTTTCCTTTTTTCTATCTAAAAACTACTTTACTGATCAAGATATAATTAGGTTTCCTTGATAGATTTTACAAATAATTACAGCCTCTATAAAAACGAGTACTATTTCCATCATATCTAACGACTAACCAGTTTACTTTAGCATTCTGCTATGATAATAATATAAATATTAACACAGATTTATGAACATATTGCGAATAAAATCATCCAAAAACGATTGACAATGTTAGTCAGGACCTTAGCTGGGTTTCTGATGTGTGTTATGGCTGTTAGCCTTTAGGCCTGAGGGAAGGGAACGGTGAGACCCTGATTAGCATAATGCTAACAAACTGCCTCAGTAACATAAAATACATAAATAAATCATAAAAACGGTTAAATGTCACAAATTACGAAACCAAACGTCGTATTTACCCGAATACATACTCATTTCTGATGTTTTAATATTTCTTTTTACTTAATTCGCGGTGTTTTATGTGTAAAAGTGTAACTTCAGCTGACAGAACTTAAGCAAACTCAAGCTAAACTATAAAACGAGCTAGCTTTAATTAGCCACATTAGCGATTATTTATTTCTTACCTCCATCGCTAACAACAGCCAATTAAATTACTCGTCTCGGTGAAATGAGCTCTTTTACCGATTTCCTTACACGATTGTGAATTTGGGTTATTTCTTTTAATGTCAAGGCCAGCGGTTGAAGGCGATTATGGCACGTCTCGCGCTCGCCCGTTATTAAAAAGTGTTCCAGTGATCATCGATCCTCGCGAGCTTTTTACCCACGTCCATTACCTTGGGCCGAAGTATTCCCTGAATTCTGATTGGTCACTGGGAATCGGATTGTCCAATTATGATTTGCGTTGGGTAAAGGGGCGGGGATTGGCAACCGTGGGTGATTCAACGTCAGTGTTGTTCAATTCGAAACTGATGAAATGTTAGAATGAAGTGAATATTAAATAGAAAATAGTTAGTAATATATATATATATAAAATAAAATAAGCTTTAATTTATCAAAGTGAGGCCCTCGATGGCCTGGCGAGCTGTCGGCTGAGATGGGCTCCAGTGAGGATGAAGCGGCTCAGAAAAGGAAGAATGATGAAGGAAGAAGGACGATCACAACAGAAGACAATAAAACCGAGGGTGTGTTTATTATTATTATTATTATTATTATTATTATTATTATTATTATTATTATTATTATTAATATTATTATTATTATTATTATTATTATTATTATTAATATTATTATTATTATTATTATAACAGTAACAAATATAATAGGAATAAAGACAGCAACTATCATGGAAAGATGATTAGGTTAAATGGCCTAAAATAACGAATTAGTGCATTTTTCAGATGCCTTCAAGATTTGCCTTTAATTTATCTCTACGTCTTTTTCAGCTTCCAAAATAAATCGTTTAAAAAGCAGATAAAGCTGAAGTCCTTTATTTTAAAATCGCAAAAACTGATAAATATTAACAAACGTGGCACTGCCGACACAAAGCATAAAGAAGTTTCATAAAAATAACAATAACAACAAAGAAGCAAACAAAAACAGAAGTCTTGCATAATAACCAACCAACAGAAATCGAATTTACATCCTAAAATATGGCAGATATAATTTCATTTGCTTTTAATGAATCGCTGTACAGCATTTAAACAATTAAAAAAAAATATATGTTGTTTTAAGAATGAATTTATTTTAGTAGGCTGTTTTTTTTAGGAACATAATGGGGAAGAGGTTGTAAAAATTACAGTACATAACAAAATAATTATAAAAAGAAAAAAAAAAGAAAAGAAAAAGAAAAGAAAAAACAAACATTTTTCATGGCCTTTCTTGGATACTTTGATAATAAAGCTTATTATTTGTGCGTTTTTGTCAAGTCCTCATTTTTTGGCTGAACCAGCCATGTTTACAAAACACACAACTGTATATTTAAGGCAACACAATGCATTCCAGAGTATCATCACTGCAAACGTTTGATCTCTAACAAAAGTTTATATCTAATATAAAATAATTAGATGTAAATTGCATCATAAATCTCACTGACGAGGAAAGAAATGATCAGGAAAATCATAAAAATAATCAGGATGAACTTGAACTTGGATAAAGAAACAAAATACAGCATTTGTTCTCCAGGTGTGAAAATATTTTGTATATAGGAAACTGTTACAGACAGAACATTTCCACAAAACCTTGGGGGGGGGAGGGGGTGTCTCATTCTTGATTTAGATTTTTTTTTTAAAAATTGCAATCCATAATTTAAAATTACAAAGGAGAATTTTTTTTTTTTGGGGGGGGGACTTCTCTGGGTTCTTATTATTCTGATTATTAATGCTGACTGTACATTGTAACAGTGTGGTGTTTTAGGATTCACCCCCTGATGCTGAAGCTGAATTGCACTGAAGAAAGTATTACAGCGAGGAGTCACTGAATCGCTGTAAAAGTTTGCTCGTGAGTGCGGTGCTGTGCAGAGCCTGCAGTTTGTGATATTCCTCCTGAAGGGTGTAAAAGCTCGGCGGAAGAGGAGGAAGAGCGGCTGGAGGTGCGAGCTGGGGCCCGGGGTACGGAGCGCGTGAGGACTGGGGAGTGAGGGAGCGTGACGGGTGCGGGAGGTAACCTTTCAGGAGGGAGGACAGTGCAGGTAAAAGGCTGCCAACAGGTGAGACAAGAGCATGAGGAGCATGAGGAGGAGGAGGAGGAGGAGGAGGGGGTGAACGCTCGAGGTACAGCTCCAAAGCTTGGACAGGTAAAGCCGAAGCGTAAGATCCGTGCGGGAATCCCGGTTCTGACTCCTTGGTGTAGTAGCGGTGCCGCTTGAAGCGCTTCCTGCGCCGCAGGAAGCTGCCGTTTTCGAACATATCAGACGACATGGGGTCCAGGGTCCAGTAGTTGCCTTTTCCGGGATTGCCGGGCTCCCGTGGCATTTTTACGAAGCAGTCATTGAGCGACAGGTTGTGCCGGATGGAGTTCTGCCACGCCGGGAACTTCTCCCGGTAATAGGCGAAGCGGCGGCTGATGAACTCGCAGATCTCGCTGAGGGTCAGGCGCTTGCGGGGGCTCTGCAGGATCGCCATGGTGATGAGCGCGATGTACGAGTACGGAGGTTTTACGCACGCGACACCGGACGCGTCGCCGCGCGTATTCAAGTCATCGCCCGGATCCTTCGCGACGGTCCTGCTACAGCCATTCCTCAACGCCTGAACCTGAGCATCCTTCTCCTGCTCTCCAACAACGTCGATGTCGGGCTCCTCCATGGAGCTTTTATCCAAAATCATAATCCCGCAATAAAAGAGGGGAAACTCGCGCGTCACAGCTGCATCACAGCCTCAGCTCCGAGCTGCACTAAAGGTCGCATCCATGCAACAAAAACAGCTTTAAACAAACACGTCGTGCTTTAATTCCCATCCAAGAATGAGTGTGTTCCCGTCGCGTCTTTCATGTCTCACAAAGATAAATGTTTATTTTGATTGTGATAACGATCACAAGAGGAGGGGCATTTCGTTTAGTCCTGTAGGTGAAAGCACAGAGGAAGAAAGGAAAAACATCATCAAGAGTTTTTTCCTCTCATGTAACTCTATCCATTAGTAGATGAGAAAGAGGTGATGTCATTTTTTTTTCTTTGAGAAGAGACCAGACTTCATACCAAAAATAGGCTACACCAACCCACTCAGGCCACTGATGGAAATAGGGGTTTAAAAACTAATTAATTAGTCTTAATATTTCAGCAATACCTATATATATATATATAAAGAAGTTTTGTATGCTTTTATAATTTAAACACAAAATCATTATTGAATACAAACACTTAGTCTTATTTATCAAATCTGTATATGGTTTGTGTGAGTGTTTACTCCAGAAATGTGGAGTTCATGAAAATCCTCTTACCTGGAAAAATATATAATATTCTCTCCCTGCTTCATGCTCATTAGGTGATTACATAATCATAAAATGTAGATGATTGAAATACGGTCTATAATTATATAGATGATCCATCATTTGATTAGATTGCACCCTCTCTTATAATACAGAATTAATCCCACTGTTGAGTTTAGATTGCTTGTTTGGATTGCAATGACAGCATTTAGCAGATCTAATCTACAGTAGTGGATACTGATAGAAGTGCTTTGTAATCTCTATCAAAAACACACTCAATTAAGTTCATTAGGAGAGGGATGGAGAAAGTTGGGTTTTTTTTGACAATCAGCCATTCTCTAGGCTGTTTTGTGTGTGTGTGTGTGTTTTAGTGCTTTGAATTTGACAGGTGATCAACAATGGCTGATTGACCCATTGTTGGTTCATGACCCCTAATTCGTGAGCCTTTGCTTGAACAAAATGGTTGTATGTATTAAAAAATCTGTCACATTAAACCCATATTATTATTATTATTATTATTATTATTATTATTATTATTATTTTTATTGATAATAATAATAATAATAATAATAATAATAATAATAATAATAATAATAATAACTTTTTATTTACTTCAGTGAGGCTTGGGGTTCTTGGGGTCTGAGGTGCAGGCAGACTAGTAAAACACTTCCCCCTAGTGTTGATGTTGTGTTCATACTGCCATTTGTTACCAAATAATATGTTTACACCATTAAACAGTAATGCTGAGTTGTACTACTACAACAACTACTACTACTACTACTACTACTACTACTACTAATAATAATAATTATTATTATTAATATTGTCATATTTTATAATAATTTTTATTATAATTATATTATAATATTATTACAACTCACCATTACTGTTTTAATATTATTATTTTCATTATTATTACTGAGAGCAACAGTGGCCAAATGGTTAGTAAAAAATGGTTATTTAAATAATGGTTAGTTTTAAAAATCATTCAGCTGCACCGG
>JAQMYF010000003.1:5116212-5130673 GCA_030014195.1 Neosilurus mollespiculum | reverse complement strand
GGGGGGTTTAGGATTCAGCGGTTCAGAGAATAAATGAACATCAAAGTGACCGCGTCGGAGACACGTGATTAATGACTAGAAATAAAAGAATCCTATTCAAAATCGCCAGGATTTCGTGTTGAGGTTCTATTATTATCATTTTTATTATTATGATTATTATTATCATTATCATTATATTATTATTATTAGTGTTATTGTTATTATTATTATTGTTGTTGTTGTTATTATTATTATCATTATTATTATTATTATCATTATTATTATTATTATCATCATTATTATTATTATGATTATTATTATCATTATCATTATATTATTATTATTAGTGTTATTATTATTATCATTATTATTATTATTATTATTATCATCATCATTATTATTATTATCATTATTATTATCATTATCATTATTATAATTAATGTTATTATTATTATTATTATTATATTATTATTATCATTATTTTTATTATTATTATTATTATTATTGATGTTGTTATTGTTATTATCATTATTATTATTATTATTATCATTATCATTATCATTATATTATTATTATCATTATTATTATTATTATTATCATTATTATTATATGATTAAGATGAGATGAGATGAGATTATTATTATTATCATTATTATTATTATCATTATCATTATTGTAATTAATGTTATTATTATTATTATCATTATTATTATTATTATGAGTTCAATACCACTAGGTGGCAGTGTTTAGACAGCTACATAGATGGACAGATAAACCTGTTAAGCTATTTGTTGTTATACATTTTATTTATTATACATTCATTGTTGCACTTGTTTAATTTCCTGATCTTCTCCTTCTTCTCCTTCTTCTCCTTCTTTTTCTTCTACCTTATCTGTTTCTTCTATTAGTAGCTGTGTTTACTTTATTCATATTTTTAAATAGTTTGATTGATTGGTGGTTGTACGTATATAAGAATGACTTATTAGCTAATTTCTAATTAATTATTACTTTTTATTATTATTATTATTATTATTATTATTATTATTTTGTTTTTGAACGCTTTAGTATTTGTAACATTGATAAAACTGTCCCTTTGTAATAATAAAATACCTTGAATTGAGATAGATAGATAAATAAATTGATTTATTGAGTGATTGATAAATAATATATTATATATTTTATATTATTTAATTATTATAGATATATTTGAATCACTTAATTTTAGATATTGTGATTTAGTATATTCTACATTGGAACAGCACACATGGACTGGTTTGCTTTCGTGAGATAATAAGCAATTATTCAACAAGCAGACGTATGATATAAAGAAATGAGAGTGTGAACGGTTATGTGTGTTGGTTATTTGTGTGTTGGTGTGTTGGAGAGAGAGAGAGAGAGAGAGAGAGAGAAAGTAATTTGTAATAATATTCAATAAACTGCTGATGAATATGGGAATTTTTTTTAATTTTTTTATAATTTTAAGCAAAACCATATTGCGTGTGTGTGCGTGTGTGTGTGTGTGTGTGTGTGTGTGTGTGTGGTTCCTCAGAAATCCACTGGACGGCAGCTCTGTTTAACTGAAGGAGTCTTGGAAGAGTGACTGTTTCAACCACCCTAAATCCCTCCTCCTGGTCCTATCACAGCGAGACAGCGTGGAGAGCGAAGGGGGGGCATGAAACCGTCCAATGGGACAAAGAGTGGGGAGAGAGAAGTCAGACAGTCAGCGCGCGCAGCAACACGTTTCTACTGGATCTGGAAGTTTTGTCGGGGAAGTTTGTGTGTGTGTTTGTGTGTGTGTGTCCCGGATGGTTTGAGGATCAGAAAAGAATGTGTCGTTCCTGAACCTAAACCTCGGCTTTGAGCAGACATCTACCACAGAGACGTTCGCAGTTCAAGCTGAGACTCCTGAGCCGGAACAATGAACAGTGGTAGGAGCTCGGCTGCCTTCCTGACCTTACTGCTGTCCTCCTGCCTGGTCTCGGTGTCCGGTCAGTACCAAGGGGATCATGGGATTGCCGTACCCGATCACGGGTTCTGTCAGCCGATCACGATCCCGCTCTGCACAGACATCGCGTACAACCAAACCATCATGCCGAACTTGGTGGGACACTACAACCAAGAAGACGCCGGCTTAGAGGTCCACCAGTTTTATCCGCTGGTGAAGGTACAGTGTTCTCCAGAACTTAAGTTCTTTCTCTGCTCCATGTATGCGCCCGTCTGCACCGTCTTAGAAAAAGCCATCCCTCCTTGCCGGTCTATCTGTGAAAGAGCCAAGCACGGCTGCGAGGCGCTGATGAACAAGTTTGGCTTTCAGTGGCCCGAGCGCCTGAGGTGCGAGAACTTCCCCGTGTTGGGAGACGGTCTGATATGTGTCGGGCAGAACGAATCGGCGGCCACCGTCGCGCCCCCACATGTGCCCCCGGTAGGCACGCCGAAGGTCCATATCTATTCCACGCCGGATAGGCCGTTCCGCTGCCCGCCGACACTCAAGGTCCCGTCGTACCTTAACTACAAGTTCCTCGGGGAGGTGGACTGCGGCGCTCCGTGCGAGTCGTCCAGGACTCATGGAGCCTACATGTTCTTCACCGACCAGGAGATTGAATTCGCTCGGGTTTGGATTCTCGTCTGGTCGTGCTTATGCTGTGCGTCCACACTGTTCACTGTGACGACGTATCTAGTGGACATGCAGCGTTTTAAGTACCCCGAGCGCCCCATCATTTTCTTGTCGGGCTGCTACACCATGGTGTCCATCGCGTACATCACTGGCTATTTCCTCGGAGACAAAGTGGCGTGCAACGCAAGCTTCGAAGGCAGCTATAAAACGATAGTCCAAGGTACAAAAAGGGAGGGGTGCACCATCCTGTTCATGATGCTGTATTTCTTCAGCATGGCGTCCTCTATATGGTGGGTCGTGCTGTCCTTGACCTGGTTCCTCGCTGCAGGGATGAAGTGGGGACATGAGGCCATCGAGGCCAACTCGCAGTACTTCCACCTGGCAGCATGGGCCGTGCCGGCGGTGAAGACCATCAGCATCCTGGCAATGGGGCAGATCGACGGCGATGTTCTGAGCGGTGTCTGCTTCGTAGGCCTGAGTAACATTGACCCTCTGCGGGGCTTCGTCTTGGCGCCACTCTTCATCTACCTCTTCATCGGTACGTCGTTCCTGCTGGCGGGATTCGTGTCTCTGTTCCGCATCCGTACCATCATGAAGCACGACGGAACCAAGACGGAAAAGCTGGAGCGACTCATGGTGCGCATCGGCGTCTTCTCGGTGCTGTATACGGTGCCGGCTACCATCGTCATCGCCTGCTTCTTCTACGAGCAGGCCTTTCGCGAGCACTGGGAACGCAGCTGGATCAGCACACACTGCAAGACCCTGGCGATCCCGTGTCCCATGGAATCTGTGCCACGCATGACCCCTGACTTCACCGTCTACATGATCAAATACCTCATGACCCTCATCGTCGGCATCACGTCTGGCTTCTGGATCTGGTCCGGAAAAACGCTACACTCGTGGAAGAAGTTCTATACGCGGCTGACTAGCGGGAAACACGGCGAGACCATGGTGTAGAGGGCAAAAGAAAGGACTTCGGATCCTTCTACACGCGCACACACAAGGACACAGCCAGGAAATGTTACTTCCTTTTTTTTTTCTTTCGGAGACGTTAATGACTGAATGAATTTTTTATACGCAAAGGAACTCGTTTGTCTGTGTTTATCATCAGTATTGGTCATTACGGACGGTTACTGTTGAATATCGTATGTCATTTTTAAAAATTTGAGAAATGAGAAGATTAGAAGTGTTGGTTTTTATTGTTGTTGTTCGTTTGTTTGTTTGTTTGTTATGTCATGCAGACGCAAGATAAATGAAAAATGTTCCTAATGATTGCCAAAAGGAAAAAAACCACATACACACAAACAAATGTGGCCATTTCCATGCCACGTGCTGAGAGACTTCTTGCTCTTCCTCCTCAACTCTTAAAGCAAGAGTACGATACCAGCAGGGAATCCAGCAAGCGGCGGTGAAGGGACGTGAACCGCGGGGAAGGAGGAGCAGAAGGAGGAGGAGGAGGAGGAGGAGGAGGACATTGGCCTTTTGGAACGTGGAATACTGTGTTTAAGATGTGCCTTAAAGTGCTGTAAATAATATTTGTATAAAATATAAATATATGAATATAATTATAGATTTGTATTTAAACAGCTGAGTTGTTATTATTGTTGTTGTTGTTGTTGTTGTTGTCGTTAAAGCACGTCCGCCTCACTGCAGGGTTCGATTCCCGGGCTCGGGTGTTTCTGTGTGGCGTTTGCATTAACTTTCCGTGCTTGTATTGGTTTCCTCTGGGTACTCCGGTTTCCTCCCCCAGCCCAAAGACATGGACACCCAGTAAGCTAATTGGCTGTGTAATTAAATGGTTGTGTGAGTGTCGGTCCTGCGATGGTCTGGCAAACTGTCCAGGGTGCACCCCGCCCTCGCCCAGAGTCGGCTGAGATGGGCGCCAGCCTCCCCGCGACCCGAATTAGGATTACAAACTGAACGGATGATTGAATGGATTGTTGTTGGAGCTCGTCCGCCGCATGGCGAGAAGGTATCGGTGTCAGCGAGAGTGTCTCTGTGTGGGGTCTGCATGTTCTCCCCGTGCTTGCATTGGTTTCCTCTGGGTACTCCAGTTTCCTCCCACAGTACAAAGGAGGCTAACTGGCTGTTCCAAATCACCCCCGGTGCGAGTGTGAATGGTTGTGCGAGTGTTAGTCCTGGTGAACTGCTCAGGGTGTACCCAACCTTTTGGTGTCCGCTGAGATAGGCTTCAGCCTCCCTGTATATTAATTCTGGTATTATATTATAATCCCCGTGACCCTAGTAAGACTGAGCGGTTCAGCAAATGAGTGAGTGAGTGAGTGTTTTCGAACTCAGTCTGTCTCTATCGCGGTCTGTTGCACACACACACACACACACACACACGCACAGATTCGCCCTTGCGTGCGTCACTCGGACAGCTCTGTAATCACGTTTCTCCCTCCCGTGTCCAGCCAGAAAGCTGTTCCTTACAACAGAACGCACCCTCAGCTCGGCCCCTAACTGTTTTCCTCCTTCTCCGTATCCGTATCTCCTCTCTCTTTATTAGAGATGACGCAGAGACTTAAGAGGAGACTTATGAATGGACATTTGCGTCCAGCGAGTTTGAGTGTATGCAGGAGTGTGTGTGTGTTTGGGGGGGGGGCGTTAGACGACGGGCGTGAAGGGGGTGTTGTAACAGGCTTTAATTTGTTTGTAGGGTGTGAAGGAAAACGCTCATGACAAGCAAATGGGTCTCACATGACGTGGACAAGCAGGGGATTTTGGGACGAGAGCAAAAGAAAAAAAAAAAAGAGGAACACATGACAGCTGGACTGTGTGTGTGTGTGTGTGTGTGTGTGTGTGTGTGTGCATATTTTTTGCCTGTCTTTGTCCTTCGTTTTTCAAGCTTCGTGGAATGAGATGCTGAAACCTGAGAACGTGACACGATGAGAACATTGTGGCGGTGCGTGAAGTTCTCGTCTCTCTGTATGACTTTCACCTCGGAGTCCTTATTTACCGCGTAAATGTTGATCAGGTGCCTGTTTCAGTGACCCGACTTACTTTGTCTCCACTGGCAACTATTAATCCCGGCATTCTTTCAGACCTGTGTGTGTGTGTGTGTGTGTGTGTGTGTGTGTGTGTGTGTAAGCTCATATTTCCAGTCTAATGCATGCCCTTGAGGCAGTCAATTTCACGCTCAGTCCCTCACACAATAGCAGCATTCTGTCGTTACCTTACATTTTGTGCACTTAGCATCCAAAACATACCAAAACTTGGCTGGTGGTTCAGGGTGTTGTGTCTGTCTGGGTCTAAATGCATTTATAACGCATTTTTTATTTTATTAAGAAAAAAAAAAAAAACCCCAGTCTGGGTTGCGTAAGCAGGGGTTGTAGACTATTTTCAGTAAAAGTCTCGTTATGTTTTCTCAGGGCGGTGGTGTTGACTGTGGTGTGGTCTTGTTCCGCCTTGCTCTGGATTCCCTTCACTCACAGGGAGACGAGTGTACAAGAGATAGATCTCGTGTCTTTTAGCGCCGATCTGATTTCGATAATGGCTGCGGGAGGGTGTGGTGCAGCCGGCAACCTACACGACAGAGCTTTAATTAGATACAGTGTGGAACAATGCAGTGGCGTTAAGTCGTTTATAGCCGTACCGCAGTCTTGCTCAGAATAACATCACCAGGCGCTGAGTCGTCTCGCTTGTGGAGCCGTAGTTGCAAAGCCGAGTTTTAAAACAGGGCGGCACGGGGGCGTAGTGGTTAGCACGTCCGCCTCACAGCAAGAAGGTTTGAGTCCCGGGCTCGGCGAGGGCGTTTCGGTGTGGAGTTTGCAGGTTCTCCTTGTGCTTGTCAGGGTTTCCTCCGGGTACTCCAGTTTTCTCCCATAGTCCAAAAGACTAATGCATATTAGGCTAGCTAGCTGTTCCAAATTGCACATAAGTGTGAGTGTGAATCATTGTGTCTGTGTGTGTGTGTGTGTGTGTGTTGGCCCTGCGATGGTCCGGCAACCTGTACAGGGTGTAGCCCACCTTTGCCCAGTGTCGGCTGAGATAGGCTCCAGCCTCCCCACAGCCCTGATAGGGTTAAGCGGTTCAGTAAATGAGTGAGTGTGTGAACTACTCGCCAGTATATCTTTTTCTAGAAATATCTTTCCAGTATATTTACTTTTGAAATATCTAACCATACATACATATATATAAAGAGAGAGAGAGTTAACATGAACCAGTATGGTCATTCACTCACTCCATGTTTGCCAAGCCACTTAACCCTACAAGGGTCATGAGGAGGCTGGAACCTATCTCAGCCGACACTGGGTAAAAGGGGGGTGTAGCCTGAACAGCTTGCCATCATAATCCTATATTTAGATTATTATAATCATTAAACAGGGCGGAACGGTGGCGTAGTGGTTAGCGCGATCAGTTCACAGCAAGACGGTCCAGGGTTCGAATTCTGGGCTCGGCAAGGGCGTTTCTGGGTGCAGTCTGCCTGTTCTCCCCGTGCTTCCTCCGTGTCTCCTCCGGATACTCCGGTTTTAGTGAGTGAGAGGAATCATTATTAGGAAATGCAAGATGCATTCATTCATTTTGTAAGCCGCTTAATCCTAATTAGGGTCGCGGGAAGGCTGGCGCCCATCTCAGCCGACTGTGGGCTAGGGCGGGGTTCACCCTGAACAGCTCGCCAGTCTATTACAGGGAAACACAAACACACACACAACCATTCACACTCAAACTCACACCTGGGGTGATTTGGAAGAGCCAGTTAGCCTACCGTGCACATTTTTGGACTGTGGGAGGAAACCAGGGTACCCAGAGGAAACCCACGCAAGCACAGGGAGGACATGCAGACTCCACACAGACACGCCCCGAGCCTGGGACTCGAACCCAGGACCTTCTTGCTGTGAGGCGGACGCGCTAACCACGGAAATGCAAGATACATTTATTTTTATCCGAGGTATTTATATCCAAGGTTGCTAAGCAGCGATGTCTTGCCGTGTACTCGGTTTTTGTGGGCAGCTCTATATAATGTGTCACAGCGATGTGCCAGCAAACTAGCCTACAGTTTTGCTTAACGAAATCTATCGATTTACATTGTTACCAGCCCTCATTCTCCCATATACTGCAGTCATTTGCATCGTGCAAATAGCACAGCGCCATTATTTCAAGCTGCCTTCAGTACTAATACTGTGTACTGATTAAAAAAACAATCAGTGCGCTCGTTAAGTACGCGTGACACGTACTGTATATACTGCAGGGATTAGGTGCCTTGTTCAAGGTCACTTCAGCCATGAAGGTGGTGGAAGAGAAAGGTGCAGCTCACATCCCCCGCCACCCCCCATTTTCCCTTCCGGTTCGGACATTGAACCAGCGACCTTCCAGTCCCAAACCCACTTCTCTAGCCATTAGGCCATGGCTGCCTGCAAGGCGTAAGGCGTTCCTGCTGTAAGACAGAAAAGTAAGGTTTGGTCATTTGTTTAGGTCTTGGGTTTGGACTCGCGGTGTTTCTGCGTGAGTTTGCATGTTCTCCCCGTGCTTGCGTGGGTTTTCTCTGGGTACTCCGGTTTTCTCGTACAGTCCAAAAACATGCACAGTAGGCTAATTGGTGGTTTCAAATCGCCCCTAGGTGTAAGACTGAGTTTGAATGGTTGTATATGTTTCAGCCCTACAATGGTCTGGCGAGCTGTCCAGGGTGTACCCCGCCTTCGACCCAGAGTCGGCTGAGATGGGCGCCCGCCTCCCCGCGACACTAATTAGGATTAAGCGGTTCAGAAAATGAACGGATGAATGGTACTTTGTTTCTTTATAATATTTATATTCTTAATACATATAATTATACAGTATAGTATATACTTCCGTACATTTAGTACATAAACGCCGTGGTGTCGGTGTGTAAACAAGTCGTAAAAGCTACCAGATTAGCAAATAAACTGAAGCGTTTCTCTTCCATCAGCTGTTCAAGCAAGTTTTCCCTGCATACTTTGTGTCGTTAATTCTACCACTCCCTAAAGTCTTACACATAACAAACAAGGGCCTCGTTTCAATAATCTAGGACGAAGTTTATATGCTGTATGTCTTTGACCATTTTTTTTTTCATCTGACTGTGAAAAGTCCAAGAAAGAAAAAGTAATTGCTGTAATTAAAACATGCCTGTCTGTAATCGTTCCCTGATCCTCATTAGGATTTTAAGAGCAGATGGTGCTTCAGTACAAACAATGAGGTGTGTACATTTTTTTCCTTTCCTGTTTAGCCCGTGGCACTAATACTCATTAAACTGGAGTAAAACATGAATGAGGAAGTCGAACAAATAAGTCTCTATTATATTTTTATTCATCAGTATGAATGCTCGCAAAGAAATGTTGGTAAACCGGATACATGCATCTGTTCGCTTTTCTACTGCGGCAACTGCCGTGAAATGCATAACTTGTGCATGACAACACACACACACACACACACACACACACACACACACACACACACTATGCTTGCTAGGACTTATCAGTGCTATGCTACACCAAAACCCACCCCCAACCTTAACCTCAGTAACCAACAGATTATAAAACCTAAATATATAATGACGCTTAATCCTACTGTGGGGTCGGTGGTGGAGTGGTTACAACGCTGGGCTCATGATCAAGAGGTCATGGGTTCAAATCCCCGTTAAACCCCCACCGTGCTAATACCCCGGGGCAGGGTCTTAACCACAAGTGTGCCTCTGTCCCCCCAGCAGTATGAATAGGTATCAGTCAAAGTATTGGGAAGGTAACCTGTAATGGACTAGTGTCCCATCCAGGAGGAGTTGATCTCCTAGTTGCTCCTTTCTAGGGAAACTGGGATAAACTCTGACCTGTTGAGCCAGTAGGCTCGGGGTTAAAAACCCAACAGACCTTAATCCTACTAGGGTCGCGGGCCGACACTGGCCAAAGGCGGGGTATACCCCGAACAGCTCACCAGACCACCGCAGGATCAACACACAGTTAGCATAACGCGCATGCCATTGCACTGTGAGAGGAAACCCGAGCACCCGGAGGAAACCCATGCAAGCACAGGGAGAACATGCACACTCCTCACAGAAACGCCCAGGCCTCGAAACCAGGACCTTCTTGCTGTGAGCTGGACGTGCTAACCACCTCGCCGCCCTATATAAAAGCGACAAACAACCAGAAAAAAATGTCAAGATAGATATCAGATCAAGATATCCCCAACAGGGCAATTTGACTGACACTAAAATATAAAAACGTGCCCACGTGTAGGCTATACCAAGAAGTCAGGACAATGAGGGACACATATTTTAAATGGTACTGCAGACTTCGAGAAAGTCCAGTGACGTCTGCGGAGGAGTGTTTTCGTGTCTGGTGAGCGTGCGGTACGGGTGCGGGGATTTGCTGTTTAAGAATAATCTCCGCAAACATCTAGTCAAGTACAGACACTCTCTCAGGCACGCAAAAACCACCGAAGGCTGGAATCTCCCTGGAAAAGAGAGAGAGAGAGAGAGAGAGAGAGAGAGAGAGAGAGAGAGAGAAGATGGTAATTTAATTCCTTTCTTGCTGAGGTTGTGACGTGAAAACCAGCAGAGGAGAAAGCAGATCCGCCCAACATCTTTAATTCCTCGCATGAGGTTTTATGGAGCGCACACACACACACACACACACACACACACACATGAAGGATACTTTTCTTTCTTTCCTGTTTCCTCTCCTTCTTTTTTTTTTTTTTTGGCTTGGGTACTTGAACGTATCGATTTCCTCTTTTAGTGCTTATATAAGTTTGTGAGAATGAAAAGAAGTCATTGTTACACGTTTGGTCGCTTCTCAAGTCCCGGAGTCGTGTAGATCTGTATCTGCTACGCTTCTTATTTTATCTCAGGATATGAATGAAAGTCAAAAGACGAAACTGTATGAGTTTTAGAAAAGCACTGACAAGTTATGCAGTGATGTTGGTTTTTTTTTTGTAAGGATTTTGGCTCCTTAAAACCATTTTTATCTGGCTTAAACTCTTTCCACTCCTTCACTGTCTCATTCTCTCCATTTGTCTTTCTTCTCCCTCCCCGTCTCCGCTCAGATGAAAGAAGGGAATGCGATGAATGAGTCAGCGGCCAAGTGCCGCGACTGCTGGCGTGTGTGTGTGTGTGTGTGTGTGTGTGTACAAGTAACAAGAACACCCGTACAAGGCCTGACTAGCCTTGGGGCCCACTTCCTGAACACGGTCCATGCTAGCAGCAGTGCCTGTTTGTCTTCTGTTCCAAAAAAAAAGAAGGGGAAGCATAACTGATTAAAAAAAGACGGTGAAACAGAGAACTGAAGACCAAAGAAGCAGAAGTTGGGATCTGGAATTGCAGGGAATATTTAGTACAGTCAAGTCGAGAAACGCGCTAGACAGCACATACAGAGAAATGTTTTTATTTTTATTCATTTTTTTAATTATATATATATATATAAATATATATACAAAGGTATTTTCCAGCTTTAACACTGAACTGTTTCTCGGCGTTCTTTTATGTGTTATTCCAGTAGGGAATAAAACACTTTAGAAGAGGGGTGGGGTTGGGGCCTCTGGGAAAATAATCAGTGACGGGGTTGGTGTGATGCGGCTTGGCGTGAAGTCAAGTTCATCACAGAGTCCTTTACTTCGTTCTGTCACTAAATAATGATGTCATTCCTTTTTTTTTTAATGAAACGTTATAAACTGCACACGTTTCTGCACTGACTTCTCTTTTTCTCTCTCTCGAAGTTAAGAAGACAACTTGGTAAATGGAAATTCTTGGTGGACACAGCCCTATATTCTGACAGCCCATTGGTCCGACAGTTACACCCCACTGGTCTGACAGAAATGAGTTTCCTTCAGAGGGTGTCTGGGCTCAGCCTTAGAGATGAGAGGGTGAGAAGCTCTGGGGGAAACTCGGGGTGGATCCACTGCTCCTCTGCATCGAAAGCCGAGTCAGCTGAGGTGGTTCGGGCATCTGATTAGAATGCATCCTGGTCTCCTCTCACTTTAGATGTGTTCCGGGAACATCCAACTGGGAAGGTTGCCCCTGAACTTGCTGGAGGAATTATATATCCCATCTGGTCTGGAGATGCCTCGGGATCCGTCAGGAGGAGCTGGAGGGTGTCGCTGGGGAGAGGGATGCCTGGGTTTCCCTTCAAGACCTTTTGCCTATGTGACCCAAACTTGGATAAATAGAAGATGGAGATGGATGGATGGATGGGTGGATTCACATTATCCTTAAGACCTCTTTGATACAAGGACAGAACTTATAGCTGAATCAATGACTGCAAGCTGCACAGTCCCTGAGGCAGCAAAGCAACCCAAACCATAACATCTTTTTATAAATCCATTGCCAGGCCCATAGGCATCGACAAGCCCTTTAGAACTTAGCGAGACACATTACAATAGCTAACACCAGACCCTAGATGCCAGGCTTACAATGCGACAGGTTCCACCTGCAAGAGGTTCTAATCAATGGCACCTAATCCAGAACCCTCGATTCAAATTCTGCAAAATTTTAAGTTGTGATAAATTTAAGGGTGTACTTACTTTTTTCATAAATCTGATCTGTTTTTTGCTTTCAAAAATAAATTTCTGATTTGTTTATGTGTCTTTTGCTGGAATCCATCACCTGTGCCTGGAGTCGCAGCCGGAACAGTGGTGTAGTGGATGTTTGCGGAGATTATTCTTAAAGAGCAAAACCCCGCACCCGTACCCGCACGCTCACCAGACACGAAAACACTCCTCCACAGACGTCACTGGACTTTCTCAAAGTCTGCAGTACCATTTAAAATATGTTTGTTTATTTTTGTAGCTTTTATATAGGGCGGCGATGTGGTTAGCACGTCCGCCTTTCAGGAAGAGGGTCCTGGATTCGAGTCCCATGAACAGTGAGGGCATTTCTGTGTGGAGTTTGCATGTTTTCCCCATGCTTGCATGGGTTTCCTCCAGGTACACCGGTTTCCTCCTACATTCCAAAGACATGCACATTAGGATAACTGGCAATAATGGATTGCCCCAGGTATGAGTGTGAATGACTGTGTGTGTGTGTGTGTGTGTTGGCCCCACAATGGACTGGTAAGCAGTTCAGGGTGTACCCTGGCTTTGCACACAGTTAGCTGGGATGGGCTTCAGTTTCCCCACAACCCTAATAAAGGAGAGGCGGTCTGGATAATAAATGAATGAATGATTTATTTTTTGGCAGACTGCTGTGGTGGATGCCCCTTGTGTTCCAGTACTTATGATAGGACAGGATGTGCCCATCACTCCATACTTTATGTTTAACAAAGAAAGTATATCATCCGTGTCTTTTTTTGCATCTCTCAGTGTGTGTATGTTTGTGTGTGTGTGTGTGGGAGGGGGGGCAGGCTTTTATGTACATTAAAGAATTATGAATAAATACATATTGGGGACCAGAATACTTATTTAACCAACATAGTATGGACCTTTTTGGAAAGTGAGGACATTTTGGCTGGTCCTCACTTCTTCAAAGGGCTCTTTGGGGGTTAAGACTTGGTTTTAGGGTTCAGGATAGAATTAGGTTTAGGTTAGGGTTGTGGTAAAGGTTGGGATTGGGCAGGAATGCATATCAGTGCCCATAAAGATACAAGAACAAGATTGTGTGTGTGTGTGTTGGGGGGGGCATTACTTTTAGAAAAAACAGTGCAATAATAAAAAACTCCCTATGAAAGTTTGGATATTGTAGAACTGGTTGCCATGGAGACAAACAACAAAAACAAACTTTCAAAATCTTTTTGTTTATCTCGAGTAACACAGAAGTCGATGGAAATGCATCACTTAGATAGAAATACAAGACTAAGTGTGTGTGTGTTAATGTGGTGGAAAAGACCACAAGGATTGGAGCACAGTAATTTGATGTGTGTGTGTGTGTGTGTGTGTGTGTGTGTGTGTGTGTGTGTTTGTGTGCGTGCAGAGAGAGAGAGATTTGGAAAGCATTATGGAAAGTTCAAATTTACTGTAACGTACTTGCTTTCTACTTTCTCCAAGAAAAACAAGCTCAGGAACTGGGGGGGGGGGGTGTAAAAGGGAATGGGAAAAGAGAGGGATGAGAAACGATACGGCTCTTTTGTGCATGTGTTAAACAGAAACCTTGGCATTTCAACCTGTGGGCCCTAAACGTAAAACAGACATTCAGATCCAGCGTTCACACGAGCGTTTCGGATTTCTCTCATCCCGTCCCGTCTCGTCTCGCTGTAGCCTGGGAGCAGTCGGGAACGTGGTAAAACTGGACCGACCGTGTCAGGGCTGAAGTATGAAGCGTTTACAATCCCTTATTTTCTCCCTGAGAGTTGGCCTTTGGCTTCCAGTCCTCACACAGTTTGCTTATGCAAACACTATTTACCTGCCGTAGCCTAACCCGGCCTTTTAACAATCACCGGATTAGTTCATGCAGATGAACACACGCCTGGAGCTTTATTTAGCTGCACGCAACATTCTATACACTGACGATATACAAAACAGAAAAGAAACAGCTTGGTGCAAACTGAACAACGCAGAAGACTCTCGGTCTGAAAAACAAGTCGAGCCATATTGAACCGATTGGCACGACGCACTCGGCCAACCAGAAGCAACCTGGACGCTTTCCAGCTCAAGAACTTTTTTTTTTTCTGCATGAAAGCTACTCGTCTCTGATGCGGATTCATGCGCCATCATTCAACGAGCCAAGTTTCTGGAGAAATGCACAAGCCGACATTTTTCTTCACTGCATCTCTCGAGGCCTCATTTTCGTCTGAGCTTTTGGGACGATTTAGATTCCATACCTTTGAGCGCTGACTCTGTGAAACCATCGTCTGTCGTCTGACAGAAAAAGATAATAATATGATGGAGACAAAATGAGTCATTAAGGTGGATTACACTGATTCTCTCTCTCTCTCTCTCTCTCTCTCTCTCTCTCTCTGTGTGTGTGTGTGTGTGTGTGTGTGTGTGTGT
>JAQMYF010000003.1:5067953-5080568 GCA_030014195.1 Neosilurus mollespiculum | reverse complement strand
CTGAGATGGGCGCCAGCCTCCCCGCGACCCTAAGTAGGAATAAGCGGTTCAGAAGATGAATGAATGAATGAATAAATGACTCTAAAGGCTTTAATTGTGGTAGCAAGGTTGTTCTTTCAGTGTACAGCAGTATTCCATAATATTTCATAGGGGTGAATGTGCTCGGGCGGCACGGTGGTGTAGAGGTTTAGCACGTCCCCCTCTCAGCAAGAAGGTCCTCGGGGTCAGCGAGGGTGTTTCTGCTGAAGTGGTGGAGTCTGTAAAGTATGTTCTCCCAGTACTTGTGCAGGTTTCTTCCAGGCACACCGGTTTCGTCCTACAGACCAAATATATGCACGTTAGACTAAGTTATTGATCCAAATCACCCTTCTCTTTCTACACAGCTCTGTTTTCGGTTTCACTCCTGAATGCGATTACTGTTCCTCAGCTTTTCTTTTTATTCTCCTTTTATCTCCCACCCACAAAGTGAATGGGTTCCGGCCGTCTGTCTGTAACACTTTAGTTACCGGACATTTTCTTGCCGCGCTGAAGTTTTCAAACTTGGTATGCCGGCGCACTACTATGAGTGCTAGGATGAGTTTGTGTGAGTGACCTTGACCTACTTTTCAAGGTCACAGAGGCAAAACTGTATATCAGGTTTCCGTACAACCAATAACCTCTAACCAATTAAACCATGTTTTAACGTCTGTAGTCCGATAAAGAGCTCTCATTTAAATAATGTCAGGTTTTGTTTCAAGTGTTTTATCACACGTACAGAGGCGTAAAGATAAATACGGCCTGCATGTGTGTGGGTTATTCATTAGCAAAGTCGAAGCTGATATGAGAAGGTGAGCTGGAGAGCTGAAGAGTAAAGAGTCAGATGTTACCTAAGTGCATACGAACAGGGTGAGATAATCTACCGAGCTTTTTCAAGAAGCTCTTAAGGTCCGAATAACCTTAACCTGCAGTAGTATTTATACTCAGAGTGGGCGTGGCCTAAACTCCATGGGTTTTTGTTGTTGTTGTAGTTGTTGTATTTTTAATTAGAGAAATCAATTACATTTCTGGCGGCACGGTGGCGTAGCGGTTAGCACGTCCGCCTCACAGCGAGAAGGTTCTGGGCTCGGCGAGGTCGTTTCTGTGTGGAGTTTGCATGCTCTTCTCCGAGTACTCCGCTTTCCTCCAACTGTCCAGAGACATGCACATTAGGCTAACTAGCTGTTCCAAATTGCCCCTAGGTGTGAGTGTGAGTGTGAGTGTGAATGGCTGTGTGTGTGTTTCCTTGTGATTTTCTGGTGAACTGTTCAGGGTGTACCCCGCCCTCGCCCAGAGTCGGCTGAGGTGGGCGCCAGCCTCCCCTTGACCCTAATTGGGATTAAGCGGTTCAGGAAATGAAAGAATGAATGATGAATGATGAACAGTTAAGGGAATCTAAATGTAAGGCTTAACCAGTCTGTCATTTTCGATACACGTATTTGATACAGTGAGCAACGAAAATATTCCAGATGTTTCTTGGAGATGTTTCTTATAGAACTCTGGGTCCTTTAAGAATTCTGATATATATGTAATGTATATGTGCGTGTGTGTAATATGAATTCTGTGTCCCTTTTGTCTCTGCAGCCGTACCGTTGCAGATCGTGTCCCCCCATGTTCAGGTGGAGGTGCGGGCGGGTGAGGAGGCTCGTTTGATCTGTGCATTTAAAGGCAACCCGCCGATCGTCTCCTGTTGGATTTATAACAAAAAAGAGGTACAGAAACCTCCAAACACACACATTGCTTTTTTTCTCATTCATACCATGAATATCTCATTCATACTCACAGCTAGAAGGTCCTGGACTGGTCCTGTACTTGTATGGGTTTTCTCCGGGTACTCTGGTTTCCTCCACAGTCTAAAAACATGCACAGTAGGTTAACTGGTTGTTCTAAATCGCCCCTATGTGTGAGCGTGAGTGTGAATGGTTGTGTGTTTCAGCCCTGCAATGGCCTGGCGAGCTGTTTAGGGTGTACCCCGCCTTCGCCCAGGGTCGGCTGAGATGGGCGCCGGCCTCCCCGCAACCCTAATTAGGATTAAGAGGCTTAGAAAATGAACGAATGAATGAATAATCGGTGGTACAGTGGCGCAGTGGTTAGCACGTCCACCTCACAGCTAGAAGGACCTGGGTTTGATTCCCGGGTTCAGGTGTTTCTGTGTGGGGTTTGCATGCTCTCTCTGTGCTTGAGTGGGTTTCCTCCAGGTGATCCGGTTTCCTCCCACAGTCCAGAGACATGTACAGTAGGCTAATTGGCTGTTCCAAATTACTCCATAGATGTGGATGTGAGTACAAACTGTTGTATGTGTGTTGGCCCTGCTATGGTCTGGCGAGCTGAGACTGGGGAGCTGAGACTTCCCCAGTGACGGCTGAGATGGGCTCCAGTCCCCCTGCCAGGATTGCCCTGATCCTGCTGTCATTCCAACTAACTATCACCCTGGAAAAGTTCCAGTTTGAAAATGCTGACCACTGAACATAATTAAGGATGTGAATTGAACCTGTCTGCAGGTTGTTGAGGGCCCCAGGTTCAGGATTGAGGGCTCCAGTGAAAGCAGCACTTTAATCATTTCCAGGACTCGACCTGAGGACTCTGGACGCTACACACTAGTCGTACGAGACCGTAAAGGCTCCACCCATCACTCACTCACACTGTCTGTCATTGGTAAGCCCCGCCCACCACCCAGTTCAGATCTTTCCTCTGTAAATTGTTTATTTTATCCTTCGATGATGATGTGTACACCAAACAAATAAATAATTTCTTTTTTTCAATAATTTCTTTTTTAAAGATACAGTTTCGCCAAAAAGTAAAAAATTTCTCTAAGACATATTTCATGTCTTTAACTTGATTCTTAATTTTTTGTGAGGTTTTTTTTGTTTGTTTGTTTAGTTCATTTATTTATTTATTTTACTAAAAATACCATTTTCTCATCACAGAGGCAGCATGGCTCAAAAAAAAAAAAAAACATGCCTTGAATTTATTTATTTATTTGGCACTTTCTCCCTCGTGATTGGTTAGATGTGATTTCCAGTCTGTCTTTTGTGAATTATTTATTTTGTTTGCATAACCCCTGTGCCTCGAAGTCTTTATGTTTACAATCCCCCCCTAATTAATTGCCCCTAGATGGATAAATAACATTTTTTTTTTAATTGAAACTGATGAACACCGCAACTGACCAATAAGAATCTGATATTAAAATGAGCCAAGGAATAATTAAAAAAAAAGTCTTATTCAAACTTTTAAGACTGAAATCCCTTCCACTGTACTGTACAACTCCACTATCACATTTTAAGCCCCGCCTCCTACATTACATTGTTCCTCGTTCAAAGTGACACCAAACTGCGCTGTGAAAAATGCTGCTTTCAAATCCTGTGTGATGTCCGTTTGCCTGTTTTTATACTTATCAGTGTGAAACACTGTGCAGCCTCAGAAACCACATAACCAAGTGTGAGGCACTGAACTTAAACTTTCACTGTGATAAACTGGTAGCTACAGGCTTTCTTCTCTTATTAGCGACATTAACCTGGTAATTCTAAGTCTGAAATGAAATCTGATAAAGGTTTAATAATATGTGTAATTATGTGATTGTGTGTCGTAGAGCGACCGCAGCCTCCTGCATCGTCGCCGGTGGTGTGTGTGCTCTCCTCACACTCTCTGGTCCTCTCCTGGTCTGGGCCGTGCTACGACGGGGGTTCAGCCGTCAACGGTTACGTAGTGGAGGCTCAGCAAGTCCGCTCTACTGGGGCGGGTTGCTGGACCGAGCTCTCAGCCGGCTGTAAAAGCACTTCCCTCACCGTGAGCTCTGGCCTTCAGCCCCAAGCGGAGTATCGCTTCCGGGTCAGAGCCTGTAACGCCATAGGACACAGTGATCCAAGTCCAGAGTCTCAAATAATCAGGATGGAAAGAGGCGCAGGTGAGACAAATCAGTTCAGTTACTGTACCCATCCCATGTCCACATGTCCTTTTTATTCCTCTTTACCAACAATTAAAATTTTTATTAATGAAAAAAATGTGCACTGTGGCTAGCGCATTCACCTCACTGCAAGAAGGTCCTGGGTTCAAGTCCTAAGCTCGGGCGTTTCTATGTTTGCATGTTGTGCGGGTTTCCTCTGAGTACTCCAGGTTTCATGCAAGCACGGGGAGAACATGCAAACGTCACACAGAAAAGCCCTGAGGATTCGAACCCAAGACCTTCTTGCTGTGAAGCGGACGTGCTAACCACTACACCACTGTGCCGTTGGGATCTTTTTTTCCCTCTCAAATATGGTTCATATGAGGGATTGCTGGGCTTGGTGGAGGTTTGCGCTCTCTGGGTGCTCTTGTTTAAACAGGTCATGCGTCGTTATGTTTATTTTTAAAACAGGGATACAGCTTATATAGAAATATATTTAAAAAAACCTTTTTGCACTCAACCGCGTTTAAGGTTACGTAATGCTATTATTCTCCGTGCTAGCAGTTTTGCTAATCACCGTGTTGATGATTTTGTTTGTGTGTGTGTGTGTGTGTGTGTGTGTGTGTGTGTGTGTGTGCATTATCATAGGGGTACCGCATGAAGAAAAGAGTACTGATTACGTCACCGTTACCATTGACGACAAATACAAAGTCATTGACCACTACGATGTAATGGACAAACTGGGAGTGTAAGTAAAGAGAAATCATGAATAAATCGACATGAATGTTGGCTCTTGTTCTCCAGGAGAAAAAGAAAACCATGCCAAGAAATGACAAGTATATCCCTGAAGGAGATCGTGCGTGTGCGTACAGGCAACTGTTCACGGAAGAGCAAGGATGATATTTCCAGCCAGTTCCAGTGAGCTTCGCTATTCTGAGGAATACAACCCCCTACAGCAATGTGTGTGTGTGCGTGTGTGCGTGGGGGGGGGGGGGGGGTGATCAGACTGTACAATTAAATATCTTGTTTCCACAGAATTTCAGAGTAAGCAATAAAACAGACGAAACATGTCTTTGTGAATTTATAGCTGAAGATACTTTTAGCACTCGAGTCATCGAGACATTGGCGAGAGTCCATTATACACTTACAGCGTTCGTGTTGAAAGGAATCTCTGTGAGAAACATTCCTTATTTACCTTGTCTGGTCTCTTTTGTACAGCACCCCCTAGAGGTTGTGATGAAGAAACTAGGTACGGAAACTTGGTACGCTTTCCATCACAAAAGCATTTAAGTTTAGGGTTAAAGTAATTGCTGGGGAATGTAAAGGTCCAGATTGTGCCCCGTCTTCGCCCCGAGTCAGCTGAAATAGGCTCCAGGCTCCAGGAGTAAATGGTTCGGCAAATTAATATAAAAGTAGCTAAAAAAAATCCCCACCATTAGGGGGCACTGTAGAGCTTGCCAAAAGAAATCTATAGGAGAAACAAAGCTTATCCTCCTCGTCACGTTCTCACGGCGGCACGGCAACATAGTGGTAAGCATTTCACTACATATTGTACTGTGTATAATTTGTATGTGATGAATAAATTTGAATTTGAATTTGGTCAATGCGTCCGCCTCACAGCAAGAAGATCCAGGGTTAACTAGGAGTCCCAGGCTCTGTAATTCTGTCTGGAGTTTGCATGTTCTCCTTGTGCTTGCGTGGGTTTCCTCCAGCTACTCCGGTTTCCTCCCACAGTCTTGTAACGCTGCCACTTTGGGACATCCAACCCACACAGCGTTATGCACTGCTTCTAGTAATGGGATAGACGACCACTTAGCGTTGCTCAACCAGGGCCCAGACTCCATGTCCCTCAGTGTCGCCTCTGGGTACTCCGGTTTCCTCCCGCAGTCTAAAGATATGCACATTACGTGTAAGTGTAAATGGTTGTTTATGTGTTGCCCTGCAACGGTCTGGCGAGTACGCACCTGTGTTGGCAGCCTTAATAGCACTAAGCGGTTCGACAGAGGAGAGCGATCATCATGATGTGTGTCACATGCCCTACGCAGTGTGACCATCACGTACTCATTGAGGGGTATAATCGATTCAGCCTGAAGGAAATCACAGTTATTTATTAGTTAGACATCTGGACTTTGGCTAATTTCCCACATCTCCATAAATATGATGGACAGTTTTGGGTGAACTGACCGGTTGTTGTTCTATTAACCCTTTAGCTCCTGTGTCTTGACTGATCGACTTCCTTTACGTACATGAGATCATTCACCAAACTATTCCTTCAATGTTTTTTTTTGTTTGTTTGTTTTTTTTGCCCCTACAACTGACTGGTGTCTCTGTATTACTCTTTCTTTGCCTCCTTCAGAGGGAAGTTTGGTCACGTGTATCGCCTGACCCATAAGGAGACCGGCAAGGCGTTTGCCGGGAAGTTCTACAAGGGTCGGCGTACAAAAGAGAGAGAAGCAGCCAAGAAAGAAATCGAGCTGATGAACTCCCTCCATCATCCTAAACTGGTGCAGTGCCTCGCAGCTTACGATAACAGACCTGAAATTGTGATGGTCATGGAGTTGTGAGTATCCATAAGTAGTTTGGGTGTAGATTCATTGTCTAGGGTACCTTCGTGCCACCAGGAGTTTGTTGGTGGCTTCCGTCTGGTCACAGTGAAAGTTTCTAAGGGATATTATATGTATAATTGTGGGATGTCCCATGTGAAAGGCAGACTAGACTCCTTGTCCTTCTGTCTCTTTGTCATGATGTCCCAACAGTGTGCCATATGACCTACACGCACCGTGATGATGTCACAGAGAGGGGCGCTACCATTTTGGGACATCCAACCCACAGTCCCTCAGTGTCGCTCTCCGGGTGCTTCGGTTTCCTCCCACAGTCCAAAGACATGCACATTAGGCTAATTGGCTGTTCCAAATTGCCCCTAGGTGGGAATGTGACTGTGAATGGTCGTGTGTATTACCCCGCGATGGTCTGGCGAGCTTTTCAGGGTGTACCCCGCACCAGCCTTCCTGCGACCTAATAGCAGTAAGTGGTTCAGCAAAGGAACGAGTGATTGTGTGTTACAATGTGTGGTAACACAGAGCGACCGAGACCATGGCCCGCCCACTCTGTGGCATCATCTTTTACTGATTGACCAACACACTCTTTGATGATGTCAGAGAGAGGGGTGGGACCACCCTGGGGCATCGCACCCACAGAGCTTTACGCACGGCTTCTACTTTTGTTTGTAAAATCCGAAATAAATTCAAACTTATGCAGTGAGTTGTTTTTCTTTTTCTTAATAAAGATGTCGAATATTACCATTACATTCATGTCCATGATGTAAACCTCTGACCTCAGAAAATAAAAATTGAGAGTGGCAAACTTCTGAATAACAGAAATCGATCAATTCCGTATCAGTGGAACCCCTTAAGCCCCACCGCACCCAGGCCTCGGGCGGCTTCCCCAGCTGCTCCGCCATAATCATGTGGCTGATGCAGATCCTAACGTTATCGTTATTTTAGAACTGAATCTGTAACATTATGCATATGTGTGTGTGTGTGTGTGTGTGTAGCATTCCAGGCGGGGAGCTCTTCGAGCGTATCGTGGATGATAACTTTGAGCACACGGAGCAATCAAGCGTCGGTTACATGTGTCAGATCCTACAGGGAGTTCAGTACATGCACCAGCAGAACATTGTGCACCTGGATCTGAAACCAGAGAACATTGTGTGTGAGGACAAAACCGGATTTCGAATTAAGATTATCGATTTTGGGCTCGCCAGAAGGCTGGGTGAGTGTATGTCTGGGTCGGGGTGTGTCCTGGTCGGGTTATGGATTATTGTACTATGTTTGCCTGTAGTTTCGTAGAATGCTTGGTTGGATATGACTGAATAAGAGTGTGTGTGTGTGTGTGTGTGTGTGTGTGTGTGTGTTGCTCAGACTCTTCCACTCCTCTGAAGGTAATGCATGGAACCCCTGAGTTTGTGGCTCCGGAGGTCATCAACTATGAACCCGTGTGTCTAAATACAGACATGTGGAGCATTGGAGTGATCTGCTATATACTGTAAGTTCCAGCTGTGTGTGTGTGTGTGTGTGTGTGTGTGTGTGTGTGTGTGCTCTTTTCCTGTTATACAACCTGTTCTGGCACCAGGATGCAGTAAGGCACTGGCACCAGCACTGTGTTGGTGAAAAATGCGCCAGGGTTTCAATATGGTGGCTTTCTGTCTGTTTCTGTTCCACTCTCACTGGTTGGTTAAAAAATTAAAGACACTAATTATTAAAAAGTGTTCAGCGGATTCTTGCTGTTGCTTGGTGACACATACAGTATCAGGAAACAAACACACATCAAACAATTTATGGTAAGGCGGCACGGTGACGTGGTGGTTAGCACGTCCGACTCACAGCAAGAAGGTCCTGGGTTCGAGTACCGAGCTCGGCGACGTCGTTTCTGTGTGGAGGTTGCATGTTCTCCCCGTGCTTGCGTGGGTTTCCTCTGGGCTCTCTGGTTTCCTCCCACAGTCCAAAGAAATGCCTATTAGGCTAAGTGGCTGTTCCAAATTGCCCCCAGGTGTGAACGTGAGTTTTAATGGTCGTCGGTGTGTTGGCCCTGCGATGGTCTGGCGAGCTGTTTAAGGTGCACCCCGCCTTCACCCGGTGTCGGCTGAGATAGGCTCCAGCCTCCCCGCAACCCTACTAGCATTAAGCCGTTTAGGATTGAGTGTCACGATATGTGTCACATGCCCTAGACAATTTGACCATCGTTACTCGGGCATTGGACTTTGCATGTTACCCCCGTGCGTGAGCAGGATTCCTCCGGGGTACTCCGGTTTCCTCCCACAGTCCAAAGTAGGCTAAGTGGCTGTTCCAAATTGCCTCAAGGTGTGAGTGTGAGTGAGAGTGGTTGCCCTGTAATGGTCTGGCGATGTGTTCAGGGTGTATCCCACCTACACCCAGTGTCGGCTGAGATATGCTCCAGCTTCACCGCGACCCTGAGTGAGTGAGTAAAGTCTTCATCATCGTCAGGGTCACGCTCAATCCGTAGCCGGGGTTTCAGTTGTTGTTTTTGTTTAGTGGTGCTCTGCCTTCTGCCTACAGGATGTTTACAGTAATAAAACGTATTTGATAGTCTGCCATCTAGTGGTCTGTACTATGATTGCAAAAGTAAAACACAAATGAATAGCGGTAGTCATTGATCATTTGTAAGTGGTTTGTGTACAGGTTGAGCGGTGAGTCTCCGTTCCAGGGAGACAGTGATTCAGAGACTCTGGCTTTGGTGACTGCGGCCCAGTGGGAGTTTGATGAGGAGAGTTTTGAAGATATCACAAGCCAAGCCAAAGACTTCATTAGCTCCCTACTGCAGAAAAATGCCAGGTTAGTTAGATATTAGGGAATTGGGACACCCATTCTCACTCACACACACACACAGACTCATGTATTTATATACACACACATGGAAACACACTGTTGCTCTTTACCGCGCAGCCACCGGATGTCCAGTGAGGAAGCCCTGACTCATGCCTGGATGGCAATGTTCAATTCTGTAGACCACAACGCTGCCAAGAACCTCTCCAAGGACAAGATCAAGAAGTTTTTAGCCAGGCAAAAGTGGAAGGTACTCACAAATTATATCGGATGTCGGCAAGCATTGGCTGTTGGTTTGATGGATTGGTCGAAATTACTTAATTGTGTTACAGAATCCAGGGGTGGGGGTGCGGGGGTACGATGGCATAGCGGATAGTACGTCTGCCTCACAGCAAGAAGGTCCTGGGTCTGAGTCCTGGGCTCAGTGAGGGCCTTTCTGTGTGGATTTGCGTGGGTTTCCTCTGGGTACTCCGGTTTCCTTCCACATTCTAAAGACATGCACATTAGGCTGATAAGCTGTTCCAGATTGCCCCTATGTGTGAGTGCGACTAGTTGTGCGTGCATTTTGGCCCTTCAGTGGACTGGGGAGATGTTCTGGGTGCCCAAAGTCGGTTGAGACAGGCTCCAGCCTCCCCGCGACCGTAATAAAGGAAAAACACGGTTCATAAAAATCGCAAACATATCCTGGGGGGAAAGTATGCTTGGGGTAAAAGGTGGTTCTGTATCTGAAAACGAATCAGCGAATCAGCGAATCAGGGAATCGGGATGTAAGGAGTAAAAGAATCTGTTCTCACCATCTCATTTTGTGTGCAGAAAACAGGCAAAGCCGTTCTGGCTCTGAAGAGGATGGCCATGCTGTCCAGATCCGACAACCCCGTGTCTCTCACCAGCCCTGTGGATGGTAAATACACTCACATTCCTATTACATCATCATCATCATCATCATCATCTCTGTGTTTTCTGGACTATAGGACACACGTACGACTTAAACGCTGACAGAGTACGTGTTGAAATATTAGCGTCAGGTGCATTGCTCCACCTGTAGAGACATGGGGCGGAGACGGGGGACATGCTAATGCCCAGCGAGTAACGATCAGTATGTGGTATATTTGAAAAATAGGGGGAATCTCACTGACTTCCACTCAAGGGAGATTAGAGGACGCTCTCATTCTTTTTAACCTTTTTAACTGCTGCAGATACAGAGGATGTCCTGAAGTCCCTGGAGGACAGGATGCAGTCGAAACCGGAGTTCATTAAGACGCCGTCCGACTTGTCAGTCACTGAGGACTCCAGCACGCAGCTCGTCTGCCACGTCACTGGTTAGACACAATATTCTCATCATATACACACACTTTATTCTCTTAGAAGGACTTTTTCCCCTTTTCCAATTTAATTTACATTCATTCATCGAACCTTTTAATCTTACTCTGGGCACGACATCCACCTCATCTTTAATTATTAGCATAATTATGGTTGTCGCCTGGCCAGGTGGTGCTAATTTTATGGCTGATTGGTGTATATCTCATACAAGAAATTAAATAGCATTTGTATTAATAACGTATAACCAGTTACACCGGGCGGCATGACGGCGTAGTGGTTAGCACGTCCGCCTTACAGCAAGAAGGTCCTGGATTCGATTCCCGGGCTCGGCCATTTCTGTGTGGGGCTTCATTGCTCTCCCCTTGTTTGCGTGGGTTTCCTCCGGGTACTCCGGTTTCCTCCCACAGTTCAAAAACATGCACAGTAGGCTAATTGGCTGTTCCAAATCACCCCTAGGTGAGAGTGTGAGTGGTTGTATGTGTGTTGCCCTGTGATGGTCTGGCGAGCTGTCCAGGGTGTACCCCGCCCTTGCCCCGAGTTGGCTGAGATAGGCTCCAGCCTCCCAGCAAGCCTAATTAGGATTGGATGGCTTAAAAAATGAATGAATGAACGAACAAGTTACATCATACCTGAGTACTAATAAGTTGTACATCTTTCCCTTTTCATAGCAAGTGACATGTTTTTGTCTCTCTCTCTCTCTCTCTCTCTCTCTCTCTCTCTCTCTCTCTCCCAGGTTACCCAGACCCTGAAGTGTTGTGGCTGAGGGATGATGAGGTACTGGAAGAGCAGGATGGCTGTGTGCAGGTGGATTATGAGGAAGATGGGATGTGTGCCCTCATCCTAGACAGAGTCACCCTGCAGCACAGTGGGACGTACACCTGCAAAGCCACAAACGTCCACGGGGAGGCGCTGTGCTCTGCTAAAATCACTGTCATGCACACAGATTGATCAAATATTTGTACACACTGATAATGAAATATACAGTATATACAGTATACACAATATATAGCTCACAGTTCTTGTGTGTGTGTGTGTGTGTGTATATATATACACACACACACACACAGTATAAAGGGCTAGTTTATTATAAAAAAAAATGTGAATAGAGGGGTTGCACTCTCACTCACTCTCTCGCTGAACCTAATACAGTCGCGGGGAGGCTGGTGTCTATCTCAGCCGACACGTGACAATGACAGGGTACACCCAGAACAGCTCACCAGACCATCGCAGGGCAATACACACACACACACACACACAACAGCCATTTAGTCTAAGGTGCATGTCTTTGGACTGCGAGAGTGCACACAGGAACACCCTCACCGAGCCCGGGACTTGAACCCAGGACCTCCTTGCTATGAAGCGGACGTAACCACTACGCCACCGTGCCACCCTGAAAATGTGCAACTGCATAGTATTTTTATAGCAGCTATTATTCACACATCTGTTCTTATTCCTTTTCCTTCCCACTTTTTAAGTCGAGAGATTTTGCGTATCCAAGTTTTGCAATGCATGCAAACAACGCAAACACCGCAACACGCCTGAGGAACAGTTTACAACCTTTAAATTGGATACATAAAGAACCACACCTCTCCTACACCGAATAAAATCCGACATTTAAAACAGTTTCACGCCTCCGTGGACTCAGAGTTTTTATAAAATAATGAATTACAGAAGGATTCTGTACTGTATAGATTCCTCATCAAAAGATTTTCATACACATGTCAAATAGAAGGCCTTATTTTTTTGTCAAGTAAAAATATTTTAAATATCGCGTGCTCCTGCGGAGCTCCATACTTATGCGCTGTCGTAAAGCCATGAACTCGATTTTGTTGTTGCGTCCGTGCTCATGCGCCCACACAGGCAGCCCAACAAATAAAACTGCACTGCCCTCCAAAAAAAAGGTTGCACACTACAATATTTTGATGGAGAGCATTTATCCTTGATCTGAGCATGTAATCTCCATGGCATCGTTGCTCCAGTTGGTCCAGTCGAGGCTCAGCAACATTAATGTGGCAATAAAATGAAGTCGGCTGATGATCTGAATGTAGTGAATGA
>JAQMYF010000003.1:5054376-5065730 GCA_030014195.1 Neosilurus mollespiculum | reverse complement strand
AGGCTGGCGCCCATCTTAGCCGACTCTGGGCGAGGGCAGGGTACACCCTGGACAGCTCGCCAGGCCATCGCAGGGCCCAAGTACAATATGTAAAATTAATTTTCCCTCTCGTGCAATGTTTAAAAAAATCCTTCTAAACTATCCTCGATCTCAACCTGGATCACGCCCAAAATTTAATCACTTATTTGTTGGCCCCAGACCCACATTTGGTTTAAATTTAGTGGAAATCCATCCATTGGTTTTCGAATTATTGATCTCACACACACACACACACACACACACACTCATAACCTTCCCAAATTTTTGGCACAAAACCTTCAGGCCTCATTCTTCCCTCCAAAACAACAAATAAACAGCCTCTTCAGAAGAAGATAACTAGCCAGAACCTTGACCTGAATCCAAATAAATATGTGTAGGGTGACCTGAAGAGGGGTGTAAACAGGCTCCCTCTGACTGGTTTGGAGCGAAGGAAGAGTGGGCAAAGATTACCAAGATGCACCATGCTGAGGAACTCCTACCCGAAAAGGCTGAGTGATGCCACCAAAGGTGCTCCAACAAAGTATTAGTTTAAGGGTGTGCATATTTATGCAACCTGGTTAGTCTGCGTTTTTTTTTTTTCCAGCTTGAAAGCTTTGTTTGTTTTTCAGATGAATTGTACAGTTATAGGTCACAATAAAGATAAAATAAAAAGAAAGAAAAAGTTCTGACATTTTGTTTTGTACATAAAAAGCTATAATCTTGACACTCATTTGCCAAACCGCCTAATCCTACTCAAGTCTCGGGGAGTCTGGTGCCTGTCTCAGCCGACACTGGGTGAAGGAGGGGTACACCCTGAACAGCTTGCCATTCCATCACAGGGTCTGCACACACAGAACCATTCACACTCACCCCTAAAGTTGATTTCGAACAGCCAGTCAGCCTAATGTCCATGTCTTTCGACTGAGGGAGACAAATTCCCTCAATTTGACTTCGCTAAAATGATCCTTTTCATCCATCAGTGGCTACCAGACCCCTCTGAAATGCTTGAAGTCCACGTTTGGCTACAACTCTGCGCCGCTAATACGTGTTCCAGCCACATTAAATGTATTTTACTGGGCTGTTTGTATAGAATTCATTCTCTTGTGGCCGGTGGATTTGTATGTGGCTCTTTTTAATTTTTCTAGGCAGGAATTCATTCACTTCCTATAAACAAATTAAATCCTATGTAATTTGAGAACCGGCTAGAACTGTACCACAGCAGAAGAGAGCATCACATACGGCTCTGAGAACAGGTAGCATTATGTAAATTCTACCCATCATTCACTGTTTTTACATGAAATCCTGGCGATGATCATTCTACATGCTTATTTTTTGATATTAATAAATCAAGCCACAGGTCATTAGCATTCTTATTCATGGGGTGGTGGTAAAGCTTCATGGTACTGATATAAGAAGGTTGGGGGTTCAAGCCACAGTCCCACCTCTCTACCACTGCTGTGCACTTGTGCAAGGCCCTGAACCCTGATCCGCTTAATTGAACAAATAAGATAAAACGTAAGTCGCCCTGGAAAGGGCATCTGCCAAGTGCCGTAAAGGTAAATTCTTTACAGGAGGAAAAATCATTAGGGCCATGATAGGAAACTTTCAGCATCTGGGTTAAAGAAAATAAAATTTTGACTTAACAAATGGTTAATGTAATACTAAACCAACAGCGAATCACAACTCCAAGTTCCTGCAATAAGTCTCATAACAATATATTTCATTCGGAATTATATCCTAAGGCAAGCCTTTCAAACTCTCCTGTTACAGCTGGGTGTTTTCGGGTGGTACTCACATTTCGAAGTTGTAAGGTGTTAAAGTCCGTTTGTCAGTTTACATTAGCCTGTTTAAAAAGGTGGCCATCTCACTCTCGAGAGTGCAAGCTGAAAAGTTAATGGCAAAAATAACAGTAAACAGATATTAAACTAACAAGATATAAATGAATGAACCTCAGAGTAAAACAAAACGAGGCACATCTACTCATAATATGTGCCTATGTTTACATATATCAGACAAATACGTCAGCTCATTTACATGAATAAATGGTATTCATTATCATCAAATATTACTTATCATGAAATCCAAACCATTTAAATATAACCAGGAGCTTCTCGCCAACTCAAGCCTTTCTTGTACAAATTAAAGGAAATCTGTCACCTTGAACACATCAGACTATGCCTTGGTAAACCACAGCATGCACTTACCAGACCAAAGTACCTAGGCGTACTTGTAAACCCTAAAAAATGCATTGAAACGGTTTCATCATTATAAATTATTATTACAGAATAAAGGGATACAACTCAGTGGTGGTTTAATATAAACCTTAGTTGCATTACATCATCATCATCTACTTCTGGGGTCGGGTCGCGGGGCTGCACCCTAAGCGGTGAGGTCAAGACTTCCCTCTCCCCATCCACTTCCTCCAGCTCTTCCGGGGGAAGGGGACACCGAGGCGTTCCCAGACCAGCCGAGAGACACAGTCCTTCCAGTATGTTCTGGGTCGACCCCGGGGTCTCTTCCGTCTTCTCTTGGACATGCCCGAAAAACCACACCAGGGAGGCGTTCGGGAGGCATTCAAATCAGATGCCCGAGCCACCTCAACTGGCTCCTCTGAACACGGAGGAGCAGCGGTTCTACTCCGAGCTCCTCCCGGACGGCCGAGCTTCTCACCCTAATTGCATTACATTAGGTTAAAAGATTTTACCGTGTTGTTTGGGCACTGATGTGGATCTGTATTGTTTTTACTGGGCAGTAATATATTATCATAATCAAATAAAGTGCTATGTAATATGAGAACCTGCTAGACTTTTACCTGAAGAAAACGCATCATGTATATGTTGCACACCATGCAAATTTTACACACCTGCCACTGCTTGCATACGAAACCCAAATCCTAACCATGATATGATATATCCATCTTTATTTAAAACAATCCAGCCACAATCCATTAACGACACACTGATGAGGGGATTCAACCAAAAGATGAATAGTTTCAGTGACTGATTGATGATGGTTCTATACATTCGATGGTTCAACATGCTTTCGGTACAATCCCTTCATCTGCTGTTTTGGTGTCTATATTCTACTGCGCTAGAGAGGTAGGGGTTTTCGGGGGAATGAAATAAAACTTGGTGTCCCCGGTTTGAATGGAGGTATGCATTTTGGAAGAGAAAAAGGTCTCATGAAGAACAAGATTACTGTACAGATGAAAGGAGATTCGGGCTGGACTCCAGAATAGACAAACCATCATGATAAAAGGACGATCCTTTCCTGCAGCGAAGAAGCGAAGGTTTGGACACTGTTTGTTCACTTCCCGACTGCTTTATCCTTTATCGGGGTCACAGGAATGCTGGAGCCTCTCAACCAACTTCGGGCGAAGACTGGGTACACCATGAAAAGCTCGCTAGATCATCGCAGGATCAGTACAGACACAGCCATTCATGCATGCGCACACACAATTAGCCTAATGTGCAGGTCTTGGACTGTTGGAGGAAACCCATTCATGAACAGCGTACAATAAAGTACGTGTCTGGTCATGCCAACAGTAAAAAAGAAAATAAATAAATTCCCAAATTCTAAAATTCACCAAAATGAGGATGGGTTTTTTGAGTCTGGTTCCCCTCATGGTTTCTTCCTCATATCGACTGAGGGAGTTTTTCTTTGCCACCGTCACAGCAGACTTGCTAAAATTAAAGGAATGCCTCCCGAACGCCTCCCTGGTGTGGTGTTCTGGGCATGTCCAACCTGGAAGAGACCCCGGGGTCAACCCAGAACATGCTGGAAGGACTGTGTCTCTTGGCTGATCTGGGAACGTCTCGGTGTCCCTCCAGAAGAGCTGGAGGAAGTGGCTGGGGAGAGGAGAGTCTGGACCTCACTGCTCAGGCAGACAGGGATACCTGGGTGCGTTTCCTAGACCTGCTGCCTCTGCGACCAGACCCCCAGTCAAGTGATAGTAAATGTATGGATGGAGGTTATTTGATTAGAGGATATGTGTCACGATTCATACCAAAATTCGGTTTCTTACAAGTCGTGTAAATATGCCACGAATGCCCAAAATAATGGACTATGTTAAATTACCTTTCAATTTGCAAATCAAAAAGGAGTTTAAAGTTTCCAAACCTGATATCGAACAACCGGAAATAAATTGCAACGATGACTTTTTGAAACCTTGTTGGGCTGAACAGTTTTCAGAAATTGAAGTCCCCTTTCAAACTCCAAGCAAATTTGTTGCTGAAGCGAATTCATTTTTACTTTCCCTTATAAACCTAAATATCCATCTATATAAATGAATAAACCTTCTTTTATAGCACCACTGATGTCTTTTAATCTATTAAACAACTTCAGTCTTAAAACAACCATGACAACATGTTCTTGTTGTGTGTTTATGTATGGCAGGGTTTTTGTTTTCCTTTTTACATTTCCCATATTTAAATAAAATGCTATGTAACCCAAGAACCCAGCGAAAGTGTAACCACAGAAGAACACGATACACACATGACTGACAGAACAGTCAGATGTTATTTAGATTGAGGGTTGCACATGATATCCAAGTACACGGCTATATATACATTCGGGTTTTGTTAAGAGGAACGTTTCACGAAGAATAAAGAGGACTGCAGGGATTAACCACGATAAAGACTTCAAAATGGACAACCTGACACTAAACCAAGCTCAAAACGCAACCTTCGGCTCCTGCAGCAGCTCCTTCGACAGCATGCACATGGTGCTGAACACCATCCTACTTTTCATCAGTTTTCCAACTACTTTTATAGTTATCGTGAAACTACTGAGCAGAACATACAAAGCAAGGAGCTTCTCCTCAGCCGAAATGTTCCTTCTACAATTCAACTTCATCAGCGTGTGCCTCTTCATCTTCAATTTGATGCTATTTCTGGAGGAACTTCAAGTCTATCCGTTCTCCATGGCCCTTCACATGGTTCTTTACAGCCCGACCTTGACCGCAAGGCCTGTCTTCTTACTTGGCATTTGTGGGATCCTCCACTTAGCCATCGTTCATCCTGTGACCTACATGACTGCTAAAACGTTGCGCCATTGGGAATGGCTGGTCATCGCGTTCGGTTGGCTCTACGCTGCGGCCGTTGTCGTAGTCCTCATCTTCTGTGAACTCAGCATCTTTGACCAAATCTACAGTGTGATCTTCTATAACACCATCCTTCCCAGCATATTCTTCAACGTCGCCATGCTGAAAGCGTTATCTTCCAGTGGACCTGGAAATAGGATCAACCCTGCCAAGAAGAAAGCCTTCCGGATCGTTCTGAGCATCCTGGTGGTCTTGCTGCTGTACTACATTCCTAGAGTGTTTTACATCACCTATCACCTATACAGCACCAGTAGACTGGCGGTTTGTGTGTTATTTGGGTTCCGTGATTATGTTCCTGCCCAAGATTTCCGAGATTGCAACACCTGTAATATTCCTGTACAGTTTAACTAAGTTAAGTGTCTGATCAAAGCTAGTCATCCGGCAGGTCTCATACTCATCACTAGAGCAACAAGTACTAATAATGAACTCTTTAGCATCCAGATTGTGATTTCTGTATCTTCTGTGGCCTTGACATACCGCACAACTCGCACGGGTCTCGCACGGGGAGGCTGGAGCCTATCTCAGCTGAAACCATGAACACCATGAACAGCTCGCCAGACCTTTGCAGGGCATCACACACACACACACACACAACCATTCCCACTCACTCTCACACCTAGGGGCAATCTGGAACAGCCAGCCAACCTCATGTGCATGTCTTTGGACTGTGGGAGGAAACCGGAGCACCCACACAAACACCGGGAGAATGTGCCATCTCCAATTAGAAACACCCCAAGAGAGAAATTCTTACAGAATTAAAGCGGGGGTTGGTAATCTGGTAAAGCCACACCCTGTTCTGCTCTTACTGCTGGTTTGTGCATGGCCGGGTTCAAGGAGACATTTAACTGGAAATTTCCCAGTGGGCAGGAAGGCAGTGATTTGATTGGTTGGCGTTCTTACAGGCTTACAGTGGACACCGATTCTGGATGTTTTAAGACCTTTTCCAGATCTCATGAACTGTAGTCAGGTTGTAAAGATGATTTCAGCCAATAGAGCAGTTTGTGTAACAGCTAAAAAAAAAAAAAAAAAAAAAAAAAAAAAAAAAAAAAAAGTTAGCAACCCCAGCTTTAAGCAGTACTTTTTGTAGTATGATTATTTTAAATAAGATGAGAGGTTCTGGTTGTTGGAGAATTGCTGCGAATCATTGTCCTTGGAACACTGTTACTGAAAAGGAACCAACTTCAGAGTGGTAGAGTCTTAATTATTAATGTTTTAATATGAACTTGAGTAAAATCTGAATAAAATTCATTTATAACCAGGTCCAATAAATTCATTCAGATACCTGTTCTGTTGTGCATGTTTCACATCCAGGGGTTGATTAGTGACTAACGGCAGCAAATGGTTCTATAGATAAACATTTAAAGAGGCTGTTTGAGTCTAAGCGGGTCGGCGTGTGGGCGGATCTTCAGAAAACGTTTCATCGTAGGCAGGGCAGCACAAAACCTGCCCTAAAAACTATATATGAATTAATTAAATAAACAAACAAACAAATAAAAGATTTTAGTTCAGTTGTTCAGTGCAGGTTTTATTTAGTTTTGCTTAATGTCTCTTTGGACAAAAAGACAAGTAGTACAGAAACTGGCTGAACGGAAGTGCTGAACACGTCCATGTGACAGAGGAACCACAAGCAGAAAATACAAATTCAAAAAAATGAAAAAACCCTTTTATTAAATACATAAAGTGATTACAGTGGGTCAGTGATGACAGACATGCTGAGCCCTTTCTCATTAATTAAAAGAAAAAAAAGTGTCATTCGTGAATGGATGATGGATTTTGTAAGCAAACAGTATAACTGAAAAACAAACAAACAAACAAAAAACAGTTTTTCTTCACTCAACCACTTCATGCCAATAAAAAAAAATTGATGGTGTAAAAAAAAAATTTTTTTTTAAATAAATAAAAATAAAAAAAAGTGTTGTGGGGGTTTTTTTTTTCGTGACATCACCCTGTGATATGGAAGAACCCGTACACACTGCACAGGTGAGTGCAGGACCAGGGGGAGCGTTCAGGGGATGTGGAAGTTCTGCACTGACCTACAGGAGAGAACTGGCTTGGGGGAAGCCATAGTTCTACTTCTCCACATTTATTTTAAAAAAATAATAATAATAATAAAAAAAATACTTAAAGGAACGGCCTGTTATTTTTATTTTCCCCATTTCCTCCCCTAATTTTAGTCGTACCCAATTCCCACCAGTCAAGTATTACCTTCCCTATCACACGACCACCACCAACCAGGGGGGGACATAAGCATGCACATGCCCCATCTGTGACATGCAATGTACCCACCCGCCTCTTTACAAACTGCAGCACTTGCATATTTAGGGAGCGGCCTAACACACTCGGTTGGAAAGCGCTATCCACCCCCTCATTCGAATGAACTCACAGACACCTGTGATTGGCTGGTGATCGCTGTGGGACAGGGAAGTGAGCGTATGCCACCCCTCCCTCCCGTGAGAGCTCAGCCAATTGGCTCCCATGGACTCCCGGTCGCGGATGGCTGTGGCATCAACCCGGATTTGCTCCTTGTCGATGGGCCACTCGGGAGCCACGATCGGTCATTTTTACAGTCTTTTGCAGCTTGAGAGATCGACTATAAAAAATTACCACAAGACTTACTTTCCCTTTTTAGAAGTCTTAAGTAAAAAGAAAAAGAAAAGAAACCAGGCTGAGAAAATGGGGGTGGAGCTAATTTCAGGGCCAGAAATGCTTAAGCCACAGCTTAAGATTTACCTGGAAAAAAATCCAACGCATGATCATACTGCAAATCACTTCGAGATTATTTCTTTATTTCTAGCACAAGTTTCTTTGAATTCAACAATAAATATACAACATGATTTCTTTTTTTAAACTTTATAAATTTAAACTTTAAAAGTGAATTTTGGAAATCTGAGAAGTACAATAGAATATAATTTATTTATTATTATTTAGCCGGGGTTTACACTGAGGCCACGACGTCCAGGACCTCCGCGACCTGAGAGAGTCAGGATGACGGTAGGGGGTCGTGGGTCAGAATCGTGGTGATTTTGAGGGAACTTGGTGGAAATGTGATGATTGAGACCAAATATTTTGACACGATTTGTTTGTTCGATACGTTTTTGTTACGATTTGACGCCAATCGTGACAGAACGTAGGAAACGCAGTAGAGCGTAACAGACCATGATGCGTCATTGTAGGGAAACATGATTCTTTCCTTCAAGTTTCACCTCTTGGATGCACCTCCTTTTTATACCCCAATCGTGCTCCAGGCGTGCTCATAGATCGTGGCTCTCCGTGCTTTTTTTTTTTTTTATCGTGGCCCCAATTTAAACCCAGGTTAAAAATAACCTGAATTGTGACTTTACACTCGATAACAAAACTGTACCAGATCAAGAAAATAAAAAGACTTTAAATGCTGAAAACTAAATCGTTCACTGGCAGTTTAGTAGCTTTAATAAATCAATCTATGTTTTAATAATGTCATCATCACATTACTGGGAGAAAAAAAATAAATAATAATTAAAAAAAAAAAAAATCACGCATACTGTATACTGTTGATAAAAATCAGGGGATTAAAAAGACCTCTGTTTATGCATTCCATTTAAAGGTAGTGTATTTCCTTTCACCTGGTCCTACACCGCACATCTAACCATCTCGCTCAGATTAAAGTCGACCACATTAAAGGCGGCTCTTACTAAACCTGGAGTGTCCGTGTTAACATTTTCTTTCTACAGGTTCTAATCAGTAGATTTATAGTTGGGTGATTCCAACTGAAAGTGAATTTCGAGCTGAAACTGAATCCGAAAGTGAACTTCACACTAAAAACCAATGTTTTTACGCCGAAGGTATCCAGTGTCGAACTCTCTCACCTCCTTCTTCCTGTTGTTGTGGACGGGTGGCTCTAAAAGTCCTACTCCTCCGTTATTAGCGGGCGGAATCACATGAAACTCTGCAGACTTGTCCGCGTGGACAGTAGTCAGAACTCCACGGAGCCAGATTTTGGAGTTTCGATTCGGAAACGGAATTATGACGTCATAACTGAAGAAACTCAAAATCCATCTGCTCCACGGCCCATGGACCGAATCGAACCGAATTTGGCAACATTACACTATGTGACAATGCTAACAACGAGGTCAGGTTTTTCAATTTTCCACCCGGATGTAGAACCATGATGTCACAGTCATGAAGTTCCTTCCCCTCCTTTATTACTGACCGAAATCGCACGACTTATGGGCCAATTTCGGAAAAGTGTACACAGTCGCTGTAAGGACATTTTATTAAGGAAGACAGCCTTTAATGCATTAAGTCAAAAACAATGACCTTACAGGGAATGCTCATGATTTCGGATAAAACGCGATCTGTCTACATGGAAGTTCCCCAGATGTTAGTCTGAAAGTGAAGCTAAACGTGAATCATATTATTATTATTATTATTATTATTATTATTATTAAATCATCTTCATTATGACACAAAACCTTAAGTGTGAAATTCAGTTTAGGATTTTAAATCCTCCAAGATCTTTTGCAGCCTTCAAAACTCAAATTCATCTCTGTACGTTTTTTTAAATTATTATTATTATTATTATTCCGACCATCCAATCAGGAGCTACATTACATTTTACCACTGAATTTATATCTTCAAGACTAAACGGTAAACTTTGTTAGAAGTCACACCCAGCCCTCTGTGGGAAAGACTGACGAGGACCCCGGCACTAAATATTGAAATAACCGGAATCGTTGCCACACACTAGTAATGAACCAGAGACTCTCTCAGTCATGAGTGGACAGCGGCGGAGCAGCAGGGGATCAAATTCAAAAGGATTTCTTTAAATAAAACACGACCTGGTGGTGAACACCTGTCGGACAGGTACAAGTTTGGATATTAGTGATCGATGGAAGCAGTGGATACATTCTCAGATGCCAGCAGCTATGGAAGCAGAGTGTGTGTGTGTGTGTGTGTTTACATGGCTTTCACTTTAATTTGCTTCATCTTCATCTGCTTCTTCTCCATTTTCTTTTGCTCTCGACGCTGAGCAGCCTCCTGCGACACACACACACACACACACACACACACACACACACACACACACACACACAAGAATAACCAATCATGTGCAGGTGCAATTCATCGTGTAAGAGGTGTGCATCATACAATTCACACCTGGATATCAATCTTGTCTCATATCCAGATGTGAACTGTATGATGCACATCTGGATATGAGACGAGACCGATCTTCCATACATCAGCAGATCAGTCTCGTCTCACATCCAGATGTGTACCATACATGAAACATTACGAATGAAAACCCTCACTACAGATCTCTCCGTAACTGATCCTCAAATAAAACATTAAAGGTTTATAAAAGCATTTTTGAGTCTGGTGGGAGCTTAGTGGGAAATTAGAATCCCATCTGAGGATCTAGTTCTCACTTTTTAGACAGCACCAGCCTTCCTCTTCCCTACCTCCAGACGGCGCTGTCTCTCAGGGTCCTCCTCGTTCATGATCCTCTCTTTCTCTGCTCTCTTCTTCTCCTCCCGACGCGTCTGCGCGGCTTCCTGCCTCTGAGCGTGAGTCTGCTTCAGGAAGTTCTCCTCGACGCGGGCGCGGTTCCGTTCTGCCTTCATCTTCCCCTATACACGCACACACTCTTTATAAAACAATCTGCTATAAAAAGGTACATACTTGTGTGTGTGTGTGTGTGTGTGTGTGTGTGTGTGTGTGTGTATATATGTGCACTCACCTCTCTGTTGAGACGCAACTTCTTGACTTTGTCGATGCTGTAGATAACCATGTTCGTGAGAGGCAGCAGGCTGTCCATATCTTTGGGAGAAGTGTTACCCATTCCAGGCACTAGGCACACACACACACACACACACACAAAATCAATTACAAACAACTTTTAATACCAAATCCCCACAGGAAATGTCTCCATCTAATGAGTACAGAATTCTAAAGCAATTATAATGCTGTAATGTCCATTGGTCTCCCACCGTTAAATGTAAACAGCAGTGTTTTCTTGGTCTCAGGGAGCTTTAAGGGCTGACCCTCCCTAAAACACAAAGCACAGAATCACACACACACACATATATATAAAAAATATTGATATATAAATTTGGTGGGTGTAGAGGAGGGAGGGGTGGATGGGCGGTTGTAGGGTGAGGATATATAAATTTGGTGGGTGTAAAGGAGGGAGGGGTAGATGGGCGGGGGTAGAGTGAGGATATATAAATTTGGTGGGTGTAGATGAGGGAGGGGTAGA